>SJYV01025330.1:259449-286021 GCA_006410875.1 Neotragus pygmaeus
GGAGAGGGTGGGATGATCTGGGAGAATGGCATTGAAACATGTATACTATCATGTAAGAAACGAATCACCAGTCTATGTTCGATGCAGGATGCTTGGGGCTAGTGCACGGGGATGATCTGGAGGGATGATGTGGGGTGGGAGGGGGGTTCATGTTTGGGAGCTCATGTACACCCGTGGCGGATTCATGTCAACGTATGCCAAAACGTATTGTAAAGTAAAATAAAGTTAAAAAAAAAAAAAGAAGAAGAAGAAGAAGGTCTTATGCCTCATTCACTTTCATGAATTCTGAATGAGAGCTGACACTGGCCCCATCCTGTGGTCAGTGCTCAGAGACAGGCAGACAGACTGTCAGATTCCAGTACCAAGAAAGATTTAAAGAATTTGAATTTTAAAAAGGAAACTAAAAACCTAGCAGGGTACTGAAACTGGCTGTCAGATAACCTCACTGGAAAAACACATGGGTGTAGGACCATGAACGACTTCGAGCTCATTCATCATGGAGAAGAGGAAGCTATACCCCAAGTATAAAGAACTGTTTATATGGAGAAAGGGCACTCTGTGATCTCCATCTCCCCTGAGATGGAGGTGATAGAGAGGAGATCACTTAATTAAATGCAGTGATACTTGGATTTTAAAAAATTGCAATGAAAGACCCACATTTTGATAAACTATAAAATATTCCCCTTACTCATCCATAGCTTTTATAGGTACCCATACTTGTACTGCATGCAAAAGTGTATACAGTTGAGACAATTCTATGTATTGAGTGAAGATCATGGCCTTGCATCTTGCTCAGACGTGGTATACAATTTCACTGGTGCCATTCCAAAAATAGTTTACGTCCATCTTCTAAGCTTCTGGGTCCTAATTTGTGAAAATGGAATTTTTATAGAATTGAAAAGGAAATGAGAACATGCAAAGTACAAGCCCAGTGTCTGGTATATAATTTGGGCTTGATTAATAGTAGCATCTATTATTTTCATCATCATCAGTGTTATCATTTAATTATTCTTCTGGGAGAGTAAGTATATTTGAAGGGATACGTGTTAACATCAAGCTCCACAAAATCACCATTCCAAAAAGAAAGAGAGTCAGAAAAAAAACTAGCACAAAAGAAAACATCCTTTCTATAATAGGCATCCCTCATTTGAATAGCACACTGCCAGGTGGAAGCTAAGTATAGGGGCTCTCCAACCAGCTGCATGGTTTAATCCAAGCACTAACCCTTAGTAGCTGCGTGGACAGAACAAGTTACTTAACCTTCCTGCATCTTAGTTCATCCATCTATAAAACAGGGTAATAATGGTACTTGCTTTTAGTTTGTGAGGATTAAGCAAGTCAGTAAGTATGTAAAGCATCTATTACAGAGCAGGTGCTCAGTAAATGCTTTATTTCCCAAGGGATCAAGAGAAGGTATTCAACTTCTTTTATGCAAAATTTCAGGACTACCCATTCATGCAGGGCATGTTCAGAAAGCTTTGGGGATAACCCCAATTCTTACACTGGAAGTTAATTTAGATATTTATTTTAGAGATTTTTAAAACAGAATTCTGACTATATGAGGACATGCTATTAATACCTTTGCAGAAAACATAAAGAATATATTCTTGATTTTATTCCAGCATGCCACAAAAAAACAGTTCCTAAAATGCATATGCCCTCAAAGCCCCAAAGAGACATACATAAATATAGGGAACAACATGAGGAAAAGAATGTACANATTAATACCTTTGCAGAAAACATAAAGAATATATTCTTGATTTTATTCCAGCATGCCACAAAAAAACAGTTCCTAAAATGCATATGCCCTCAAAGCCCCAAAGAGACATACATAAATATAGGGAACAACATGAGGAAAAGAATGTACATCTTTTCCCAGGCACGGAAAATGCCCACTTTTGTAAAAAGGTAATTAAAACCCGAATATCAATACAGGCTAACAAAATAAATTTCTTAAAGAAATGCATTCCCCATGAATTTCTGCTGCCTCTGTGCTCCAATATAATTTTATAACATTTAGTTTACAAAAAATTGACTAAGGAGATATTTAGTCTATTGCTCTGCAATGCAACATTTAATTTTATAGCATGGATAATGCATTTCTTTTTACAAATGTATCAGTTTCTTGATAGCATCAATAAGCCGCTTCAGTCATTAAGCAGTATGTGAGAAACCGGTGCAGCTACAGATTTCCTTACTGAAACACACAGATTAATTTTCAGCTCATAAACCCCACTACACGGGTTACTTGCCTGCCATCTGCAGTCCATGCACTGAAGGTGGAAGGGAAAGCTTAGCCAACTTGAATGACAGACTATACACATATTAAATCTTTGGATGGATTCTCAGCACCCGTCGGATACAGATGAAAAGGCCTAAAATGCACTTAGTGCTCTATAGGATCTAGGCTGATCACCTCGTAAACATCCTCCCCTTTCACTCCAACATTCTAAGTCCTTCCTGCCTCTGAACTTGCACACAGGCTGTAGCAATAGTGCCTGCTTGGCCACCACCCCTCCAAACCACAGTCTTATGCNTAAAATGCACTTAGTGCTCTGTAGGATCTAGGCTGATCACCTCGTAAACATCCTCCCCTTTCACTCCAACATTCTAAGTCCTTCCTGCCTCTGAACTTGCACACAGGCTGTAGCAATAGTGCCTGCTTGGCCACCACCCCCCCAAACCACAGTCTTATGCTAAATTTCTATAATATGACGTCAACCCTATGGGATGGAAAAAAAAAAAAAAAAAGGGAAGGAACATCAACTAATTCCTATACCTTCTTCCTAATTCAACCAATGATTACTTCCTCAGAAATTAGGGACCTTTGCTTACCCAGAAACTAGGTCAATTTACAGTCACACAATCTTATTTGATACAGTCACAGCATGTATCACAACTGTTATTAACTTATTCTTTGAATTGATCTATGTCTTCCAACTCGGAGAAGGCAATGGTACCCCACACCAGTACTCTTGCCTGGAAAATCCCACGGATGGAGGAGCCTGGTAGGCTGCAGTCCAGGGGGTCACTAGGAGTCAGATTGGACTGACCGACTTCACTTTCACTTTTCACTTTCATGCAGTGGAGAAGGAAATGGCAACCCACTCCAGTATTCTTGCCTGGAGAATCCCAGGGATGGGGAAGCCTGGTGGGCTGTTGTCTATGGGGTCGCACAGAGTCAGACATGACTGAACTTAGCAGCAGCAGCAGCATGTCTTCCACTAAATGATAAAATCTCAAGAGGGCAGGCACCATTTATTTTTTTCTGTAATGTTTGCTTTTGCTTAGCTTTAGATACATTGCCTACAATAATGCCTGACACATAGTAGCCACTTGGTGACTTTTTGCTGAGTGAAATTTCTATTATTCTTGATACAATACTAAATGTCAAGGTATTATTGTAATTATTAGCCTGTCTGGATAACTAATTTACAGTAAGAGTGAACACGAGTATTATTACAAGAAGTGTAAAAAATGTACACATACTTAAGGCCAGAGAAACCTGGTTTCAGATATCAGCTCTAGTACTTATTAGTTTAATGCAATTTGAACAAGTAAATAGTTCCTCTGAATCTCTTTTTTTTTTTCATGTATTAGATCTAATCCTAGTTTTCTCAAACAATTTTTGTAAAGTTTAAAAAATGAATATAATGCACTCATCTCAGCCTCTTATGTAATTCAGACATTAAGGAGAATTGCCTCTATTAGATTAAGAAATTATAGCTCCTATCCCTCATGCATCCTTGTACGTGCATGCTCAATCACATCTGACTCTTTGCAACGCCAGGCTCCTCTGTCCATGGGGTCTCCCAGGCAAGAATACCAGAGTGGGTTGCCATTTCCTAGTCCATGGGATCTTGGATAGAGCCCACGCCTCCCGTGTCTCCTGCATTTGGAAGACTGATTCTTTACCACTGCGCCGTTCTATCTAATGTAAAGCTGCATCATTAAGATCATAAACATTCAAATAATGACTAGGATGAAAAGGCATTGGTTCTTTGTCATGAAAAATTAGAAGTAACTTCCATTTTCTAAAAGTTTCCATCCACTAATCCAATTAGGAAGAGTAAAGAGGAACACTTCATGACAAAATATTTGCTCTTAAATCAGTTCTTTTGTCACTGAGGGAAAGTAGGAGTAATGAAGAGGAAGAAGGTCAAACATTTAAAAAGTCACTGGAAGAAATAAAAAACAAATGTGACATTCAGAAAATATATATTTAAGGAATTCCTTAGTCTTTAAGGGACATTATAGGGTGGGGCTTCCCTGGTGGATCAGAGGTTAAAGTGTCTGCCTGCAATGTGGGAGACCCGGGTTAGATCCCTGGGTTGGGAAGATCCCCTGGAAAAGGAAATGGCAACCCACTCCAGTAATCTTGTCTGGAGAATCTCATGGAGGGAGGAGCCTGGCTGGCTACAGTCCATGGGGTTGCAAACAGTCGGACACGACTGAGCTTCTTCAGTTCAGTTCACTTCACTTCACTTCATAGGGTGAGGAAGGGAAGTTTGGAGTTTGAGTACTAATCAAAGAGAGGATATATGAGCTGTTTGTTGACCTTGAAAATGTTACCCTACATTTCTGGATTAATAAAATAAAGATAATTATGATAATTACAGTTGTTCCAAAAGAGGGAGGTAAAACTGAAATAAAAGTGTATATATATGTGTGTATACACACACACACACACACACACACACATATATATGCATGCTAAGGACTGCAAGGAGATCCAACCAGTCCATCCTAAAGGAAATCAGTCCTGAATATTTATTGGAAGGACTGATGCTGAAGCTCAAACTCCAATACTTTGGCCACCGGATGTGAAGAACTGATTCACTTGAAAAGACCCTGATGCCAGGAAAGATTGAAGGCAGGAGCAGAAGGGGATGATAGAGGATGAGATGGTTGGATGGCATCATTGGCTCAATGGACATGAGTCTGAGTAAACTCTGGGAGTTGGTGATGGACAGGGATGCCTGGCGTGCTGCAGTCCATAAGGTTGCAAAGAGTTGGACATGACTGAGTGACTGAACTGAAGTGTTTAACATGGTATGTGGCACATAGGAAATTTTCTGAAAAAATGAAGACTCCTGAGGTGTGCCTGAAGATTAACTCTAGCTGGGAACTTTGCTTTCGTCAAGGCATTTTAGAGCCTCATTGCTCCACAATCCTTTTCCTTTTGATGAAATTCTATAACATGATATCAACCTCACAGGATGATCAAAAGAAACATGTTTGACAAGCAGAGGCTCAGCAGTTCAAAAAGGAAATGAATCCATTTACTGTGTGCATAATTAGAAATAATGTCAGAGGTTTATGATGTTATCAAAAGATAATGTCATAAGAAAGTGGTTTCCCGCTGCTAGATAAACTTGAAAGTTGAAGAACTGGTCGAATGTCTGGGAGGCGAGAGAGAAATGTAAAATGGAATTTTAGAGAAATCACATTTAAAAAAAATCTCTTGATGTTTTCTTCTTCCTAGAAGACAATGCTTTTGAAAATGGAATCATATGTTCTATGGTAAAAGAATAAGACACGTAATGATCACTCCTTATAGAGCTAGTTGATGCTTACTCCATCACATTTCCATATGTATATACTCTTAGACATATTTCCTCAAAGTCTAATAAAGAAACGCAGGGTCTTACAGGCCACATTTCCCCTGGATGACCTCCTCAGAGGGAGAGTTGAGGGAGGTTTAATTTGCCCTCATTCTCAGCAACTTTCTTTTTTGGTGTCTTAGCCCAGAACCTCAATTTTCAAGTCAGGCTGGCTTCCTTTAACACAATGTTCATGCTACATCCATCAGCATTGTTATGTTTGAAACTCCATACCATGACACACTATGGCTTCCTTTATATGCAAAATTTCCTTTAAGCTTTACAACAATCTCAAGAGGTATTTACCATTTTATCCCCATTTTATGGATGAAGATACTGAACCTGTTTAAAGTTCCTCAGTGGTAGTGACAAAGCCAAGGTTCCACCCGAGAGCTGTCTAATTATACACAGTTCATGCTCTTTCCTACATGTGTTCAGCAATGCTAAGCATTTGCATTCACACAAACTTTTTGTTCAGACTGGTTCCTATCCATGATCAATAGCTCTGAATCCTTCTGAGTTGAAATAAGACTAGAGAACCGTACCCACTTAATAACTTAAAAAATTAATTTTGAATATAGTTTTAGTTGCTTTTGTCACTGACAAATTACATGCTGATCTTGGGTTCAACTTGACTATTTGCACTGACCAGGCTGTTGAACTGTGCTAGTTTACAGCAGTGATTCAGATGCATCTCTCCTTTGGAAAAAAAACACACACACACACACACACACAAAAAGGTTTTCGCTTTTAGCTTAGAGTTAAAGGTAGGGAGATGTAGAAGATCATGGAACCAATGCTTCTGGCTTTTTAGGGATGTGGTGAGATTTCTGCCGCATTGCTGTAAATGGATATTCAGAATAGACTGCCTAGGAAGGAATCATGCCTGCCCAAGTTCAAAACAGTTATCTATTCATTGTGAACCATTGGTCTTTTCATGTGTCTGTAAATATGTCTGTGTGAGTGATTGGGAACAGGTATAAAATATTTTTAATAGGAAAAAGGAATTTTCCATTTAATTGTTTTTCCTGTTATCTCAGTTTGCTTTTGCCTTATAAACACACACACATACACATGATTGTACATAATAGGTGCAAGCTGAAAATGGATTAAATGGAATATCTCCATCCATAGCATACCAGGTATACATCGATTAAAACTCATGGATACTAACATCTTTCAAATTTTAATTCACCAAAAAGCCATTAATGTTCACAGACATGATACTGGCCAGAAGACAATAGCATCCTCTGATGCAGGGCCACCAAAGACTGTTCTAGCAGAGCAATAATGCAGTAACAATGCAGTCAGAGTGTTCATTTTTAGAGCAAAATCCCAAAGAAACATGTAAGTAAATCACATAACTGAAAAAGAAATAAATGAGAACAGATATCTGCTGAAATTCTTCGTGGACCAAACCTATAGTTGAAGATTCTCTTTTCCATTCATGGCATAAAATAAGACTCAAAGAACTCAGACCTCTTTTGTGCCTGATGACCTTGACTTCTATTGTCCGTGTTATTATATCTAACGGTCCTGACAGCAAAGTTGACAGATTCCACTGCTAATAAAAATAAAAACTTCCACAGAATCAGATGGGAAAAAAAGTCCCTTCTTTCACCTCAAGTATAATAACCTCAGATTCATAATTTCAGTTACTTTCCTATAATCTCCTTATCTCTGGTCCTGGGCATGAATCTAATTGTTGAGCACAGTCTGTGATAAATGAGGGGACGAGCTTTCTCATTTATTAAATGAAGTCAATGAGAGTTTCATCTGGCAAAGGGTCACTGAAAGGAGAGAATCAAGGCTGTTAATTTCAAGGGGAAGATTGCTTTCAGAACATCCAACTCAAGAGAAGATAAAAAACATTGACATACTGCAATTAGTAGAGAGGCTCCTAGTGCACATGGAGAAACAGATGTTTCCTGAACTTTCCGTCATCACTGTTATTATACTTTGGAAAGAATCAGAAAGGAGATGCATGTGAACTCATATGAGCAAGTCATGATCTAGCTGATGCAGTTTACACTTTGATTTTCAGCTCTTCTTCCTAATATGCTTCACTGGGTGCATCTTTATTCTACCAGATGTTTCACTAAATTGATCCACTTGTATGGATGAAATGACCCATCACATCAGGAGATTGACCAACTGCTCGAATGTGTTGATTAATTGTTTCAGTTATATTGACAATTTGGCTTGACCCAAAGACTTGGCCTTCGTAGGCACAGAATTCTGAGTGGCACAGCCAAATGAAAAACACTTGGCTCTAACTAATAAAAGGTGCAAGGACATGGGCAGGCATTTCAGAGAAAAGGAAACAACAGGCTAATCAACATAATTTCCATCTCATTAGCAATTTGAAAAAAAAATTAACAAGTACCAATTTTCACTAGCCAAATTAGCAGACAGAATTGATGCAAAAATAATTCATATCCTTTGACTCAGTAATTCTACTGTGAGTATGGCCTTGACGGAAAACAATCAACAGGAAAAAAAAATGTTCACTAAGGTATTCACTGCAGTTAGTTAGGATTAAGAAAATTTGGAAACTGAAATATCTAAAAGTATGTGAAAGGGTAAGATTACTGCAAATGCTCAGAAGAGAAAAGCACGCAGCTATTTCCTTAAAATAATGCTAATGAAATCTTTAAGAGAAATGTAACAAATACCTGAAATCTGTATTATCTAGACTACACAGCGGTACAGTTTGGTAGCTTCTGTTTACCACATGGCTCTGTAGCATGACACTTTAGCACTCCTATTTATCATCTTCTCTTCATATCTCTTGGAAATGTCCTTTTGATAAACATATTTCTGCATTTTACTTGCTAGAATGGCAATTATAATTAATTTGAATGCATTTATGCTTGTCACCCAACAGGCATCAAATGATTCTCTAAGTACCCCTAGAATCTATGTGATTCTAAGTCTCTTACAGTGTAACAAACCTTTAAATAGCAGATTTTTACTGCTAAATTAAATTTCAAATTCAATTACCATAAATGAGGAATAACACATCTGCATCCACACATTTTTCACACTGAGCTCAGAGTGAAACATCATTTCTTATTTCTTTGATGCCTCCTGTCATTCCCAAGGAAAGACTGGCCATACACTCAGAGAAGAGGTTTAAATGTTACTTCCAAATACAATTAAGCCTCAAGGTTTTTCTCTTAGAACCAATGATTGCACCTTGGGACTTTCGGTGACTTAGGAAACCTTGATGATCAAAGTGGTTTTCTGTTACCTAACACAAAAATTCTGGACCCCCTTGTGTGGCACCAAAGACCTTCTTCTTTGTGTGCCTGCACACCGGCCCGCTTTCTTCCCACATCACTTCATCAAATGAAATGCTTTAAACAACAAGGTACCCATTGTTTATTGTCCTTTGTTATGCCATTTTCGTCATCCTGGAATGCCTCTTCCTATCTTCTACCAGCATATCCCTTAAAGGAAAAGACAGCATAAATTACTGGGGGCTTCCTGGGAAGTTTTGGAAGCACCTGGGATACACTTTTAAGCAAAACAAAGATCCCTATTCTCACTGGAGTCTGTATCCTTGAACACGAGAGACAGACTGTCAACAATGGAGAGTAATTAAGCAGAGGATATAGAATATTAGACTTATGGGCTTCCCGAGTGGCTCAGAGGGTAAAGCATCTGCCTGCAATGCGGGGGACCCAGGTTCGATTCCTGGGTCAGAAAGATCCCCTGGAGGAGGAAATGGCAACCCACTCCGATACTGTTGCCTGGAAAATCCCATGGATGGAGAAGCCTGTAGGCTATGGTCTATGGTAGTCCATAGTCTATGGGGTTGCAAAGAGTCAGACACAACAGCCACTTCACTTTCATAGAATATTAGAAGATGAAAAAAAAATGCAGGATACTGGAGACAAGGAGTGCAGAAAATACAATGTAAGCTGTGAAGAACATGTAGGCTCTAAATTAGCATAAAAATATGGGCTGCAAATGTAAGTCCTTCAGAGAAGAGAGTTAAAGTTTATTTTTTCAGGTAAGAGAAGTTGATTTGTCCAAGATCACATAGCTAGTTAGATCAGCCCACAAATCTAGAACTCAAGTCTCCTAAAAGCCCATTTCATGTTGTTCCTGATAGAAAATCCTGCTACTTCTGCATTATGCAGGGATAAAAAGAATGGGTTTGGTAATCAAGAGATCTAAGGCTCAAGGTCTGTCTCTTCAACAAGTTAGTTAATTCTTTTACCTAAAACTTTATCTAGAAAATGAAGATGATTATAATACCTTCATCACAGAACAGACATCCACAAAGGCAAGAGAAACAGTACACAGAAGACATTTTGACAGCAATGGCACCCTACTCTAGTACTCTTGCCTGGAAAATCCCATGGACGGAGAAGCATGGTGGGCTGCAGCCCATGGGGTCGCAAAGAGTTGGACACGATTGAGTAACTTCACTTTTGCTTTTCACTTTCATGCATTGGAGAAGGAAATGGCAACCCACTCCAGTGTTCTTGCCTGGAGAATCCCGGGGGCGGGGGAGCCTGGTGGGCTGCCGTCTATGGGGTCACACAGAGTTGGACACAACTGAAGCAACTTAGCAGCAGCAACAAAGTATCTCAAGCAAACATTAAATGTTATTGTAGCTTTATTTGTTTTTAAATCTCATTAGAATGCCAAAAACTTATACCATGACAATGAACAGCAGATGCCAGTTTAGATATTTACATTAAATGAGCATCTACTATATATAAAAGTTTCTATTGCTCAGAGAGAGATCTGTCATACATGTGATAAGTAGATTAGACCTTTTCATGCCAACAGCTTTTTTGTATTGCTGTTTTATAGGAAGCTGACTTCTAGAAGGTTTCGGAGATCAAACAAAGCTGGACGTCATGGTATCAGATGAAATCCTCATTCTTAAAATAGTGATGAATTGACCTAGATATTAGTTCATCTTTGACAAAAATTGACTTTCACAATGCCCTCATTTTTTGGAAGAATAAATGCTTCAATTTCTTCCATGATATAAAAAAATCTCATCACAAGGAGAAAGGTATATTTTTATAAGAAGAACATCTTTCTGAAAAAAGAATATCTTTCTGAAAATTTTCCAGGCCTCCAATAAATCAGTTTGAAATATGTCTTAAGGTATACATTCCTCCATAAAAACACACATGTGTTTCTTAGGTACTCATCTGTACAGTATGATACTTTTTTTTTCCTATACTCTAATCACCCTGAAGAAAGAATAAGTTTTCCTTTACTCATGGTTCCTAGCACACTATTCCTAGCTTTACTCATAGTAGGAACAATAAATGACTAGTCAACACATGGATCAAAACATATCTGGTGCCTTAGCTTATCCTTAGCTCCTGAGAAGAATAATCACAAAAGAGGGAAAATCTCCAATGTATTTCTGTACAAAGGCAGAAGGTAAAATCACAATGTTACTTATATTGGTGGATCCTAATGAACCCATTTTCTATGTAGAATCTCTTTTCACTTTAATTTTGGATTTGGCTATATGACTTGTTCTCAGGTAATGGCATCACCAAGCATCACACAGACAGAACTTGATTAGCACTTATACAACGGGGCTGGCTTGTCTTTCTGAAATATTCCATCTTGGAGCCCATCAATCATGCAGTAAGAAAGTCTGGCAAGCCTAATGATGGCTGAGATGTCACACGGAAGAGAACAGAGACAATTCAGCCAACTAGCATCAACTGGCAGCCATGAGGATGAGATCATCCTGATTGTTCCAGGCCCTGGATGAGTGACAACCTGATCATAGCCTCATACATAAACCCAAACCAACAACACATGGAGCAGAAGAACCACTCACTGAGCCCAGCCCACCCCCAATTCATGAAAACCAATATATCACTGTTATTTTAAGACACATCACTTAGGTTGCTTGATGCAGAGTAATAGATAATAAACATAAAGGAAAAGATCACATGCATAAAAGTCACATGCTAAAACAGAAAAGCAAGAGTCCTAGGCTCCCTCTGCCAGCTAGTTTTGAAACTTATTGTCTCATTGCAGAATTTACTATAATCTTAATTTCTTCATCTAAAGAGTACATAGAGACCCTGACCTCACAGAACTGCTGTGAGGAGTAAATAACATAATGCCACACCTAGTGAGTACCTTCAAAATAGCTGCATTGTGAAAACTGCTGAGATAGAAATTTCCTTCTCCAGAGATAGAAATAACATGGACCTAACGAAGATCATGGCATCCGGTCCCATCACTTCATGGGAAATAGATGGGGAAACAGTGGAAACAGTGGCTGACTTTATTTTTGGGGGGCTCCAAAATCACTGCAGATGGTGACTGCAGCCATGAAATTAAAAGACGCTTACTCCTTGGAAGGAAAGTTATGACCAACCTANAAGTATCTCAAGCAAACATTAAATGTTATTGTAGCTTTATTTGTTTTTAAATCTCATTAGAATGCCAAAAACTTATACCATGACAATGAACAGCAGATGCCAGTTTAGATATTTACATTAAATGAGCATCTACTATATATAAAAGTTTCTATTGCTCAGAGAGAGATCTGTCATACATGTGATAAGTAGATTAGACCTTTTCATGCCAACAGCTTTTTTGTATTGCTGTTTTATAGGAAGCTGACTTCTAGAAGGTTTCGGAGATCAAACAAAGCTGGACGTCATGGTATCAGATGAAATCCTCATTCTTAAAATAGTGATGAATTGACCTAGATATTAGTTCATCTTTGACAAAAATTGACTTTCACAATGCCCTCATTTTTTGGAAGAATAAATGCTTCAATTTCTTCCATGATATAAAAAAATCTCATCACAAGGAGAAAGGTATATTTTTATAAGAAGAACATCTTTCTGAAAAAAGAATATCTTCCTGAAAATTTTCCAGGCCTCCAATAAATCAGTTTGAAATATGTCTTAAGGTATACATTCCTCCATAAAAACACACATGTGTTTCTTAGGTACTCATCTGTACAGTATGATACTTTTTTTTTCCTATACTCTAATCACCCTGAAGAAAGAATAAGTTTTCCTTTACTCATGGTTCCTAGCACACTATTCCTAGCTTTACTCATAGTAGGAACAATAAATGACTAGTCAACACATGGATCAAAACATATCTGGTGCCTTAGCTTATCCTTAGCTCCTGAGAAGAATAATCACAAAAGAGGGAAAATCTCCAATGTATTTCTGTACAAAGGCAGAAGGTAAAATCACAATGTTACTTATATTGGTGGATCCTAATGAACCCATTTTCTATGTAGAATCTCTTTTCACTTTAATTTTGGATTTGGCTATATGACTTGTTCTCAGGTAATGGCATCACCAAGCATCACACAGACAGAACTTGATTAGCACTTATACAACGGGGCTGGCTTGTCTTTCTGAAATATTCCATCTTGGAGCCCATCAATCATGCAGTAAGAAAGTTTGGCAAGCCTAATGATGGCTGAGATGTCACACGGAAGAGAACAGAGACAATTCAGCCAACTAGCATCAACTGGCAGCCATGAGGATGAGATCATCCTGATTGTTCCAGGCCCTGGATGAGTGACAACCTGATCATAGCCTCATACATAAACCCAAACCAACAACACATGGAGCAGAAGAACCACTCACTGAGCCCAGCCCACCCCCAATTCATGAAAACCAATATATCACTGTTATTTTAAGACACATCACTTAGGTTGCTTGATGCAGAGTAATAGATAATAAACATAAAGGAAAAGATCACATGCATAAAAGTCACATGCTAAAACAGAAAAGCAAGAGTCCTAGGCTCCCTCTGCCAGCTAGTTTTGAAACTTATTGTCTCATTGCAGAATTTACTATAATCTTAATTTCTTCATCTAAAGAGTACATAGAGACCCTGACCTCACAGAACTGCTGTGAGGAGTAAATAACATAATGCCACACCTAGTGAGTACCTTCAAAATAGCTGCATTGTGAAAATTGCTGAGATAGAAATTTCCTTCTCCAGAGATAGAAATAACATGGACCTAACGAAGATCATGGCATCCGGTCCCATCACTTCATGGGAAATAGATGGGGAAACAGTGGAAACAGTGGCTGACTTTATTTTTGGGGGGCTCCAAAATCACTGCAGATGGTGACTGCAGCCATGAAATTAAAAGACGCTTACTCCTTGGAAGGAAAGTTATGACCAACCTNCAGCAGTGCGGCAGTAGAGTCGGCCATATTACTGGCTATAGTCATCCCAACTGCCACGCAGCTGTTTCAGACACTGTGTATATGTGGCCATAGTTGGCAGCTGGCACGGGCCTGCTCCCCCAACCAACCCTGTGCAGACATTATCGACAATGTTGCCATAGAGACTATCACTGTGACATCAAACTGCTGGAGCCAGGATACCAGCTGCATGGGGGTGTTATCCACAATCACGCCCTCAGAGGAGAGTGGGGATAGTGGGATGCCACCTCCCTACAGCACTGGAGGAAGAGACAATCTCCCAGTCTCGAGATGTTGGCCTTGCGCGCGGCTGTCACTTTCTTACGCCCCATCCGATGGGCCAGCTGGAAAGTGTATTCAGCAAGGCGCGGACACTTGGCCTCGGTAATGATCTTTAGGCTTTCCACCACTCTGTTCATGCTCTCATGCTCCAGGTTGCTGTATTCACCCTCTGTGATGTCCCAAACAACTAAGATGTCTATGTTCTTGTGTCTGGTTTCCACCCGTGGCTGACTCTCAAAATGGACAATGCTGGCACAGAGATCTAGAGTCCTGTGAAGCACACTGTTTTGGGATTTGTGAGATGGTGGCAGGTTGTAGTCAGTTTCAAAGCTGCCCTTCAAGGCCGCGTGGTTTCGACGGATTGCCATGATGGCATTGTAAGCATCCTCTTCACTAGAACTGGAGGTAATCTTCACTTCCTCAAAGTCCACGGGCACACATGCATGTCTGAACACATTCTTGACATGCAGTTCAGGCCCGATGCCGTCCCCAGGAATCATAGTCACGGTGTGCCATCCATCACACACAGCTGCTGGGAGAATGTTGTGTTTAAAAGAGAAGCTCCTCAGTGAGGTCTCATTGCCAAGGAAAATCTCCCAAGAATGGCCTAGAATAGTTGGTGGGAACATGGCCTTCACAGAGTGCCTGACAGATGTCAGGATCCTGAGTGCCATGATCTTTAAATGGAGATTTAGTTTAATTTATGTAAAAACATGTGCTTTTCCTCTTGCTTCGAATTGGATTTTTTTGGTAGAATTCTAGACCCACAATTCTTGCTTAGGTCACAGTTTTCTCCTTTGTATTCTATTTTTGACAGACATTTTACTGCAGCGGCAGACAGAGTACTAGTTAGGAGGAGATGTGATGTGTTATAGAGTAGAAAATATACTTTGGAGTTGGATAATTCATTAGGCCCATTCAATGTATCTGTGTGATACACTTAAAAATAGACTTGATATTTTATAACATTTTTAGGTTCACAGAAAAACTGAATGGCAGGTCCACAGATTTCTGATGTGAAGATTTCCTATGCAAAGATTTCCTATACCTATGGCCGATTCATGTTGAGGTTTGACAGAAAACAACAAAATTCAATAAAGCAATTATCCTTCAATTTAAAAATAAATTTTAAAAAAAGGATCTTACACATTTGTTACAACTGATGAACCTACACTGACACATCGCTACCACCTGAGATCCATTGTTTAAATTAGGGTTCACTCTTCATGTTGTACATTCTGAATTTAGACAAAGGTATGCCGTGTATCATCATTGTAGGCTTATACACAGTTTCAATGCCCTAAAAATTCTGTTTTGCTCCTTCATCTCTCCTTCTCCACAAACACTGGTAACCACCAATCTCTTTCCAGTCTCCACGGTTTTGCACTTCCCAGAATGCCATATATTTGGAATCATATAGTATGCAGCCTTTTTTCAGATTTGCTTCTTTGACTAAATAAAATGTATTTTTTCTTCTGTGTTTTTTCATGGCTCTGTAATGCATTTTTTTGCACTGAAAATGCCATTGTCTAGATGTACCACAGTCTATTCATCTACTGAAGCACATTTTGGTTGTTCCCAACTTTTCTCAAGGATGAACAAAGCTACACACCCATGTGTGAATTTTTTTGGACATAAGTTTTCAGCTCATTTGGGTGAATAACAAGGAGCTGAATAGCTGAATCCTATGGTAAAAGTATAATCAGTTTTGTCAGAAACTGCTAAACTATCTTTCAAATGACTGTACCATTTTGCATTCCCACAAGCAATGAGAATACCGGTTGTTTCACATCCTTGCCAGCATTTGGTGTTCGAGATTTTGGCCATTCTAATAGTTATATAGTGGTATCTCATTTCAATTTTCATTTCTCTGATGATATATGATGTGGAACATCTTTTCATGTTTATTTGCCACCTGTATATCTCCCTTAAGGTTTCTGCCAATTTTTAAAATCAAGTTGTTTGTCTTCTTATTGTTGAATGTTAAGACTTCTTTATATATTTTGGGAAACATTTCTTTATCATATGTGCCTTTCACAAGTAATTTATCCCAATCTGTGACTTGCCTTCTCATTCTCTTGGTAAAGTCTTTCTGCAGACCAGAAGCTTTTAATTTTGGTGAAGTCTAGTTTGGTATTATTGATCCTGCCTTTGGTGTTGTATTTAAAAAATCATTGCCATACCCAGGGTCATCTAAACTTGCCCTAGCATTTTGTAGTACTACATCTTACGGAGAAATCTACAATTCATTTTAAGTTAATTTTTTGTGAAAGCTTTGAAGGCTGTGTCTAGATTAATTTTTTGCATATGTAATGTCCAATTGCTTCAGCACCACTTGTTGAAAAGACTACCCATCATGCTGCATTTGCTCCTTTTCCAAAGATCAGTTAACTGTTTATATGGGTCTGTTTCTGGGCTCTCTATTATCTTCCACTGACGTATTCATCCATCCTTCTGCCAACACCACCGTGTTGTGACTGGTGAAGCTTCATAGGAAGTCTTGAAGTCAAGAGCGGCCAGTCCTCCAGCTTTGTTCTTCTTCAATAGTGCGCTGGTTGTTCTGGGTCTTCACTTTAAATACAAGCTTTGGAATCAGTTTGTCAATACTTACCAAATAACTCCCTGGTATTTTAATTAAGTCTGTATTGAATCTATTTTTGATATCTTGAAAACTTAACAATATTGTCCTTCCATCCATGAATATGGAATGTATCTCAATTTATTAGTATTTCTTTGATTTTATTCATCAGAGTTTCATAGTTTTCCTTATATAGGCCTTATATATACATTGTTAGGTTTATACCAAAGTATTTCATTTCTGGAAATGCTAAAGTAAATGATATTGTAGTTTTAGTTGAAAACTGGTGTATAAGAACACTAATGACTTTGGTGTATTAACGCAGTAACCTGCAATCTTTCTGTAATCACTTATGAGTTCCAGGAGTTTTTTGTTTCTCTCTCTCTCTCTTTTTTTTTTCCATTTATTCTTTCAGGGTTTCTTGATGAGCTTGTCATCTGAAAACAAAGACAGGTTTTTCTTTTTCAATCTGTATATATTTTTATCTCCTTTTCTTGTCCTATTATATTAGCTAGAAACTCCAGGAGAAACAAATCACCAGTCTATGTTCAATGCAGGATGCAGGATGCTTGGGGATGGTGCACGGGGATGATCCGGAGGGATGATGTGGGGTGGAAGGTGGGAGAGGGGGTTCATGTTTGGGAGCTCATGTACACCCTGGCGGATTCATGTCAATATATGCCAAAACCAATACAGTATTGTAAAGTAAAATAAAGTAAAAATAAAAATAAAATAAAATAAATATAAAGAAATTGAAAAGAAAAAAAAAAGGAGTAGTAAATTTGGGAACATCCTTGCCTTGGACCTGATCTTAGCAGGAAAACTCTGTTTCTCATTACAAACTATGGTATTAGTTGTAGATTATTTTTATGTATTCTTTATCATAGGGCTTCCCCAGTGGCTCAGTGATAATCTGCCTGCAATGCAAAAGACACAGGTTCGATCCCTGGGTTCGGAAGTTGCCCTGGAGAAGTAAATGGCAACCCACTCTAGTATTCTTGCCTGGGAAATCCCATGGACAGGGGAGCCTGGCAGGCTGCAGTCCATAGGGTCCCAAGAATTAGACACGACTTAGCGACTAAACTACAACATTCTTTATCAAGTTGATGTCGTTTTCCTCTATTTCTAATTTACTGAGAGCTTTTTATAATGAATGGGTGTTGAATTTTGTCAAATGGTTTTCTACATCTATTGATAGGATCATTTTCATTTTTCAGCCTGTTGAAGTGATGAATTACATTAAGTAATTTTTTGAATGTTGAAGTGAAGTCGCTCAGTCGTATCCGACTCTTTGTGACCCCAGGGTGTACATGAGCTCTTTGTGCTTATCTGGGATAAATATCCCTTGATTGTGGTGTGTAATTTTTTTTACACATTGCTGGGTCCAATTTGTTAGTATTTTGTTGAGAATGTTGCATCTATGATCATGATAGATATAGGTCTGCAGCTTTCCTTTCTTGTAATGTCTTTGTCTGACTTTGTAATCAGGGTAATGCTGGCCTCATAGAATCAGTTATAAAATATTCCTTTTGCTTCTATCCTCTGAAAGATATTGTAGAAAACTGGTATCATTTCTTCCTTAAGCATTTGGTGGAATCATCAGTGAATACATCTGGGCCTGGAAATTTCTGTTTTGGAATGTTATTAATTTGTTGAGTCAATTTTAAGTCTATATATAGATGTATTCAGATTGTCTGTTTCTTCCTGTGAAAGTTTTGGCAATGTGGGTCTTTCAAGGAATTACTACCTTTCATTTAGATTATAAAAAATTTGTGAGAAAAAAGTTGTTAACAGTATTCTTTTATTATCTTTTTAATGTCCAAAGTATCTGTAGTGAGATATCCATTCTTTTCTTAAAGTAGTAATTTGTGTCCTTTTTTTTCCCTTAATTAGCTTGACTTGATATTTATCAATTTCACNAGATTATAAAAAATTTGTGAGAAAAAAGTTGTTAACAGTATTCTTTTATTATCTTTTTAATGTCCAAAGTATCTGTAGTGAGATATCCATTCTTTTCTTAAAGTAGTAATTTGTGTCCTTTTTTTTCCCTTAATTAGCTTGACTTGATATTTATCAATTTCACTGATATTTTCAGAGAATCACTTTTTTATTTTGTTGAATTTATATATTAAGTTTTTTCTTTTCAATTTCATGGGTTTCTGATCAGATTCTTAATATTTCTTTTCCTCTGCTTACTTTAGATTTAATTTTCTCTTCTTTTTCTAGGTTCCTAAGGGGGAAATTGGGCTTCATGGTGGCTCAGCAGTAAAGAATCCACCTGTAATGCAGGAAACACGGTTTCAATCTCTGGGTCGGGAAGATCCCCTGGAGAAGGAAATGGCAACGCACTCCATCATTCTTGCCTGGGAAATCCCATGGACAGAGGGGACTGGCAGGCTACAGTCCATGGGATTGCAAAGAGTGGGACACAACTTAGTGACTAAACAACAAAGGTGGAAGCTGGATTACTTTCTAAATGCTTCTTCCTTTCCACTATATGCATTCATTAATATGTATTTCCCCAGAATCATTGCTTTCGCCAATCTCACAAATTTTAAGTTGTGTTTTCATTTTCCTCTTGCTCAAAATTAAAAAAAAAAAAAATTGAGGCTTTGACTTTGACCTTTATGTTACTTAGAAATGTGTTGTTGTTTTTTTTTCTCATTTATCTGGGGATTTTTTGAGCTTTCTTTCTATTATTGGTTTTTACTTCTACTGTGGTCTGAGTACATACATGNATTGAGGCTTTGATTTTGACCTTTATGTTACTTAGAAATGTGTTGTTGTTTTTTTTTCTCATTTATCTGGGGATTTTTTGAGCTTTCTTTCTATTATTGGTTTTTACTTCTACTGTGGTCTGAGTACATACATGGTATGATTTCAGTTTCTTTGGATTAGTTAAGGTGTGTTCTATGGTCCGAATTGTGGTCTGTCTTGGTGAATGTTCAGTGAGAACTTCAGAAGAATGTGTATTCTGCTGCTGTTGGATGAAAGAGTCTATAGCTGTCAATTATACCCAGTTGGTGATGGTGTTGCTGAGTTCAACCACATCTTTACTGATTTTATGATGGATAGAGTTTATCCCTTTTATTCTTGCTAACTTTGTAAGAAACTGCTGAACACTTTTCTAAAATGGTTGTACTATTTTATATCCCCACCAGTGTAAGAGAATTACAGCTTTACAACTTCACCAACACTTGGTATTATTGTACTTCTAATTTTAGTTATTCTAATAGGTTTTGGTAGTATCTCACTATGTTTTTTTGTGTGTGTGTCCCTTCTTACTATGATACAGAGTGTCTTTTAATATATTCTTCCAGATAGAGCTACAAGCATTAATATCTGATATTTCTATAAATCAACCTCTTAACTCTGGAAGGCAGGGAAACGTTTAGCTTCTCAAATCTGTACCATTTATGCAATTTAATTGAAAATTACACATATCCTTAATTTTAAACCATTTAAAATCCCATTCTCATTTAATTTTCAGGCATCAACACCCCTGATGTAAATTAGTATTTGTTTGGGGAAGTAGGTGACTCAATTATGAAGACTTCCAAAAAACTGTTAAAAGTCAAGAAGATGAGAGATGTAGATTTAATAATGGCTACTACTATAGATTGCCTGCCACGTCTAAGGTACTGTGCTTAATAATTTCATACATCATTATAAATCACCAACGTAAGCATTATAGTTCCCATTTTATGGATGAAGAAACTGGCTAACATAGATTCTACAAATCCAACTATTATGAAAGAACAGAGAATGCCAACAGCAGATGTGAATATTTTTAGGTGTCCAAGAGAGGCCAGAGCTTCTCAGACTTGATCAGCCTAGGATCTCATTGAAATTTACATTCTAATTCAGTGTGTGTATTCTGGATTCCACTGGCCCCTTATCATACTTTGAGCAGCAAGGATCTGCATTTACATCCTCACAAGGTCTGGACAAGTCCAGGTCAGCATATGGTGTGCTTAGAGGTTGTCGGGAATAAAGGAAAGAAGCAATACTGCTCCTTTCTAAAAGCTGATATTAATTGGCAATAGAGGAGGAGCCATCTAGATACCTGTTTGTCACTTAATATAGCACATAAGATGGATAATAGCTGTCCACCGCCAGTGCCTTAGGCTAGGGCAAAGGATAATACCAGGAGAGAACACTGGTAGAAAAATAACTCAGACCCAACTGCACAATTTTTTTTTCTACCAATGGGCCACCCTTATTATATAAGTATACACCCCAATCCTCTTCTCATCCCTGGAAAGGACATAAATCTTTTAAAAGTATGGCTAAAGAAGGAAGGAAGCCTTGTGACTAGGAGTATAAAGTGGATAGTAGTTGAAATTTTAATGGCCAGATTAACCTACAAACATCCCTGGACATTAGAGAAAGCTCTTAACCTCAATGGGACAAAATTATAATATATTCTGTGCAAGTATAAAAATAATAAGTGCCATGTTTCACATACTGAGTGCTAAGAGTTCAACTAAGGCTATTGTCAAGTGTGATGCAGAGATAGTAAAAAGGTTTGGCGTGGGGGGGATAATACAATTTACATTTTAAAATGATACCAAATTGGAAGCAATTTGAAGAATAATTAGTAAGGTGACTAATCTGGTGGCAGGAAGGCCAATTAACAGGTTATGACAGTGGTCCTCAAAGTGATCCCCAACACAGAGGCATCAGGGCCACCCTGACTGGGTAAGGAATGCAATCTCTTAGAACTATCCCTCAAAATACTGAATCTGAAGTCTGCAGTAGGGAATGCAACAATTTGTATTTTAATGCTTCTGATGCATGCTGAAATTTGAGAACCACTGGGCTATTGAAGTAGTTCTAGTATAAAGCGATGAGCAGTTGTGCTAAGATGAAGGCACTGAGGAAGGAAAGAAATGCTTTCAGAGATATTTAGAAGATAAACAGGACTAGGCTATCGACCTTGGAGACATGGAATCTTATTCTTAATGTTCTAAATGAACTGGGTGAATGATAATATAACCAGTGAAAAAGTACAACACTGAATAAAGAGCAGTTGGGTTGGGGGAATAAGATAGAAAATGAGTTCAGTTTCAGACATGACATGTTTGGGGAGCTGTAAGACATCTACATAAAGATGCCCCATGGGTGGCTTAATAAATGACTCCACAGTTCCAGAGAAAGGATTATGGGTAATGGCAGAAATTCAGGAGTCATCAGCTTGTGGGAGAAAGTTCACTACACAGAAGTATACAAAATAGCCTCAAGCAGGGGTTTTCAACTTTGCTTCTGCCATGACAGATGATGAATGGCATTCGTATGAGACATATTCCCAGGCGTATACTCAGATTGTAATGAAAAGCAAATACACATGCGTACGAACAAAAGCAGCTGGCCGAATAAAGCACAGAATTCTCAAACTGCTTCTATAGCTCATATTTACAAAAGTATTCTACCTGCAAATGATTAGTAAAGTCATCAATTTACTGATCTCAAATATAACTTTATGGAGAAAAAATATATATGGCTAATCTAATATAAAAACTGCATAAAATTATTTTTTAGAGATCCCATTTGGCCTCTACAGGTAATATTTTTAAAAGTAAGCATGTACTAATAAAAATAATTCATATTTCATACTTTAAAAGTATAACATATAATATTTATGCTTATTCATATTAGTATAAATACTATGATTGCACACATCCTTTAGATAATCACATTGCCTTTGACTGGAAAACTATTGCTAGAGCCTCCTCAGTTCTGTTGTATGTGGATAAACATGCATGCTTTCTTCATTTCTCTTCCTTATTCCAAATATGTTCAAGGGTAAAATCAAGGAATCAAATATAAGTACACATCCACAGAAAACAAATTATAGTACTTCAAATTTGCTCTATCAATGCCACATCAATAACCACAGTCGCTGGATATTTTCAGCAAATATAAAATAGACTATGAATTATAAGCAATTGACTTCCAGCTAACTCTGATTCCACCTTTCCTGATGCAAAGAAGTACCCACCATTAAAATGCAAATGAGCGAATATGACATCCTTATAATGGTAACATTGAGGTGAGTCCAATTACTTAAAAATGTAAATGATTCACAGGAGCTTATTGTTGCTGTTTAGTCGCTAAGTCCAGTCCATCTCTTTGTGACCCCATGGACTGCAGCATGCCAAGCTTCCCTGTCCTTTACAGTCTCCTAGAGTTGTTCAAACTCATGTCCCTTGAGCTTATAACTCAATGCTTCTGAATAAGTGAGTGGTTTGAAGTATGTCATGGCTGATTGTGACCCTGTAATGTGTCATATGTCACCAAGGTCAAGAAGTACTAGACTAGAAAAATTATTGCAGACAAAACAGAAAATTATGAAGACAAAACTTGAGGACCATCTATCTTTGAACCATGAGAGCAATAAAGAAGTGAATTGTGGGGGGAAGGGGAGAACAGAGAAGAAAAGATGTTAGGGAAGACAGAAGTGTAACACTCAAAGAAGGAATCATCATCAGTGTCAATATCCTTTGAGAGGTAAAGTAAAATTAGAAGGATGTTGGGGTGGTTATCAGTCAGGCAGTTCAGTCGCTCAGTTGTGTCCAACTCTTTGCGACCCCATGGACTGCAGCACGCCAGGATTCCCTGTCCTTCACCAACTCGGGGAGTTTGCTCAAACTCATGTCCATTGAGTCGGTGATGCCATCTAACCACCTTATCCTCTGCCACTCCTTTCTTCTTTTGCCTTCAATCTTTCCCAGCATCAGGGTCTTTCCAATAAGTAAGTTCTTCTCATCTGCTGGCCAAAGTATTGGAGCATCAGCTTCAGCATCAGTTCTTCCAATGAATATTCAGGACTGATTTCTTTTAGGAGTTCAGCTTTCTTTATGGTCCAACTCTCACATCCATACATGACTACTGGAAAAACCATAGCCTCGACTACACAGAACTTTGTTGGCAAAGTAATGTCTCTGCTTTCTAATACTCTTTCTAGGTTGGGCAAAGCTTTTTTTCCCAAGGGTTACGACCATCCCCATAATACTGTATAGACCAGTGACTGTGAACATGGGCTTCAGAGCCAAACTGCTATGTACTATCTGTAACCTTCACAATTTTTCAGTGACTTTTGCTTGAATTTATATTCCAGGGTGCGCAGACAGCAGAAAATACATGAATGATAAATGGATAGATACACAGATAGATAAATACAGCAACAAGCAATGGATGCATAAATGGATCTTTTAACGTTGGAAGAAAGAAATGCTATGAAACAAATATAAAATCTGTTACCTTCAAGGAGTTTACATTCTGGACAGAGTTAAATGGGGTGAATGGACATACACTATGAACTGAAAGTTGATGCTAAATGATTGCTGAATGACCCAGCTGGGACATGAAAGCACACAAGGTAGATTGACAACATGTATGAGCAGGGATCGCAAGTGAAAGTTCTTCAGTCACATCTGAAAGAAGGGCTGGCAGCAGAAAAGTACAGAGGCTAGAGAGGATTTAAGGGATGGAGGCCAAATTGAAAGGCCTGTAGGGTACACTAAGCATTGCCATTCAGCTGAAAGGAAAGGTTTATGGAGGAAAACAGGGACAGACAAATGGGGAAAGTAAATTGGGGTCAGAGGGTAGAGAACCTTGAATGGCAAGCCTAAGAAATTTATGACGCCCTGAAGGCAGGAAAGAAACATTCATGATTTTTGAAATAAAAAGTAAAAGGTTTTGAAAGATATCCCTTTAAAAAGGAAAACATGCACTTAAAAAGACAGTAAATTTTCAATGCATAAGCCTACTTTATAGCAAAGCTTGCCTTAATGGAAGCAGAATTTTAAAATATACACCCACTCCCAACCCACCCCGCCCCCCACACACACTCTTTAAGCAAACTCTTAATATCCATTTCATGTTTTCCTATAGACTACTCATTATGTGTTGTTTTATCAGTAATTTTCTAAAAAGATCAATGCAGAGAGTCAATCTGCTGCATTTTTTCCAATGTACAATTAACACAATTTCTCACCTGTCATTCCATCACTATTTAATAACCACAGAAGAGCTGACAGATGCATAGTTCTCAGAGAGGATGTGGATGGCCAGACTTAAAATAATCCAGAAATGTCCTCCTAGTTTTCCAAAAGAGGATACACATTGTACAATATTAAACTGGCTACAGAAGCCCTCATTTGAGGAAGTGTTATACTTATTTATACATAAAGAAGAGCTTTCCAGAGACAGATTTCATTTAGTAAAGAAAAAAACAATCCCACCCTGAAGAAAGGATATTTAGGTGGGGTGGGGAGCCACAGTATTATATTTTATAGGGGGGTTGGCTTTGGAATGAGACAGTGATGTTTACAATCCACTAAAATGACACTTAAAACTTTAGCCTTTCTTGAAAAGAAGACAGGTGAAGACTAAGGATTACAGATAAATTGGAAATAGACTGCATCTTCTCTTCTAACTCAACTTTGTAGCCATATGAACATCTATGTTAAATACCTTGCTATTACCTAGGGCCTTAACTTTGCCACTCACCTCTCTCTGCCAATCTGGGAAGACTGCTGTCTTCCATGAAATATTCACAAGTATTATCATTATATTTCTGTTCAACTGCTCTGCATTTCAGAGGTTTCCCTTTGAATCAGGATCTGGCAAGAGAATCACTCTGTGCTAATAATAACTGGATGTATGAGTCAATAAAGTCCTCTCTGTTATACCTATCTCAGTTTTTAGTTCAACACACACACACACACACACACACACACACACCTCACAACTGTTGACACAAGCTCAGGTAACCATACAATGTGGGTTTTCTTTAAAAGTCCCAATTAGCCTGAAATCATAGTCCTTATAAAAAACATTTCACTGTTAAACCAGCATGATTCAGTGACCTAATTCTTGCAATAAGGTTATTACAATAACTGGGCTTCCCTTGTAGCTCAGATGGTAAAGAATCTGCCTGAAATATGGGAGACATGAGTTTGATCCCAGGGTCAGGAAGATCCCCTGGGGAAAGAAATGGCAACTCACTCTGGTATTCTTGCCTGGAGAATTTCATGGAGAGAGGAGCCTGGTGGGCTACAGTCCATGGGATAGCAAAGAGCTGAGTTGGACATGACTGAGTGACTAACACACACTATTAAAAATAACTACAGAACTTGAAACTTAGCGGGGGCTTTCTGAAGTCAGCTGTCTAGCTAGCTGGTTTATCCCTCATCAATATCACAAAGTAGGTGTGATTATACAAATCTACAAAACTCAAATGGATTTCCTCCAGCCTCCCCACCCCTAGCCTGCAAATGTTCTCCCTTCTCAAAATGGACAATGTCCTCTACCAGGCACCACATCCAAGGCTCTGTGTTAGGTAGCACTTTATCTCAATCTGAAAATTGCAACTGTAGGTAGGCGATTTATTTTCATTTTATTGGAGAAGACTCTTGAGAGTCCCTTGGACTGCAAGGAGATCCAACCAGTCCATTCTGAAGGAGATCAACCCTGGGATTTATTGGGAAGGAATGATGCTAAAGCTGAAACTCCAGTACTTTGACCACTTCATGCAAAGAGTTGACTCACTGGAAAAGACTTTGATGCTGGGAGGGACTGGGGGCAGGAGAAGATGGGGACGACCAAGGATGAGATGGCTGGATGGCATCGCTGACTTGATGGACGTGAGTCTGAGTGAACTCTGGGAGTTGGTGATGGAGAAGGAGGCCTGGCGTGCTGTGATTCATGGGGTTGCAAAGAGTCGGACACGACTGAGTGACTGAACTGAACCGAACGGAAATAAACATAGTTATATGCCAAGAAGATTAGCAACTCCTGTTAAATTAGCATAAATTTAAACACAAGCCTCTTCCCTCTAAGTATATGCCCTTTCTTCCGCTTCATGCTGTTTTTTTCTCTCCTGTGTTTCTTATTTTATTATTATTTTTTACTTT
>SJYV01025330.1:287089-352552 GCA_006410875.1 Neotragus pygmaeus
ACACACACACACACACACACACACACCCCTCACAACTGTTGACACAAGCTCAGGTAACCATACAATGTGGGTTTTCTTTAAAAGTCCCAATTAGCCTGAAATCATAGTCCTTATAAAAAACATTTCACTGTTAAACCAGCATGATTCAGTGACCTAATTCTTGCAATAAGGTTATTACAATAACTGGGCTTCCCTTGTAGCTCAGATGGTAAAGAATCTGCCTGAAATATGGGAGACATGAGTTTGATCCCAGGGTCAGGAAGATCCCCTGGGGAAAGAAATGGCAACTCACTCTGGTATTCTTGCCTGGAGAATTTCATGGAGAGAGGAGCCTGGTGGGCTACAGTCCATGGGATAGCAAAGAGCTGAGTTGGACATGACTGAGTGACTAACACACACTATTAAAAATAACTACAGAACTTGAAACTTAGCGGGGGCTTTCTGAAGTCAGCTGTCTAGCTAGCTGGTTTATCCCTCATCAATATCACAAAGTAGGTGTGATTATACAAATCTACAAAACTCAAATGGATTTCCTCCAGCCTCCCCACCCCTAGCCTGCAAATGTTCTCCCTTCTCAAAATGGACAATGTCCTCTACCAGGCACCACATCCAAGGCTCTGTGTTAGGTAGCACTTTATCTCAATCTGAAAATTGCAACTGTAGGTAGGCGATTTATTTTCATTTTATTGGAGAAGACTCTTGAGAGTCCCTTGGACTGCAAGGAGATCCAACCAGTCCATTCTGAAGGAGATCAACCCTGGGATTTATTGGGAAGGAATGATGCTAAAGCTGAAACTCCAGTACTTTGACCACTTCATGCAAAGAGTTGACTCACTGGAAAAGACTTTGATGCTGGGAGGGACTGGGGGCAGGAGAAGATGGGGACGACCAAGGATGAGATGGCTGGATGGCATCGCTGACTTGATGGACGTGAGTCTGAGTGAACTCTGGGAGTTGGTGATGGAGAAGGAGGCCTGGCGTGCTGTGATTCATGGGGTTGCAAAGAGTCGGACACGACTGAGTGACTGAACTGAACCGAACGGAAATAAACATAGTTATATGCCAAGAAGATTAGCAACTCCTGTTAAATTAGCATAAATTTAAACACAAGCCTCTTCCCTCTAAGTATATGCCCTTTCTTCCGCTTCATGCTGTTTTTTTCTCTCCTGTGTTTCTTATTTTATTATTATTTTTTACTTTACAATATTGTATTGGTTGTGCCATACATTGACATGAATCCGCCATGAGTGTACATGTGTTCCCCATCCTGAACCTCCCTCCCCATCCCATCGCTCTGGGTCATCCCAGTGCACCAGCCCCGAGGACCCTGTATCATGCATCGAATTGTATGTGTCTATGTGAAGCTTTCCCTCTCCCACTTCTCTCCCTGAGAAGGGACAGAAGAGTCTCACACAAAAACAAAATCACCATTGCAGAGTTTCAGGCATCTAACAGATAGACTGATGATATTCAAAATGGAAAATATCCACAATGAAATTTCCCAGGAAAAATAGTTAAATGCATGTACTTGCATCTGCTCATTCCTGAAACCCCATTACATTTACATTTCAACTTTCACTTTTTGTTTTTAAATTGTATATCTACACAGGCCATGAGAATGACAGAAGAGACAAGAAGACAATTTTGGAAACTGGAAAGCAGATGAAGGAGTGATGATAAACTTTTCAGATCTGATAAAGCTGAATCCTAAACACTCAGGGAAAAAAGCCAAGAAACCATTTGTTTTGCATCACAGAACTCGAAAGCCTCAGGAATAGAGAGCACCAAATACCCTTCAGAGCAGCAGGGAAAGGTGAATAAAGAGTCTTTTTAGGAAACAAACACCCAGATCATCTTCCATATGCTGTTCAGTTAAATGACTGCCCCCTGCCACTGACCTAGCAGAAGAAGGCACATTTATGCTCTACAATGGGGAACACTGCAAAACTGAATCCAAGTTTCACAATGAACTGAGGGGAAATAACTGCAAGTTTACATGGCAAACGGAGTGCTAAAAGATTGGCTTAGAGTCTAAGGACAGGAGTTCCGGAGTAGTTTCTAAGGAAATCAACTAAAAATAAAATATGCAAAGATATTAACAATAGACTTTCTCCAGAGAATGGACTAGAACACTCTATAATGAATTCCATTGTCATCCATCACATGCTCATTTGTACAAAGCTTTCAATTTGTGTTTCATTATCCAGATGTTAAGTATCAGTGCAGTTCAACCTATCAGAGCCAGGTTCAAACATGCGGAAAAATCTCCTGACACGAAAGAAAGAAGCCAAAGCAAATTCATAGACAGAAGCAATCAGGAGAATACAGGGATTCCATTAAGAGAAAAACATTTTAAATAAATTATCATAAATGTCTGAAGGGGAAAATGACACTGTGTTCATAAAATAAAACCAATATTCTATTTTAAAAAGCACAGAAAGAGAAAAAGTAGTCTTGAAGTATAAAAAGGACTGCAGAAATAGAAAGCTCAGTGTAAGGGTTGGAAGAAAAAGTGGAAGAAATTTTCATCTAAGATATTAGATGAAAATGACAAATAACAGGGAAATAGGAAAGTAAATAAGAAAGTTAGATAACCAGGAAGTTTTACATCCAAATAATAGGAGAGCCAGAAAAAAAAGAAAAAGCAGACAAAAATGTGGGGGTGAGAGTGTGAAACAAATCACCAAAGACATGATTCAAGAATACTGGCAGACTTAAAATCTATGAATATCTAGATTGAAAAGGATCACTGAGTGCCCAGCAAAGTGAAGGAAAATGACCTAACATCATAGAAAATTTTTAAATGTCAATTACAGATTAGGTAGGTAGGTTTAATTGCAAAGTCCTGTCCGACTCTTGGGACACAATGGACATAGGTCAGCAGGCTCCTCTGTCCATGAGATTTCCTGGGCAAGAATACTGGAGTGGGTTGCCAGTTCCTACTCTAGGGGATCTTCCTGACCATTTACAAAGCAAAGCCTAAAACATTAGAAAGACATTGGCCTTCTCAAATTGCATACTGGAGCCTAGAAGACAACATGAGAATGGCTTCAAAATTCTGAGAAAAGAAAATTATTTACAACCTAAAACACAATGTGTTTTTCAAATTATCAGTTAAGGATGAAGGCAAAATTATTCACCTAGACATATTTCTTTTGCTTACTAAGCTCCAGAGAGTCACCTAAGCAATTTTTATGTATCCACGCATTTAATAAATGATATTTTTCAGAGAAGGTCTCAAAATGTTTTCTCTCACGTACCCTTTCTCATATAATTAATGGAGAATGCACTCCATTAAGCCAGAGCAGTAGACAAGAAAAATGTATGCACAGTATTCAGGAACAGGGGCTACCACTCCAGGGAAAGGCAAAGGGGATCCCCAGAATCATGAGGAAGAGAGATTCGCAGGACATGAGCCAGGCAGTGAGCTTAGTGGTTACCCTACCTTTGGGAGAGATTTGTTCAAGAACATGAAAGAGTTAATGTCTTTGAAGGTATTTATAAAACGGACATGAACTTGGGCAAACTCCAGGACATGGTGAGGGTCAGAGAAGCCTGGTGTGCTGTAGGCCACGGGGTCTAAAGAGTTGGACATGACTTGACAACTGAACAACCACACACTACTGGTGAGATTTAGAAACAAATTATGATAAATCCACGGTAAACTAAGCAATAATATGAATAAACTAGACGATTACTGATGACAGGGGAACCAAGAACTGTGCAAGAGAGGAAACCAAGGACACCTGATAATAATTCATTACCAATATCATGTTTCCCTGGTGGTTCAGCTGGTAAAGAATCCACTTGCAATGTGGGAGGGAGACCTGGGTTCAGTCCCTGGGTTGGGAAGATCCCCTGGAGAAGGAAACGGCTACCCCACTCCAGTATTCTGGCATAGAGAATTCCATGGACTGTGTAGTCCGTGGGGTCACAAAGAGTTGGACATGTCTGAGAGACTTTCACTTCACCAATATGAGCACACACTTATAACAACATAAATGCAGAATACTGACCTAAAAAAAGAAAAAAGTGTGCTGAGTTGTGTGGAAAATAGCTAATCACCCCTATATGGTAAGGAAAAAAAAAATTCCAATGTTGGGAATATAAAGAAGTAGTAAAGAAAAATGTTATTTAGAGATGTGACTGAAAACACCAAAGAAAGAATGTTAAAAATTTTAAAGTGATTGTTCTAGGGATGAGAACTGGGAAACGTTTTCTGGGGGATAAATCTTTTTTATAAAGCCTTCTTTTGTTTACAACTATTTGACTTTGGGAAAAACAGCTTAAAAACCTCTCTCCCTCAGTTTCCTCTTGTGCAAATGAGAATAAGATCTTCCTCAAATACATTTGATTTGAACAGTGCCTAACTCAATGCATGTCTATGATCATTATTATTTGTATGAATAAAATATTTGATGAAATAATTATATTGGTCTAAATAATAAAAGAATAAAACTAAAAAATGTCATTCATTCTGATTTCAAGTGCATATATTGGCCCAATTATAATTGAAAAAATTCTAAGAACCAACAAATTCACATTCTAAACAGTAATGATTTACTAAGCAAACCTGTGATAACTGAATATAGTTGCTTGGTACAGTCATTTATTGTACATCTATCTGAAAAGGTAGAGAAGGTTCTGTAATATATCCACTTAAAGAACACTTACAGTTTTCTACTTAACAATTTGAGAAATTTATAGAAAATGTTAATGTGTCTTATAGAGAAAAATGAATTAACTTCCATTTATAATTCTCTTATCAAAAAGAAATGATTTTAAAATCTGTCTTCATATTTTGTGAGCACTGACTGATTTTTTAATAATTTAAGGCCTACATGAGTTAAAATTCATTTCTCTAAGATATAACAAAAGGGAAGGATTTCCTCAATAACCATCAGGATAGAATATCATTTGCCCTATGTAGATGCAGACTCTCTCTGCTGCATATGTATTAGTCTGCTGGCTAACCCAGCTAGAAGACAGACAATACTCCAGCAACTTAAAATACTTCTCTTGCTGAGCCACAGTTTGGTACAGCTTGTCAAATGATGAAAACGTATATATGTAAGTGGTCAACTGAAGATGAATGTTCTATACAGTTTTTGTCTCAAACTGCCAGAGAACATGTTGCTATTTTTCAGTCACTCAGCTGTGTCCAACTATTTGCAACCCCATGGACTGCAGCACGCCAGGCTTCCCTGTCCTTTACCATCTCACAGTTTGCTCAAACTCATGTACATCAAGTCGGTGATGCCATCTCAGTCTCTGTCAGCCCCTTCTTCTGCCTTCAATCTTTCCCAGCATCAGGATCTTTTCTAAGGTTCTTTGTATCAGATGGCCAAAGTATTGGAGCTTCAGCTTCAGCATCAGCCCTTTCAGTGAATATTCAGGATTGATTTCTTTTAGGATGAACTGGTTGGATCTCCTTGTTGTTCAAGGAACTCTCAAGAGTCATCTCCAATACCACAGTTCAAAAGCATCAATTCTTTGGCCCTCACCCTTATCATTCAACTCTCACATTCATACGTGACTACCAGAAAAATCTGTAGATGGTGACTGCAACCATGAAATTAAAAGATGCTTACTCCTTGGAAGAAAAGTTATGACCAACCTAGATAGTATATTCAAAAGCAGAGACATTACTTTGCCGACTAAGGTCCGTCTAGTCAAGGCTATGGGTTTTTCCTGTGGTCATGTATGGATGTGAGAGTTGGACTGTGAACAAGGCTGAGTGCCGAAGAATTGATGCTTTTGAACTGTGGTGTTGGAGAAGACTCTTGGGAGGAATTGGGGGCAGGAGGAGAAGGGGACGACAGAGGATGAGACGGCTGGATGGTATCATGGACTCAATGGACGTGAGACTGAGTGAACTCCGAGAGATGGTGATGAACAGGTAGGCCTGGCATGCTACAATTCATGGGGTCTCAAAGAGTCGGACACAACTGAGCGACTGAACTGAACTGAACTGGAAAAATCATAGCTTTGACCAAATGCATATGCTATAAATGAAATAAACATATAGTATATGTTAAAAACGAAATAAAGCAGTGTGTACCTGTCCATCCCAAAACTCCTAACTATCCTTTGGATAACCCATAAGGACCTATTGTGAACTCTGCTGAATGTTATGTGGCAGCCTGGATGGGAGGGGAGTTTGGGGGAGAATGGATATATGTATATGTATGGCTGAGTCCCTTTGCTGTCAACCTAAAACTATCACAACACTGTTAATCGGGTATACCCCAATATAAAATTAAAAGCTTAAAAAAAAAATACACCAGGATGCTCTAAGCTACTAATGAGTCAGATCTGAATATCTGTAGTACCAGCCACATTATCTTGGGTTCCTCTGGCTGTTCAAAGGGTCTTCTTATGAAGACATTCTCATGATAATAAAGCAGCTTCATGGACAGTACTCTTTCTCTTTCCTGAGGCAGCCTACAATGCTGCTTGTCAAGTCTAATTACCCGCAGAAGAACAGAAACCTATCAGCTGTCTAGTACCTTATTAACATGTCCCCAAAGAGTTTACATGAAATGAATGCAATAATAGCATAGTCCACTGGAAAAAAACCTGCAAGACATAATCTAGGGTGCTCATCAAGGTCTGGGTGTCAGAAAGAATATTATGTGAAAAAACTAAGGAACTATTTTCAGGTGAATATAATGTGCCAGGTGTGTTGAAATTAAATTCAGTTGCAGGTAATAGTGTTAGGGCTTTCTCATATCTGTGGACTACTTGGGTTCTGTTTGATAAAAAACATGTTAGAAGGTTGTATATCAGCTCCGAATCTACATAAAGTTTATTTATTTATTTATTTATTTTTGGTCCATGGAATTTATTTATTTATTTTTTACTTTATTTTACTTTACAATACTCTATTGGCTTTGCCATACATCGACATGAATCCACCAAGTGAAGTGTCAGTTTGCACATATGGAAATTAAGAAGCGCATTTTACTTTCATTCATCCCATCTGGAGAAATCCTAGTTTCTCATTTATAGCTTCTAATGCAACCATGGCAGTTACTAGAGTGTATCAAGGAAAAAAGGTTAAGCTCACTGTGGAGTAACATTTGTGTATGTAATGTTCTGTACACAGATGCAAGGGGGGTGTAAAATATGCAGAAGGGAAGGTAGAAACATTGGGAGAAATAATGCAAACTGTGACTGATTCCTTCCGCCATTCCACTTCACTGGAGTATTTGCCATGAAATCAGAGAGTTTGAGCCGGGAGATGGGAACCTGTTATGGTGTGACTCAGACTCTGGTACATGCCTCTAATATCATTAGTATCTTACTGAATGTGACTTTAATGTTCAAATACACAGTATTTATTTTTGGTTGTCTTTATGTGGCTTCATATCACAGTATGTTCATTGAGTGCTTAACTAAAAAAACTTCAATCTCTTCTAACCATGCAGGGGGGAAAAAAAGGTTGTGTTAGACTCACCAGGTTCAACAGCTGCTCTTCCTGCCATCTTGTCTAGCTCAATAAAGACCTAATTTTTTTTTTTTCTCATACCTAAAGCCTTGGAATCATCTCTCTTGACCCCCTGTTATGTCATACTCACACCCAATCCATCAACAAGTTCTTTTGGTTCTAACTTTAAACAATTGCCCCAATCCCCTCACTCTTAAGACCTCCAGAGCTGCAATTCTAGTCTCTCACTATCCCTCAAATGAACTACAGAAATATCCTTCTAACTGGTCTTCCTGCTTTCCCCTTTTTTTTTTTTTTTTTTGCTTCCTTAGGGTCAAAACCTCTCACAGCAGCCAGAGGAATCCTTTACAAAAGAGAAATAAAGCATGCAACTACCCCACTGAGAATGACTCCATTGACTTCTCTGCATACGTAGGATATAATCCAAAGCATACCTTACCCGGCCTTGCAAGTCCCTAGGGATCTGACCTTACACCTGAATGTATCTGCTACCATCATTCCTGAATACTTAGTCCAGCCACCCAGATCTACTTGCATTTCCATCAGCATCTCCACCCTCAGGGAGTTCACATTAGCTGTTCCCTCTGCCTGCAAAATTCTTTCCAGATACCCATCAGACTTACCTACTCACTAGGTCAAATCTCTGCTCAGGTATCACCCAATCAGAAAGGCCATTTACATCAGAAAACAGCCTCCCTCCATCCTCCACTCTGCAGCTTCTTTCCTACTTTATTTTCCTTCTTGGTATCTTTCACTAACTGAAAACGTGTTATTTATTTGCACATGTGTATAGTTTAATTCACCAACTGCAGGGACTTAATCTGTTTGGTTCTCTGCCAGACTAATGATATCTAGAAGAAACATGAGCACTCAATAAATATCTGTTGACTAAATGAAAAGAGGAATGATGCTGAGTTGTACTTTATAGGAGATCTAAAGAATTTGATGGTAAGTTTGATTGTATATAAATTGCATCTCTGAATTTATTGGCCACAAATGGCTCCATTCTGAAGTGTATGATCAAGACAATATATTCAAATTCAACTTAAATACAAATCTGCTAAACAGGGTGAACTGCTTCATTGGCACTGGCTGGGTTCCCAAGAGCTAGGCCAGCTAAATCCTAAAAGAGAAATCATTTCTGAGAAAACAACAAAAAGACAAACCTATCTTTCTTTTAACTACTGTGGTCTAGAGAAACCCTTACCTGATGGTTTATTTTTTCTTTTCTCTGTAAAATACCACTGTGGCCACGTCAGTCTTTTGCTCTATAGATATTAAAGTCCAAACTCCTCACTGGATCCTTCAGGACTTCCTGGATACTGGCCCAGCCTACTAGGACCCTTCCTGGAACTCTTTTCATCTTCTGTTTTCCACTAACCTTGTGACCCAGCAGCAACACATTACATTTTGTTTCCCCAAAATACCATGAATGATTGTTCCTCCATGAATTTGCTCATGAGATTCCTCTGCATGAAATGTCTACCGCTCACATTCATTTAGCTAACTCCTACCTGTACCTTGAAATTCAGATAAAAAGAAACAATGTCAGTTGTTACTAGTACTCCCACTATGCTTCATAATAATACCTCTGTTAAAGACCTAAAGACTTGTAAAGTTATCAAAAGTTTACCCATCACAGATTGCAGTGGCAGTACACACTGTACTCAGTTGTGTCTGACTCTGCAACCCCATGGACTGCAGCTCCATAGACAGGCTCCTCTATCTATGGGATTATCCAAGCAAGAATACTAGAGTGGGTTGCCATTTCCTCCTCCACGGGATCTTCCCCACTCAGGGAGCTGACCCACATCTCCTGCGGCTTCTGCACTGGCAAGCAGATTCTTTACCACTGAGTCACCTGGGAAACCCTCATCACAGATTATAACATCCTTAAGGGAAGAGAGTTGAAACCTAAAGAAGGCTGAGCACTGAAGAATTGATGCTTTCAAGCTGTAATGTTGAAGACTCTTGAGAGCCCTTTGGAATGCAAGGAAATCAAACCAGTCAATCCTAAATGAAAGGAACCCTGAATATTCATTGGAAGAACTGATGCTGAAGCCCCAATACTTTGGTCACCTGATGCAAAGAGCTGACTCTTTGGAAAATACCTGATGCTGGGAAAGATTGAAGGCAAGAGGAGAAGGGGACAACAGAAGACGAGATTGTTGCATGGCATCACTAACTCAATGGATATGAATTTGAGCAAGCTCTGGGAGATGGTGAAGGATAGGGAAGCCTGGCATGCTGCAGTCCATGGGATCGCAAAGAGTGGAGCACAACTGAGCAACTGAACAACAACAAGGGAGGAGATGAAACCTTATTCATCCTTTAATCTCTATAAGTCAAATTAGATGCAACATTTGGTATACAACAGATGCTCAATAAATGTTTGCTATATCAATTATCTTTTCCCTGCTCAACAGGTACCATATAAGAGGTTCATTGTCCAAAACCAGACTTAATTAAGATTCAAATTTCTATCTCAGGAACATTCTTTTCTTAGTCCCCTGATTGGTAGCCTCCTTCTGATACTGTGACTCTAGATCTCTGAATTCTCTATTTCCAAAGCTTATATCAAATTGTCACTTCTCTGAACACTCCCATTGATCACAGGTATGGCTAACATTTCCTGAGCCTCTGACTCTGCCAGGGTTTCTCCAACTTTCTCATTTCATCTCGCCACAACCCTTGAGAGAACCAACTGGCTTCAAAGAGCATGACAGTGATGGTTAATCTTATGTGTTAACTTGACTGCACCACAGGTGACCAGATATTTGGTCAAATCTTATTCTGGTGTTTCTGGGAAGGTGTGTTAGATGAAATTAGGTTTTAAATCAGTATATGAGTAAAGTACATTGACCTCCATAATGAGGATGGACTGCATTCAGTCAGGTGAATGCGTGAACAGAGCAAAGGCTGACCCTTCTCCAAGTAGTAGAGAAATCTGCTCAACAGCCTTTGTACTGAAATGCTGATTCTTCCTGATCGATGGCCTTCAAATGGGTACATCAGCTTTTCCTGGTTCTATAGCAGCTTCAAGTCTTTGGACTCCAACTGGGACTTTGGTTCCAGGATTCTGGACATGGCCAACCTCCACAAGCATATGAGCCAATTCTTTATAATAATCTCTTTTAAAATGTGTGTGTGTGTGTGTGTGTGTGTGTGTTCTCTGTTTCTCTTGAAAATAGTGAGTGAAGAACTTCACCCAGACCATATCTCCAACAAGCTGAAGGAAAAGAAATTCAACCGAGGTCTGTTTTCAGACCATGATTTAACAAATACCACCCACAGGATAAGGGAGTAACAACTTTCATTTTATCCCTGACTCTGAGAAAAAATGTATCTTGGCTTTTAGATGAAATCTTGGTCTTGATCAAGCTCTAGGTATTAATCCAAACTCCAAACATGCTTCCGCCTCTAATCACTGCTGGGGTCTGCCATGGTCTGCTGTAGTCGGGCACTTGCAGGGGGAGAAAGGAACTGTGGTCCTTTCTCTTTCCCCACGCAGCTGTCACCTCTTTCTTCCGGTGCATAATTTTTTTTTTTTTCCTCCCAAGATCAGGTTGGAGAAAAGAAACTAGGAGAAAAGGATGCATCTTAGTTAGCAGACGTCGTTGTCACTTAGGGTAGCCCTCTCTGGCAGCAGATTACAGTTACACTCTCTTGTGGGCACTCCCCTCCTACCATTATATTGACCTTGGCAGTGACTCTCTTTCAGGTAGGTTCAACTCCTATTTCTCTTTCAATTCACATACAGTCTCACTGTATCACTGTCACCTCCTTGCAGCATTTTTGGCAAAAGTTAAATGACTCCATGCAGCATACTGGCCATGAGGAAACACGCATGCCTCCACAGAGGGCTACTCGGAGAGGGCTATTACTTCCCATCACAATGTTCTCCTTCACTTCAGCTCCAAAGCAGCTCACCAGCCTGTCTTCCAAGGGAAACTCTGATTCCAGCTCAATGTGTCACCAAACGTCAGAAGCGACATCAGAGGCTCCCTAAGTAATCTAACGGAAGGGCTCCTGGGCTCCCTAAGAGGAGAGGTACAGGCACATTTGGAAGTGAAGGGACTTCCACAACAGATTTATCCAGAAAAGGTCTCCTCTGACAATGCCAACCCCACTCCCCTGGACTTTCCACATCCTTCAACTGGTGAGGTGTTCAAAAGTCATGACGCCGGCTCAAAAATAGCTACTTGGAAGTGCGCACTTGGTGGCCTGGCATCTCACTTTGAAATTCTGTATTGATTGTACCTTGAGGAATATGAAGAATCCTATTCTAACAATTCTTTGCAGTGGACACTGTTGGTCCCTCCCCTGTAAGCAGCTATTTGCAGGAAAGTGCCCTCAGCAGGAAGCCCCTTTCCTTGTCACTTTAGCAAAGTGACATTGTAAGTAACTTTTAAACCAGGCACCCCTATGCTTTATTCATCTCCTGCTCCAGCAGGAAACTTTTCAAATCTTTTAAGAACACAATACCTCGCCTAACTTATTGGTTCTACCCATAGATCAAAGAAGGAGAAACAAAAAATTAACAGATGAGCAGACCTCTTCCCTCGCTTCCCCTTCAGTAATCTCCAGAACAGACTGTGAACAGCATAGCATCTGGAGGAAGATCAGGAGGAGTTGACTAGGCTGCAGACAAGCTGTACAAACAGGGGAAAGGCAGTGACTCTAACTCCCATCTCAGCGATTAACTGAGGTTGCTTCCCTGTCTCTCTTTAAAAGCTTTCATGGCTGAGCAGAATCTTCAGAGGTGGTTTTGGGAGGATGCTGAGTCCTCTATCTCCCCCAATTGCCAACACTCTGATTAAAAGCACCTTTCTTTTCTACCATTTGTGAATATTGATTTTGTAAGTGGTGAGTAGCAGGACTTCCGGTTTTTCGGTAACATCCCCCACATTTTCTTTGAACTTCTCTCTTCCTCACATACCTGTTCGTGTCCCCTTTCCAGCATCTGCACTGCTGAGCCTAGGGGAAGCTGGAAGTAGACAAGTGATGGGAAATTCATTTTTCTCAGGAATGGCCATCCAACAATGACTCAGACCTTGAGGGAGAGAACTCTGGACCACAGTTCTCCAACGTCCCCATAAGGATGGGGCTCCTGCTGCCCACGTTGTAACTCACTTCGCAAGTGAGGCACCCAGCACTGGCCGCCTCTCCTTTCCTGTCTGCCTCTCCCATCCGCCTACCAGTGCTTCCTGGGCTTGCCTCCCAAATACAACCTAGCAGCTCAAATCCTTTCCCTGGAGCCTGCCTCTGGGGAACCGGAACTCAGATACTCTTAACTTTTAATCATTCTACTACATTGCCATTGTTTTGACACACCAGGTCCTTCCCTCCAAGACTGGCCACGGTCTACAGTGAGGGCCTTCAGGAAAGGGAGTCATTCAAGAAAGCAGTCAAAAGCCCACTGTGATGACTTCAGGCTCCACAGCCTAACAAAATGAGCACTTTTAGGTCACTAGCACTTTGACAGCATGCATATATCTGACCCCAGGGAGTCCGACTGAGAGCTGCTACCTATTTCAGGCTAACCCAGCAGTCAAACCATGATGATGGCTTTAAGCTACTTGTGACCTCCTGAGGCTAAAGTGAAGGCTTGCATTGCCCTTAAAATAAAATTAAACCACCACAACAAAGCAATACTAGTAGATCCAACAGCAAATCTACCTTCCAGACCTTAACTGACAACCCAGTGGCACTTGGTACCTACTTAGCTTCACACTCAGATCAGCAGCAGTTCACTTCTGTTAACTACACAGTACAGATATAAATCCACCCCCTGTAGCATCTGTGTGTCCAAGGGATCTTACCAACCCAGGGACTGAACCCAGGTCTCCCGTATTGCAGGGGATTCTTTACCAGCTGAGTCACCAGGGAAGCCCCATCTGTGTGTTCAAATCACACCAATCTGTATATCTATGTTTGGTTCCTGCAAGAACTAGTATATAATTACATAGAAACTGTTCAGTAGAGGTAAAAAGTACCAATCATAAAGATATGAAGTAAGAAAACCTTGAAAAATAAATGTCATAAACATGAATTGGTAATATAGAGGGTTTTTTATGTACCAAACATTCTGCCAGGCAATGAAGATGAACAAGATATTAGTTCTGCTTTTGAGGGAATCACAGGCTAGCAGGGGAGACGGCTCTGTAAAGAGATGAGATATGTATGCTAAGTGTTGGTATGTCTGTAAGAATTGCTTACAGTGGGAACACAGAGGAAGAATGTTTGAATGCTAAGGGAATTGGGAATATCTTGAGTGAGAAGGTAAGGCTTGAGTTGATGCTTTAAAGAGGAAAGAAAATTTCCTCAATAATTACAACCTAGAGAAAATTCTAAGCAGATATATCAGCAAAACCAATAGCAGGAAAGTAACCAGAACACAGTGCAATTCCCCATCAGAAGAGGAGGTGAGAAGGATCAATACTGAATTTGGACAGGCAGGCACAAGCCCATAGATACCTTCGGAAAGAATGGGGTATAGCTTTTAAATTGTTTTGCTTGTGTATTTTTGTGAACAAATTTCAAAGTAGAAAGAATATAATCTTCAATCAGGAAACACAATAATCAAAGTGTTTTGGGAAGTGGGAGGGAAAGGGAGATACAGATTAATTACTCTACACACGTATGAAGAGCCTGCCTATTAACAGCACATCTTCATTTTCAGCCTCCCAGCTCTACAAGAGTTTCCTCTCCACAACCCCTGTACCAAATGTTACCTTGATGCAATCTTGTCCAAACACATTCCAATTCTTCCACCAAACCTAGCTCAGAATAAGTATTTTGCTAGGAAACTTTGAGTTGAGTTGTTATCTTTGAGGTAGATGATCCAAGCAGACAAGACTATTTGCCTTACAATATATATCCTGCGGGTTTTCTAAGGAGAGCTTCTCTGTTGTGTAGCCAAGAAAAAAATAAGGCAATTACTTTCCTGGGAAACAGGAAAGTTATGTGAAGGTTATCAACAGACTTAAGAGAGCTGAGTTTACCAGATTTAAAAGTTCAGCTTCTGTGGACCAGCAAGATAAATGCAACTCCCTGGGAACCACAATGGGGGAAGACATTGGCACCCCAAATCATCCTTCCAAGACCCATCTACTCAGTGCTAACGATCCTCTCTCTAGGATACACTGAAAGCCTCAAGACACTCTGCAGGGCTCTTATTCTCTTTGTTCTTAACTTGCAAACTGTATTTCCCCCTGTAAATCAGCTCATCCCCATCCAGCGTGTCTGTCATTTCTGATCGTGACCATTCCCTCTGCTCCCTTCCATGTCAGAGAAGGGTGAAGGGATGTGCTTGCGGAAAGCAATTCGATGAGTGTCTGAAGGCTGTGGGGCTTGCTCAGCTGCTCTCAGACATCCCTGAGCTGCAAGCAACCACACTGTAGCCTCCCCAGTGGTCATCTCAGCACAGCGGGGCTCTTTCAGAAGTGGCTGTGAAAGGTATTGTGAAAAGAAGGGACGGGGAACTCCATTTAATGGCAAAGATGAAGCTTACCCAGCAGACAGCCCAGTTCAGCTTGTCGGTCATTTCATCAATGATCACCAGCGTGTCTGCCACCTTTACAGACAAGGAGTTTAGCAACAAAGGCAAGTTTGGCCCAGGATTGCTGAAATGGCTGGTGGGCAAAGATGAATATCCAGGAAGTTCGATGGATTTCAGTTCCCTCAGGCACATGCATGCTCTCCTGCTGTCCAGTTTCAAAGCTTCCTTTTCATCTACCTCTTTCCCTGTAGACAAAGGCCGTCTTCCATAAACTGAGCAACCATTTCCTTTAACATTAATCTTACTCAAGATAATATATTCATTTGTTTGCTGGGCACTGAATTTTTTTAAGACATCTATTAACTCATTCCGATGGGATAATTTCCATAATGTAATTTCCTGACTAGCAAGGAAATGGCATTTTTCCATCATTACATTTCCTTCAGGTACCATTATGAGTGTTCCGTTTAGTCTTACAATTACTCTTCTATTTAAACGCATGCTGACCTCACAGAGGTACATTTATTATTTTCATTGCCTGTTATTATGAAAAGAGATCTTCAGCATAGAATCAGAGCCCCACAATTCTTAGGCAAGTTTGGTAGTTGAATGACCAGGCATATGGAGAGGAGCAGATCCATATACACGAATGCCTGCTTGCAACTGGCCCACACTGCTCCTTTGACATGGGTGTCTTGTTCTTTTTCCTCACAACATCTCCTTCTGAAAACCTCTGATCTTGTTTATTTTACTAATGTCTACTCACCCTCATTAGTCAACTTAAAAATGAGTTGTTCATTATATATGGGAAAAGAATCTAAAAAAGAATACATACTCGCACATACACCTATGCACATATATATGAAACTGAATCACTTTGCTGTACACCTGAAACATTATTGTAAATCAACTACATTTCAATGCCTATGGCTGATTTATGTTGATGTATGGCACGGGCCATTACAATATTGCAAAGTAATTATCCTCCAATCAAAATAAATAAGTAGTTTGACAGACAACAGCAGCGTTCGGTAGAGCAATTAGCCTTCAATAAAAAAATTAATTTTAAAAATAAAGTAAATAATATTTTTAAAATAATATACATAAAAATACCTTGTTCAAACCATCAGAGAAATCTATTCCTGAACTCAGATCAAGGTTTTGACCATCACACCCCTGACTGTAAACATCTGACAGATCCTTATTGATCAAAAAGTGTGGCATGAATTATTTACATATGATGACGACAAGTCTATCTCAAGCCAGTGAAATCATATCTCCCTCTTGCTATCAAAAATGTCACAAGTTGAATATTATAGTACATGGTTGACTTTATGATCCATACATTGGAAGAAGAGTATATTCCACATTCAAGGAGTCTGCATTTGACTTTGAGCATTAGTGCCTTTGTTGCATGGCCTTGAACTATTTAATCCCCCTCTTTCAACTAAAAATTTTCATCTGTAAAAGAGTTGACAACAATATTTCCCTCCAAGGTTATCTGGGAAATAACAGTAAAAACTACTCTAAACTTTAATAACAGGAAAATTGCTGTGTAAATCATAGTTCCCACTCTATCACTGTCGTCGTAGTATGTACACTAGCATATAAACATAGCTGTGAAACAAACAAGCAGAGGAAGGGATCATGGAATAATGAAAAGATTACAAGAATTTGAAATGTGGGTTCTCAACCTCAGGTTATGTAACTGATCCGGGCCCTATGGGGCCTTCCTGGGACAGACTTTCCCCACTCTCATTCCTCTGCCTCTTGGCTTGTTTATAGAAAAGCTTTAGTCTCCAGATTCTTCCCTGAATCACAAAAGATTGGCTCAAAAACTACTGATCAAAAGAATGTGAACATGTAATAGCAGAGAGTAGCAGTTGGGCCAGGAGAACTGGAAGCAATTTAAACAGTAAGTCAGCCATATAGCAGAGTCACAGAATCCTTAGCTCCTCCCTAAAGGACATAGATAACACTATCTAATGTGCATTTTTGAGCTGTTTATGGAAGAAGCAAATAGCCCCCAAATTGGCTAGAACCTGAAGGCTGATGATAAATTGGGACACCATCCTACTACCTCATTGTCAACCAAGGAGACAACTTTGCATGAACTGATCCTGTATGATATAATCCTCATTTTGCCTTTAAAATCCCTTCCCTGAAGCCTATCAGGAAGTTCAGGTTTTTTAGCATTAGCTGCATGCACTCCTTATTTTTGTGTCTGCAGTAAACACTGAACTTCGCTTCATGCTATCTGGTGCCAGAAGATTGGGTGTGTCAGGGCCAACTTGGTCACAGCCTCTGGGCTTGTGAAATAAATGCATTTCTTATAGCTCTGAGGGCTGGCGAGTACTCAAGGTGTCAGCACTCTTCCTAATTCATAACCTTTGTGTCCTCATATGTCGGAAGGGGCTAAAGAGCTCTCTGGAGCCTCTTTTATAAGGCACTAATTCCATTCATGAGACTTCCACCCTTGTGACTTGAGAACCCTTCAAAGACCCCACCTCCTAATACCTTGGAGTTTAAGAATTCAACATGTGAACTTGATGGGGACTCACCCATTCAAATCATAGCACTTGCTCATACCATTGCCAAAAGTTTGCCTTGGCTAAGACTATGAATTAGATTCTCTTGCACCCTGGGTGTGGGGGCGGGGTGGTGAAGGACACCTGCAGACTCTTCATTTTCCTTATGGGATCATTTGACCCCAACTCTCCATACCTAGTGGATCTAATGCTGTCCTGTCCAATCAAAGTGGTCAGTTCCTGCTCTTACTGGATGCTAACGGATATTGATACTGAAATGTCACTACTTTTATATGCTAAAGACTTGGCTAAGGAGGAGTACATTGGTTAATAATGCATGGATTATGTATTTATGCTTTGCTTCCTATGCTGACAAAGAACAACTAGGAGATGGCTCTGAGCATCCTCAATTGTGCATCTGCACGATGCTCTATGTAAATATACTCTGATGTCTTTAAGAGACTGCTTTTGTGTTTGGGGAATAAATTATCTCAATTCTTCTTTTTAGTCCAGAAAGGCTATGAATAATCTCTGAGTATTTAACCCAGATCCTGACCCTCTCTACTGGAGTGGGTAGCCTTTTCCTTCTCCAGGGGATCCTCCCAACCCAGGGATCAAAAACCCAGGTCTTTCACACTGCAGGCAGATTCTTTACTGTCTGAGCCACCAGGGAAGCCCCATACAGGTATCTTAAATAATGGAGGTCTGATCTTTTTTTTAAAAAGGTATTGGGGTATATATAAGCCCTGATAGCTTTCTGGTTGCTGTTTCTTTTTTGTAATACAAGTGCCTGATTAAAACTTTGGTTACCAAGGCATTCATTTCAAAGAGGTATTCCCTTCAAGGATGATTATCACAAACACACTTCTACCCTCACAACTAGATAAAGAGCGGGGACACAGTTGTTTTAGAGACCTTGATTGATTTCAATATTTAATCATTTTGATTACTTTTCTCCTCTTTCTATACTCTAAATCCCTACTCTTGCATCTTAACTATGTCCTATTAATAGAGATTAAGCCCACAAAACCCTAAGCCTCCACCCTTGACCCCAATAAATTCAGAACCCTAGGCTTCATCTTGCCTCTGGGTTCAACCACTGGTGAGCTCACCATGCTGCCCCAGATGTGTAATTTCTAGGTCTTATAAGTAAACAAACCTTAATTTTTTCAGTTTCCTATAGGTAATTGCTGGAGGGCATCCTGTAATCAAACTAAGAAAAATAAGACAATGTGCATTTACAGTATCTCTCTAAAGACTACATCAAGTAGAAGAAAAATAAGGTATAATAAATTATGATCTTTGGCATCTTAAAGGCAAACCACAATATTTGTTATTGATAGGCTGAGAACCAGCACAAAATGAGGATGACTAGCAGTAATTAAACAGATCTAAGTAATGAGCTTCAGGTTTATGCTTTCATGCTTAAAGCCCTAGTGTACCTCAGAAACCTCTGTTCATCAGATCTGAAGATGCTCCTGGTATATAGACATTTACATTTGGACTAGACCTCAGATGCCTCATTTAAGGATCTAGAACTGAGGACCAAAACGAAATATTACTCAGCCACAAAAAGAATGAAATGATGTCATCTGCAGCAACACGGATGAATCTAGGGATGATCATACCAAGTAAAGTAAGTCAAGCAGAGAAAGTCAAATATCATGACATTGTTTACATGTGGAGTCTATGAAAATGATACAAATAAATTCACTTACAAAGCGGAAATAGACTCACAGACACAGAAAATAAACTATGGTTACTAAAGGGAAAGGAAAGGGACAAATTAGGAGTTTGAGATTAAAAAATATATAATCAACAAGGACCTACTGTTTGGCACAGGGAACTATACAATAATAACTTATAGTGTAAGAGAATGTAAAAAAAGAGTGTATATATATATACTCTTTGTATGTGTATATATATGTATGCATGTATATATACATATATATGTATGTATATATACTAATATATGTATATTTATGCATATACTCTACTGTACATCTGAAATACACACTGTAAATAAACTATAGTACAGCAAATTTTTTTTTTAAAAAAAGGAAAGGAGAATGCCACAAGAATATAGTCGGGTTGAGTGGCTGAGCTAGGACCAAAATCCAGTCCTTACAGTTTGCAAATTCAAAGGCTTTCCAATCAGAGCATCATGAACAGGGTAAGGTGTGCCATTCCCATAGCCATTCTCTTTTCCAAGGGATCTTCCAGCCCAGCAATTGAATACGGGTCTTCTGCATTGCAGGTGGATTCTTTACCATGTGAGCTACCCGGGAAGCCTGGTGTGCTGCAGTCCATGGGGCCGCAAAGAGTTGGACGCGACTGAGCAACTGAACTGAACTGACCAGGGAATCCCTGTCCCAGGTGTGCATGTCCCTTTTCCCAGCAACGTGATACTCAGCAGTGAGCAGCCTTATCTATTTATACCAATATGCCTATCAAAGAGTATCATTTCTGTGTATCATGATGTAAGAGGAAGTGGGAGTTACTCTTTTTACTCTTTTTCCCCAATATATATCATCTAAAATGTCAAGCAATAGAGTGCTTTGCTCAAGATAATACAATTTAACAGAATCATCTGAATGAGAGTCATTGACTTAATTTTCCCCAGAGGGGACCTCTTCTGAGTTTATGTTTCAGTTCTTAGCCAGAGAACAAAATCTGAAAACCCTCTTCTACCAACCTGGGTGATGAGGCTATAGTCCCTCAAATCCAGCTGGAATCTGATAAAGAATCAAAGCAGCACCATTCTAAAGAAGAGGGAAATGATATTTTAACTCCAACAGCTACGGATGAAGGAGGAACCCTGTGGGTTTTGAGGATGGTATGAATGATGCAAACTGGTGCCTGTTTTACTGACCTGAACTGAAAGGCCCCAGAAAAGAGTGAAGAGAAGAAAAGCATCCACAAAGCCCCACATATGCAGTCATACAATAAATAACTGTCCTAAGAAAGAAGAAAAAAATCTTCATGTAAGAATAGTGAGACTGATCATAATTTGGCCATGAAAGAGGAAAGAAAAACATACAGTACAAGTCTGCAGCCAAAACTGCTAATTTTTTGTCTATTTAAATCACTGCTTCCTTTAGCTTAACAGTAAGAACCTTGACCAGCCTAAGTCACATCACCTTTATTCCAAATATATGTTATACTCATAGAAATACAAAGCTTCTCCCCACTGGAATGTTAAGGATTTTTACTGCTTTCCTTCACAAAGCAGTTGAGTTACCATACCAACCATCAGTGCTTCCTTAGAAAATGACAGAAAACCCAGATCAAGAGAATTAAGCAACACTAGGGGACAGGGAAGCCTGGTGGGCTGCTGTCTATGGGGTTGCACAGAGTCAGACACGACTGAAGCGACTTAGCAGCAGCAGCAGGGGTGGTCACACTTCAGGAATGACCGAATACACAAGTTGCAACAATATCATTAGGACCTGGTTTAACCTTCACTTCGCTTTGTGTGTTGGAGTCATTCTCAGACAGCTTCTCCCCTGTTGTTTCAAAATGGCCATAAATGTTCCTGGCCATATTCTTCCAGATTCTCTTCCACAATAGAAAAGTCAGTTGAATGTAACCAGGGTGGGGCAGTGAGGAGAGAACTAACTGGATCTCCTTGGGTAACATGTCAAGCCTGAACCAATTTTTGTGGCCAGGAAAACACACTTCAATTATTGTGTCAGAGAAGGGTTATGGGTTTCAACACTAGGGCTGTACAGACTATAAGCACAGAGAGGTGGCTCCTAGAAGGGAACTAAGAGATGGCTACCAACATGGTGAAAGAATGCTAAGCGGTAAAATTAACAGATATCTAGTTCTCTATTCTGACCAGCCTCCTTTTCCCTCAACTGTCTGTGATACAGGTTCTGTCATTCCCCTGACTTCACCTCAGGAACCATCACTGGAATATGAGACTTACCTAGTCAGGCTCCACATGCCTCTGACCTCTGTCACTTCAAATACAACCCTTAATTCAAACTCAATATCAGACTTACTGCTCCCCTTCTCCTTCCAACTCCTGCTCTGTTTTGTCCCAAAGACTTTGACTATAGGAGGTCAGCCAGTAGTCAACGGATTTCCCTAAATCCCCTTTCTCTTCAGAGAATGCTTCCTCCACCAGACAGATCAAGAATTGGGTCCTCACCAACAATCAGGTCCTTAGTCATGTCCTAGAAGTTTCCTTCCCTTACAACTTTCTCAAGAAAAGCCTATTATTCCCTCATGACCTGTGTTCCAGGATAAGGCTTGGCATTCTCTAAACTTGTATCCACATAACAAGTTTGGTATTAACTTGGTATTAACACACATGACAAAATACTCTTCTGCTTATCTAACCTTTATCCATTTCAGTGCACGTGTGTTTGTGTGTGTATGTGTGTGTGTTATTCACTCAGTTGCTTTGTGACCCCAAGGGCTATAGCCCACCAGGCCCCTCTGTCCATGGGGATTCTCCAGGCAAGAACACTGGAGTGGGTAGCCATTCCCTTTTCCAGGGGCTCTTCCAACCCAGCAATTGAACCTGGGTCTCCTGCATTGTAGGTGGATTCTTTACCATGTGAGCTACCCAGGAAGCCTGGCATGCTGCAGTCCACGGGGCCGCAAAGAGTCGGACACAACTGAGCAACTGAACTGAACTGACCAGGGAATCCCTGTCCTAGATTATGTAGTTAATTGCCTCATCCTTTCTAAAGCCTCAGTTTCCTCGTGTCTATTATGGGGACAATGATTCTGCCTTCTTCACAGAGAACTATAAGAAGGGATTCTATGGCCTAAAAAGTGCCATCCATAAGGGACACAGCTGGGGAGAGGCATGTGGCGGGAGAAGAGTTGGGGTCTTAGGTTATGCTCACCAGGTCTCAGGGTCGGCCTTTCAACTCTGAACCTGTCCATTCCAGGAGGTGACCTGGGACCTAGCCTGAGACTGTCGAGCAGGAGGGCCTGCCTCGTGACTCCTCACCATCTCTGTATCTGCTGTCTTTAGACTCGGTGCAGCCCCAGCATTCCACCAGGTCCTGGGCCCCACCATCTCCCTGTGACGGGTGAGCTCTGTATGCTGTGTTTCATGTCCAGTATATGAATTGTGAGCAGGATTCAGCTCTTTGAAACATACATGTATACAAAATAAAAAATATTTTCAAATCAAAAAAATTGGGAAATAAATGAGATATCTGTTGGAAAGCTCTTAGCACCATGCCTGGCTCATAGGTGCTCAATAAATGCTAGCTGCCAAAAGGGTGGGATTCATGCTTTTCTTTAGGTATTATATTTTTATTGCTTCAACATTCACTGTGTAAAAAGAAAACATACTTTACATTATATGGAATAACCTGAATCTGGTGGACCCAACCACCAAACCATTTTAGTCACTGTTAATGAGAAAAGACACATCCAAATAGAGATCAAATGTCGAATATTTTACTGTGAGCAGGATCCTGATTTATTGACTTTCTTTTCTCAGTAAAGCACAAAACCCTTTTCCCACATGACATGGCTACCTAAAAGTAAATTTTAGAGTAAAGGAACTATGTGTCCAATGGTCAACATGTGTTATTTCACTTAATCCCCACAACGATTGCTTATTTTCCTCAACAAATATTTATTAAATAACCCTTATCTGCTACACTTTATGGACACAAAGATGAAAAGGACATACTGTCTGTCTTCCCAGGCCAGTAAGGGAGACCAATTAAGTAAATTAGCCATTATACCATGTTTGTGATGGATGCCAAGAGAATGATTTGCAGGAACACAGAGGAGAGGTGAAGGCGGATGGTTTGAAAAAGAACTGCAATTGCATTTTGAAGGACAGTAACCACCAAATAAAAACGAAAGCAGGAATTTCATTCAAAGTAACAACTAAGAACACACTCTGTATAAGCACTTTATTTAGCCTTCAGGTCAGAACTGCTAAGTGCTAGAAACCAGTATTGAACCAGCCGACTGATCTCAACAGTCCATGCACTTATAACTGTTGAACTATCCCACAGCAAGGGAGATTTGGAAGACTGTAGGCAGTGTGACTAAAGCAGGGCAGGTTTTGTTAGAGAGGAAGTGGCAAGAAATAAGACTAAATAGGCAGAATCCAGTGGATCAGGAAAGGCCACTGTACCAGGCTAAGACGTGTGAATTCCATCCTTAAAGAAGGGTAAATTCCATCCTTAAAGTCATTGGGATGCAAGGGGGGATCTTAAGCATAGTCACATGGGAGTCAGATACTCAACAGTACCCACTACATTCGAGGCAATACCCTAAACACTTATAGCTCACTTAGTCTTGAAAACAACACATGGAAGTAGATATAACTATTATGACCAGTTCTAAAGCGAGGCACACATTGGTTAAGTCACTAACCCGAGATGCACAGTTGACTTAAGCATAAGGGCCAGACTTCTAAGCAAACAGAAGTCTAGCTCCAGAAACCATGCCCTTCATCACTCTGCCATCCAGCCTGCAGGTAAACAGTGGATAATCACTGGATCCGGCTGTGTCCTGGGTGGACTGGAAAGCAATCGAAATGGAAAAGACAGGGGTGGTAATATCCACTATGAAGTTGGTGTCATCTCCTCCACATTCATTAGGCGAGCAAGCAACTGCGGAAAGTGAAGAGACGATGCCCTACATCCCACAGTATGTGTCACTGTCAAGATTTGATATTAAGAGTGCCAGATTCAAAAGTCCTTGTATTTACAGTATTTGGGGCTGCCTCTGGCTAATTCAATTTCAATAAAATTATTTCAAATTCTAAATTATCTGGGTCTAAAGTAATGAGGTTTTTTTTTTCCTTTGTAAATTCAGCATTCAAGTAGGAGTCCGTGGGTAAGTGGCATGGACAAGCATGTCAAAAAATTATCCACAAATTGCCCTGTTTCCCTGTTCTTTAGAATGCATGGCTCTCCTCTGGCTAATGGCTGTCACGAGAAGCTGCAGAGCATGTCACTATTTAAAGTTGATAAGCATCATCATGGTAAGCAGGTCATTACGAAAAGCATATGTCTACTGTCTTACGAATTGTTTTTAATATGAAATTCATCTTGAAATGCAACAAAATAAATGCTCTAGACTTGTTGTTTTCCCTTCTACTCTCTCTTATCTTAGTATAATTTGATCTTTGATGAATGCTACTCATTTCTATTCAATTTGTGACTTTATAGGGAAATTTCATCCTGAGACAGGAAATGTTATACTGTAGAAGGAATTAGATATTTCCAGCCCCTGGTATATGGATTCCAGCCATCTGTCTGCTTAATAAACATTACAGTTTTGCATTCAACTGAAAGCCAGGCCCGGCTGCTCAACATAACAAAGAAAATGATGGAAAGCCCATTTCTTCCTTTCAGGATGCCATGCTGTCTCTCTAGATATCTCCTCTGTGTGCTTAGGGGTACAGATTAAAGAATGGGCCATATTCTTATTAATGGAAATGTATCCTGAATGTTTTATAGCTGCTGTGGTAGTCAGTAGGCATAGCTATCTGTAGAGAACTTGGAATGTCTGGATTGAGAGATGTGAAACCTATTTCTTCTTTCCTTTGTTAATGTAACTTCTAGAAATTTTAAATCAACATATGTGCTTTACATTATATTTCAACTGGGCATTGCTATCCTAGAGGTTTTATGTCTTCTTCTAATTTCAAACCACACATTTGTGTATGGCATGTGTATGCTTTATTTTGCTTTGTTAAACATAAAGCAAGTCACCTTTTAGGAAATTTATTATTTTTCTTCTACTTAATATCATCTTTAGAGAGATACTATAAATGAATATACTAATGTCCAATATCCTTATCTGTGCAAAACAGAGTTTTCCATCTAGATGCCAAAAGTCATTTCCTTGCTTTAAAGACTCTAGGAGGCTGAATTCAAACCATTTTCCAACCTCATCTTGTCACATCTCCAAAAATAAGCCTATGTTTCAGAAGAATATCTAGAATTCCTCCTATATTTATATAGTCACTTTAGCAAAATACCCACTTTATGAAATTTTAGTATTCTACTTAAAAGAAACTCTATCTTAATACATTATTCCCAATACAACTTAAAAGTACAGTTAAGTCATATTTGAATAAACAGTTGAAATTTTGCCTCATCCCTGCCTAGCGTCTGTTTCAGAATATGGCACATTAAAAACAGTATTTCCCTAAGTAAGTAAGATGATAGAAGGACACAGTCCAAAGAATCAACACGTGATTTATGTATTGTAAGTTTAAAAATGAAAAAGTCAATGATTTGGGAAGAAATGATCACAAACAATAGGAAGAGAGTTGTATTAACAAACAGAAGTCAGTTAGTTAAGTAACAGAATTATGAGACCCAGGGCTCAGGTGGAGACTTACTTTACTATGTCACTGGCACTTCTATTCGAGAGATGTTCAATGAGTCTGAGTTTTTTGCATTACTTTCAAGTGACCCATAAAGGAGTTTCTCAATTTTTCTTGTAACAGGCTGGATCCGAAGTTTAGATAAAAAGTGAACCCTCTTTAATTTGACTGAAGCCAGAAAGAAGTGGTGATGACATGGCTGGAAAGAAGAAGTGCATTCAACTGGAGACCATTTTAAACCCTGGCTACTCCCAGTCTTTCTTATTTGAAAACCTACAAATGATCTTCACAGTGCATCAGCCAGAATCTATTTTAGTATTGCATATGGAAGTTTATTTTCTACCAATAATAATGTAGTCATTTTTATTCACTTAGAATTGTATTTACAACAATAATATAGCAGAGACTATGAGTGTTCGCTAAGAGCTGTGGCCTCCCTCTCCTTCCCAGGCTCACAGACATTCTGCTCTATTGTTAAAGGTGGCCACCAAGGTAATTCTGCTTGAGGCCATGTGAGCAAAGAAGTATGCACCACATTCAGATCTGGCCCATGCAAATCTCCCACATAGGACCTAATTCTCTTTCCCCATCTGTTGATGGAATGGTGAGAATTCTGAGAACCAAGAAGAGGCCATGGCTACAAGAGGGGAGATGAGTGGGTCTCTGTATTGCTGTGTGGAGCGTGGCCTCCACTCACCATCATCTCTTAGTGTGTGATAAATAAGAACTTACTATTTAGAAACTACTGAAATTCTCAAGCTTGTCTCTGATAGAGGCTACCACTGCGTCCTAACCTCATACAAGCAGTTTCACATGTCAGCCCAACTACCTGCCAGTTTTCCCTAAAATTTAGGAGCTAAGGGAGAGAAAAATTTGAAAGTGTCATTATATCTATTAGCAAATAAGGAAACAAGTAACAAGAGATTGTTTGGTTCATTATCACAGAACAAGGTATAATATAGATGTCCTGGAAAATAAACATCTATGTAAAATTCAATTCATGGAGTCACAAAGAGTCGGACATAACTTAGCCATCGAACAACAAAAACAATGTATAAATGAGAAGATTGGGAAAGAGAACAGAAGAAAGAGATACCAAACTCAGTTTGGTTGAGTTGGAAGATAGCTGTATTTTAGGGACTAAGTTTCTGAGCAGTTGTCAACAGAGCTGAACTACTCTGTCAGGAACATATCTAACTTTATTCTAGAAAACAAAGTGGCATGCATGAGGCTGAAATGAAGAAACGCATCCTTGGGTTGGAAATAGGGTGAGACAGAAATGTGAAAGAAGGCAAGAGAGAACCTCATCCCATTCTACTGGTTAGTATGAGTTTAGCATCCCACAAAAATCCTGTTGAGGAAGAATCACAGTGGCCACTACCAGCAAACTCTGCTGACATTTGCACGTTCTTTGTAAACGTTTTTCAGTTCATCCTTTGTCTTAATACAGATCTGAATTGGCTTTCAGCTCAAGATGGTGGAGTAGACAGACGTGTGCTCATCTCCTCCTGTGAGAGCACCAAAATTACAACTAGCTGTTGAACCATCGACAGGAGGCCCCACCAAGAAAAGATCCCCTATGTCCAAAGACAAAGAAGCTGCAGTAAGATGGGAGGAGAGGCACAATTTCAATAAAATCAATTCCCATACTGGCAGTGTAGGTGATCCACAAACTGGAGAACAATAATACCAAAGAAGTTCTCCCCCTTGTTAAGGTTCCCTCCCGGTGTGAAGGTTCTGAACCTCACATCAGGCTTCCCCGCCTGGATCTGACAAAGGGACTGGGAATCCCCAGGGAATCTGACATTGCAGGCTAGTGGGATTTGATTACAAGACTTCCACAGCACTGGGGGAACAGAAACTCCAGTCTTGGAGGGCACAAACAAAATTTCATGCTCACCAAGACCCAGAGGAAAGGGGCAGTGATGCCACAGAAGACTGAATCGAAACCACCTGCTAGGGTTGGAGGGCCTTCTGCGGAGGTGTGGGTGGGCAGGGGCTCATCACAGGGGTGGTGGCACTGGGAGTAGCAGCCCTGGAAGGTCCACCTTGGCATGAACACTCTTGGAGGTTGCCATTAACCCTATCCCAGAGCCCACAGACCCCAGGGCTGGATCACTTCAGGCCTAACAATTAACAGGGAGGAAGTGTAACCCCACAGATCAGCAGGTAATTGGATTAAAGCTTTTTTGAGGAAGACCCTGCCCACCAGAGCAAAACCCAGTTTTTTCCACCACCAGTCCTGCCCATCAGGAAGCTTACACAAGCTTCTTAGCCTCATCTATCATAGGGCAGACAGAAGAAGCACAGTCCCACAGCAGCTAAAACAACAATCATATTACAGAAAGCTAATCACAATGAAAAAGCAGAAAGTTATGTCTCAGCTGAAGGGACAAGATAAAACCACAGAAAAATAACTAAATGAAGTGGAGATAGGCAATCTTCCAGAAAAGAATTCAGAATAATGATAGTGAAGATGATCCAGGATCCCAGGAAAAACATCTTCTTGCAGAAGATGCAAGAAATGTTTACCAAAGACCTACAAGAATCAAAGTACAAACAGAGATGAATAATACACTAGAAGGAATTAATAGCAGAATAACTGAGGCAGAAAAATGGATAAATGAACTGGAGGACAGAATCATGGAAATCACTGTCATAGAATATAGAAAAAAAAAAAGAAAAGAAATGAAGATAGCCTAACAGACCTCTGAGACAACTTCAATGCACCAACATTTGCATTGTAGGAGTCCCACAAGAGAAAGAAAGAGAGAAAAGATCTGAGAAAATATCTGAAGAGAAAATAGCTGAAAACTTTTTGAACATGGGAAAGGAAATTGTGAAGTCCAGGAAGCCGAGAGAGTCCAAGGCAGGATAAACCCAAGGAGGAACACACTAAGACACATAGTGATTAAACTGGCAAAAATTAAAGACAAAGATAAAATATTAAAAAAACAACAAGGGGAAAAGACAAATAACATACAAGGGAGTTCCCATCAGTTTATCAGCTGATTTCTCAACAGAATCTCTACAAGCAAGAAGGCAATGGCATGATATATTTCAAGTGATGAAAGGGAAGGACCTTCAACCGAGAATACTCTGCCCAGAAAGACTCTCCTTCAGATCTGATGAAATCAAAAGTTTTACAAACAATCAAAAGCTGAGACAATTCAGTACCACCAAACCAGCTTTAAAACAAATGCTAAAGGAACTTCTCCAGACCTACAGAAAATAAACCCAAACAATTAAGAAAATGTTAATAGAATCACACGTATCAATATTTACCTTAAATGGAAAGGATTAAATGAACCAACCAAAAGACACAGACTGGCTGGCTGGATGAAAACATGTGCATATGCACTTCCATTTATCACAGCACTCTGCTTGACCTCCCAAATCATATATAATAATCTTTTATTTTTAAGTTAATTATGGTCCCATTAAGGCTTGCAATTCTAAGTATCTTTTATTTTTTATCTGGCTATTGATTTTGAAAACTAATAAACATCTTTCACAACTGTGATTATGTAGCTATTTCTTAATATCATTGCTTCATGATTGATACTTCTGATCTGTGGTGTTGGAGAAGACTCTTGAGAGTCCCTTGGACAGCAAGAAGATCAAACCAGTCCATCGTAAAGGAAATCAGTCCTGAATATTCATTGGAAGGACTAATGCTTAAGTTGAAACTCCAATACTTTGGCCACTTGATGCAAAGAACTGGCTCATTGGAAAAGATCCCAATGCTGAGAAAGATTGAAGGCAGGAGAAGGGGATGACAGAGGATGACATGGTTGGAAGGCATCACAGACTCAATGGATAAGAGTTTGAGTAAACTCCAGGAGTTGGTGATGACCAGGGAAACCAGGCATGCTGCAGTCCATGGGGTTGCAAAGAGTCGGACATGACTGAGTGAATGAACTGAACTGATCATGATTCGTCAACAAGAAAATAATAGAATGCTATATCACAATGCATTGATATAAACACTAAACTATGATTTAACAGAAAAACCTGTAATCACTTTTAAAATCCAGATACATATCAGAACTATCTTGAAATATTTTGAAGGATACAAATGCCCAGGTATTACCTTTTTTCTCCAGAGCTCCAGATGTTTCTAATGAGCAGTCATGTTTAAAAACATTTGGACTATATAATGATCTTTTATCTAGTTTGCTTCACTTTTTCTATTTCATATTCAATGCTCCCATTTCATTTAATTTGCTTTCCAACTTCTCCATCTATCCTTTTTTTTCTGATGTTCTTTCTCAAGCTTTTATGAAGCATAGTAGAAAAGCTTTTGCATGCATAAATATAAACTATATATATAATACATATTTTAGAAAACTTATGAATTTTTGCCTAACTAAAAATTTATGACATTTTTATTCTATTTGTTTGACTTAGTATGAATAGAGTGCTATATTTCTAACTAAAACATAGATATGCAACAAGCAACAAAGGTTTGCTATATAGCACAGGGAACTACAGTCAATAACTTGTAATAACCTATACTGGAAAATAATATATGTGTATATTATAACTGAATCACTTTGCTGTACCTGAAACACTGGAAGTCAACTATACTTCAATAATATGTGTGTGTGTGTGTATATATATATATATTTTTTTTTAAGATCTGAATAACTATAAGCCTCTAAAGTAACATTAAGAAGTTTCTGGGCCAAGCAGACCAAGCATCAGAACGTGTTCTAGGCTCCTGACTGCTTAGCTTTCATAACGTAATAGTGATTAAGAAGAATCAGATCGATGCATACTAATCTTGCCTTAAGATATGGCATCCATCCAGGTACTAGACTTTTTCAGTTCTACAAAAGGTAAATGCCCTTTGTGTATATTCTGAGCTGAGATGGGTATGCCAAGTATAGCTGATGCCATCTATAAAAGTACCAGTTGTGAAATACTTTAGATATCTTGGACATAATTGCTCCCCTAAACAGATCATCACTGAAGAGAGAGCCTATAGATCAACTGTGGCATCTTTCCATAATGTTGCCTGAAGGAAGTCTCCTGGTCCATTGAGAATTGTTCCTTAGAAAAGAAAGACAGTCTTATCTTGATTTTGCACCAGAAAGTCAATTTTCAGTAGCCTGTCTTAAAATAAAATCAACTGATATATATTTATATGTCTCTGCTAATCTCGAGTCATTTTGGATGTGACAATTACGGATAAGAAACATCTATGTAACTCAACGAAAGTGCAACCTCAAAATGCACTCAAAAGAATCAACACTTATCTAAGTGTCAGATTTCCACCCCCTCTGAGATACAAGCTGATTTAATGTGTATCCCTTAAGCCCCTAGGGATGTGGTTATGTCTACTGGACTGCAAACTTTAAAAAGCAAGCACTAACTTTGGTAAGTGATGGAAAGTGCTTTAAGTGCATCCAAGAGACTCTTTTTTGCCCAGGAAAAAATGCATTTGAAGGGAGAGGATATGAAAAGACTACATCAAGGTCTTCCTTGTTAAGTCAAAGTAACACAACCAGTATTTTTCTCCTTGTACAACACAAACTTCCCTTTTGTACCTGTCTTCTTAATGCCCCGCTGCACATTTCAAGACTGCGATACAGCTTCTGTGTCTTTCTGCCTTTTTTTATTAAGCTGATGAACATAATGCCTCTTGATAGCTTAAACTATTCAATCAGTTCTATTTTCAAACTCCAGTCTCATCTTTTATAGGAAGCATTATTGAAAGTTTAAACATAATAATACATTTGTTGGCCTAAAGACTATTCCCTCTCTTTTAGAATTAAATCAGTATTGTAAAGCATTCTTCTTGCTCCCCTTAAGGACTGTAATACACACATACAGATCTAAACTTAGTAACAGTCCTTGGTAAGAATTTTCATGACAGTGAGTTTACAAATAAGGCTGAAGTTATCTTACTGCTGCTTAACACTGCAGTACTGATACCACAATACTCACGCAACTGTTATTATCAGTCTACTTTTATTAGCGATCATGTTAATGCATCTAAAATAGGTTAGCATTCCTGGAGGGGGAACAGTGGAGGTGAGAGAGTCTTTGCCAGGCTTTCTTCTCCAGCCCTCAGAAAGGAATGGCAGTGGAATGATTGTTTTCAGTTTCTGCGTTTCCATACCCAAGTAATAGCTTTTTTCCTTTATGAGAAGTGTCTATTTGGCAAGTGTGATGAAGACTGGATCAGGTCTGCCCCTAAGACCATGTCCTCAGCACAATGCAAGTCACCTTTTCCTCAGGTCTCCTACACGGAGGCACAGTAAGATCCCCAGGACTGCCCACCTCTGTGCGTCAGGACTCTGCATCCTCTCTTCCAGTTCCTCTCCCTACAACTGACAGAGTGGGAGAGGGTGACCCCGAAATGGGGCCTGATGATCCCAGAGAGCCCAAGATACAGGCCATACTCTGATTACCTCGCTGACCCACATCTACTTTCTACTGATCTGAAACTGGAGGGAGGGAGACACTCTAAACCTCCCACATGCACTCAGAGTTTAAAAAAAAATAAACCTCCATTTTTATGGAAAAAAGTGATCTCAAGTTTATCTATAGTTGAAAGTTAAATGAGCAGCAAAGAAAAGGATTCTATGCTGTTTGGGGTCACACAGTGGAATACTGATCTGAGTCTCCTGAACATTTTCCATTGCTTATGTAAAGCCAGGACACAGTATGTAAAGGCAATGCCCCCTCCAAAAGCACAGGCCACATGGGGATGGGCAGGTGGCTATGGAAATAGAAATTTCTCAGAATCTGAAAGGCAAATGCTTGGTAACCTGTCATGTTTCCCTTATTACATTGGCTCCTTACATCCCTTCTTATTACATTGGCTCTCCAGCAGGTAACATGCCTTCCAGCTCTAAACATAGCCCACATTAGAACTGCAGAGTAAACAGGTGACTGAGTCTAAAAAGAGGTCAAATTAAAAAAAAAAAAGTTGAAATAGATGGGAAAAAAAATGAAAATATTAACAGATGCAAAAAAAAATTTAAAAAGCAGCAGCAGCAGTGGTACTTGGGCTGCTTAGTGTCTCTCAAAACAGGCTAAAGGATTTAATCATTTCTGGTATAATTATATTCAGTATCCACAGGACATTCAGTATTTATGAGGCATTCAGCATCTGTAGGAATGAAACATAAAATAGAATAAATGAATTTTCTATGTACAAGAGACAACGTCTTTGAACTTAAGTAGCAGGTCCATTGATGATTTTCTAAAACATTGAAACAGATATTGCACAAGCACAGGCTTTAAAATTTTAATTTTCCTTTGATTTTCGCACTGGTGGTCTAGATTTAGTAGTAATTAATACATCAAGCTAGAAGAACAGAGTTGATTTGTGTCAGATGAACTGGCCAAGTCTCATTTTGCATCATTACCTAATCACTGAGCACCCAGGAAGAACAAGGTCTTGAGCTGGCCTGCTGCAGCTGCTGCTAAGTTGCTTCAGTCGTATCCGACTCTGTGCGACCCCATAGACGGCAGCCCACCAGGCTCCCCCATCCCTGGGATTCTCCAGGCAAGAATACTGGAGTGGGTTGCCATTTCCTTCTCCAATGCATGAAAGTAAAAATTGAAAGTGGAGTCACTCAGTTGTGTCTGACTCTTAGCGACCCCATGGACTACAGCCCACCAGGCTCCTGCATCCATGGAATTTTCTAGGCAAAAGTACTGGCCTAACAAGTATGAATAGGATTTCAACCGGAATAAGAAGAGGATGAACAAATGCACTCTAGGGTAATAAATGATCCCAAGGAGAGGAGAGGGGCATGAGGTCATCTGGCTGTTCTGTTAGGAGTGAGGTTAGTTAACTCACAAGCATGACTGGTGAGGAAATGGGGAAAGATGATATTTTAAGAGATGAGGTTTGAATATTCAGAGGCAGCCAAGCTGTCATTGGGTCTTGAGTGCTTTGCTGAAGAGTTTAGGCTTTACTCCAAAGAATTCAGAAATATACTCACAACCCTCATAGATTTATCAATATGAATGTGGTTTTACAAATAGCCTTGGGTCTAAACGGGTCAAGCCATCCCACAAAATCATTCAATATTGCCTTGCACCATTCTTGCCAGCATTTTGTCTGCACACCTGAAGGCAGACTTCTGGACTGAGATCTTCCTGAATTCTTCCTCATTCTGTTAGCCACATTGCAAAACTCTGTCTAGAGTACTCTAAGTACTTTTGCCAAAGGCGTTCCTAGTTCCCTTGCTATTTTCCTTCAAAATCTGTGAATATCACTTCTCTGATTCACAGCCTAGCAGTTGACCAATTTTTATTATCTTCAGTGATATGTTATTAAACAACTTTCCTTTTATTCTCCCTCTCTTTTCCTCTCATGTTGCCTTCAAGTCTCTGAAAGCATCTTTGTGCATGTGAAATATGTCTATTATTTATTAATTCAGGACTTCATTTAAATCTTTAGTATGAGGGGTCATACTAACCTTTCTGTCTATATCTAAACTACTCTGGCCTTCTGCTCCCAACTGTGTATCTTTCTTCTACAACTGATCCAGCAGCCCCTCAAACAGAAATTTCTAGAAGCAGCCCCTCTGCACATGCACCTCAATGCAAGCATGCTTGTAATAAATGAGTTTGGAGTACCATGATATTCTGAAATGTCTTAAGAATTCATCTATGTTGCAGGAACTTCTACAGTGAATTGAATTTTATTGCGAAGATTTTCTTTGAAACTCAGCCATCCATTACCAATCAGACTCAGCATTAAAGCCAGTTTGCACATCTACCTGTGGGAGCAATGACTTTCTCAAGCTTGGGGTAAGGCTCTAGAATCTAGGTACCTCTTGTGTCCCAGGTGGACTTTCACTTCCTTGTAAAATCTTCTAGATAAAAAAAGTGCACGTTCCAATAGAAAGGCATCTTCATGTGTTTATTAATCAAGAAACTCTTAAGCAGTATAACATGCTTAGCTCTGTGCTAAACGCTGGTTAAACAGAGATGCACAGCCATGACCTCCAAATCAAGAGATGGGTCNAGGCTCTAGAATCTAGGTACCTCTTGTGTCCCAGGTGGACTTTCACTTCCTTGTAAAATCTTCTAGACAAAAAAGTGCACGTTCCAATAGAAAGGCATCTTCATTTGTTTATTCATCAAGAAACTCTTAAGCAGTATAACATGCTTAGCTCTGTGCTAAATGCTGGTTAAACAGAGATGCACAGCCATGACCTCCAAATCAAGAGATGGGTCAACAGGCAACTGCAGCAAGAGATTATAAAGACTGCAGTAGTGTTTAAAGTAGTGTTCTGTGCTCAAATGCTCACCCAGACTGAGGCCAAGGTAGGCTTCTTGGACTTAGAAGACTAGGAAAAATAAAACCACATTGCCGTAAAATATAAAGTACTTAAAAAGCCCCTTGCATGGTTCGAAAATAAACANGCCTAATTTGGGTGTTCAGTATTATGAATACTATTGTTATATACATAAGCCATTTTCTCTGGCATCATCTTTACCAATATTCATATTAACATTCTGGTCTCCACTGGCTTGATTTCTTCATCTGCCTCCTAACTGATTCTCAATGCAGCTGGGGAAAACAAGGGTGTCATTTTTAGGCTCGTCTCAAACCCTGACAGTTATCATAGTAAATTAATGTATTGATCCTCAAGAGATTAACCATCTCAGGTATGCTGATACGGCCAGTGTTTTGAACCTACAAAACAGAGGATCTGACTCTCAGCAACATGGACAAACCAGAATCCAGACTGCAAATAAGAGTATGAAGCCAACACAAAGCAGCAGCAAGGAGACAGAACGAGTGAGTTCCCACAGCAGCCCAGCTCCTGGACACCTGATCCTGGGTCCCAGGCGCCATTTTGCTTCAGGTTCTATGAGCCACCTGGAAAACTCACTAAAGCTGATAGACAGGTGTTACTTCACAAGCATGGAACCAGCACAGCTGCACAGAATCCCCAGGTCAGAAGGGACTGAGACTTCATGTTCTGCGGTCAGCATCTTCAAGTTCTTAATAATTCCATCTTTGAATATAAATTTTCCAAGTGAGGTTCAGTGGGACAGAGGACCACACGTCGGGACTGCCCAACTCAACTCCCACTTCTTCCTCCCTCTCCAGGATGGGTTCTGAGCTCTCTGTCCCCCAGTCTGTCAGAGCAGGGACAACTGCCTCTCTGTTTCTCCAGCAGGGTCCTGCGCACAGNGGTTCAGTGGGACAGAGGACCACACGTCGGGACTGCCCAACTCAACTCCCACTTCTTCCTCCCTCTCCAGGATGGGTTCTGAGCTCTCTGTCCCCCAGTCCGTCAGAGCAGGGACAACTGCCTCTCTGTTTCTCCAGCAGGGTCCTGCGCACAGACACAAGGAGGGTGAGGCTTGGATTCGCAGACTCTGGCTGTTCCAGTGGAGCATGGTCACGCCACCCCACCACCCCCAGCAGGCGGCGTGCAGGCGTAGTCCTCAATGATCCAGGGACTCAGTGGGGAGACTACAGTCCCCTGAGCTGCCCATCAGCTGTGGACTGGGGCAGCGGTCTCGAGGGAAGGGCAGACAGCTGGCTCAGCTTCCCTGCCCAACCCGGTCACAGCACCTCGGTCAGGGCACATGGGAGCCCAGTCACTGGGCCCAGTTCATGCGCCAAGTATGTGTGTAGGGGGTGGGCCTGAAGTGCCTCTCGGCCTACTTGATGATTGTTGTTGAAGCTGGGAGAGTATTTTTCCATCTCCGTGAGAAAAACAAAACAAACCAAAACTCCTTACATGGGCATCAGTCACCAGGAGAGCCCATCTAAGAGAATTTTCACTAATTAGCATTGTTCAAGAAACAATTGCCTGTGTTGTGCTTGTTAATAGAAGTGTTAGCAGTGTCCATTTCTACCCAGATGGAGCCAGTTCCATGAACAACAGCATGTCTAGGAAAGCTTTAAGCATTAAAGAAAAAAATAATTAGTTAAAGCCGTCTGATTCTCCTGGTCCAACTCCCTCTATAAATGATCCAGTTACAAGTGGAAAACTCAACGGTAAAATGTACGCCTTGAAACAGACACATAGTTGGGGACCTCAGTCACAAGGCTGAGATTCAAGCCAACTCATGGACTGCCTTTTCCTCGTCCTTCATCACTGTACCACCAACGATACTGTTTTCACTTTTATAGCATTTGATAGTTTAAAACAGTGATATATATTCCTAGATTCTTTGCAATAACACTACTGGATAAATTTTGAAGGTGATATTGACCCAATTGTAGTATGTAAAAATACAGAAGTGACAACCCACCAGTAAGGAACTCAGGTCTAAACCCCCCCTTGCCAAGTCCTTTGTCAAACTTTTCATCTCCACAGCAATGGCTCCCCCACACAACACTGACAAAATGCAAGATTCTCCTGATTTTATTGAGGTTAACATAACTGACCATGAGAATTACGTTAAGAAAATTACTAGCCCTAGTTTATAATTTGGGGGTAAGATGTGTTTTCAGAGTCTGTGGACACCAGGAATATTATTTGAACTCATATTTTTTGCAGTGGGGACTTTCAAATTCCACAAAAGGTGAAGCCGCAACCTAGCACATGTGGTAAGAGAGAGGCTGGCCAACAAACTCAGTCGCCTGGTGCAACCGCTATCATCTTATGAGGTAAGATCATTCTGAACAAAATGCATTAAGATCAATTCCCTGCGCTGCTCCTCAGATTTACAGCATTAGATCACATGCACCAGCAGGGGCTTGATATTCTGTGGAATTATATTAATGTTTACGTTCCTTTTTCATTTTGTTTTAGAAATATATTCAAGTCTTCTTTTAAACACTGAGCACTAGTTTCTTTACTTGCCTCAGGGAACTTTTTAAAAAACACACAAATATTACATATATAAATCCCCACTAGAGGAGACACAAAAAATACTGAATTGATAGCAATAAGTGAATGTTCTTTTTCACCTGTCCCCATGGTTAATAAGGTGGATAGTGTGCATGGTTGCCATGTCACTGTATTTACATAAATATATGTATAGATATTTATAAATAATAAATTTGCCAAGTGATGATACTATATGTACTGTCCTATAACTTGGTTTTATTTGTTTTTTCTGAAAAGTATGTCTTTTAGGATGGGTGTGTACATGCACATGCACACGTGTGTGCATACATACACTCAGAATTTCAAACCACTGTATTCTATTCCACGAAACAATACTCCAAATAAATTAAATCATTCCACTACTGCCACACACTAGGGCTGTTTTTGGTTTTCAATGAATACAAATAATGTAGCGAAAATATCTCTGTACATGCATTTTTTTCTCCCTCAAAAGCATATACTTGGAACATATTTCAAGAAGTAAAATCAATGGAATCAAGAGAATCTCTCTAAGACCCTTCAGATTTACTGTAAAAGTAGATTGATTTTGTCAACTTGCCATTAAAAACTTTCACCCATTTACTTCTCAGTCATGCATGAGGCTGTTTACCCCAACTTCACTGAGACAGAATACAATCAATATAATAAGATTCTCCTCTAATCTAATGCATGCATATGGTGACTTAATTTCTGCATATTATTTCTCATCATCAGTATGTCATCTCTGCCTAAGAATACTGCTAGAGTGCTGTGTGTCCTTGAGTAAGTTACTTAACTTTTCTGTGTCTCAATATTGTGACCTCTAAAATGGGGAGAGTAATAATACCAAAGGGTTATTTCCTGTTTGTTTGTTTGTTTGTTTTTTTTAATATAGATCTTGCCTCTTTTTCAGTGTGACGTCTGTTTCCTCTTGGGCTGACTGAGTCAGTGAGTGATCACTGACGCTCACAGTGTGCCAGGTATCATTCTAGTTGATGGGAAAAGAGCAGGGAGACATGACCGAGCAGTCCCTCTCCCAGAGCTTATGAGGGGACAGATAATACAAAAGTATAAGCGCATCAATGTATGATGTTCTGAGAGGCCGGGTTAGTTAAGAAAAATAAAGGAGGGTATGGGACTGAGAAGTCCTAGAGGTCTATTTCCGACAGAATGATCAGTTTAAGTCTCTGAGGATGGCAGAGATTTGAGTAGAGGCCTGAAGGAGATAAGCATGGAGGTGGGGTGGGGGAGCCCAAGCACACAGCCTCAGATCAAAGTGTGGCTGGCCTGTGCAGGAATAGTGAGGCATAAGGCGCTGGTACAGAGAAAGTTCAGGGGAGAGAAGAGAGAAAAGCTGAGTGGAGTCAGGTACCAGACTCTGACTGCCCCCATTAGACAGCAGCAGTAAGGGGAATTTATCCTGAATGCAGACAAACGCCAGAGCACTGGCCTCTGAACTGTTCCAAACACAGAGAGGGGCTGAAACTTTTACCATCATATCCCAGCAGATACCTAAAGCGTGGCCATGAGTGGGGTCCTCTTGCTGTCTAAGCAGGGCTGTCAGAGAACAGACGCCCACCTCAGCCACCAGCACATCCATCACAAACACGAGCCAACAGGCAAAGCTGGAGACAGCCATCAAGATATGGGACCATGCCCCACCCACAAGCACATCTTCTTCCTTCTAGCCCAAAGTCAGACTCAGAGCATTTTTATTCTTCTCTGATGCACGGTGCCCTTGCCCGCTGACCCCACCAGAGACGGGAACCCTGGGCGGGTTCAATCCCCAGAAGGACACAAAGGACCTGTGACAGGAGCGCCAATCGCCCAGGCAGGGAAGCAGCTCACGGGCAGCTTCACCCCTGCAGCAACCAGCCTACCTCTGCAGATGGTCCCGTTGCCCACGTAGCCCGGTTTGCAGGTGCAGCTGTGTCCCTGGACAGTGTTGGTGCAGATGGCATTCTCGTCGCAATTGTGCTGCCCGCTGCCACAGTCATCATGCTCTGTTTGCAGGGCAAGAAAGAGAGACACCTTTTCAGAAGTCGGAATCTCTGACGTTGGAAAAGGTAGCTGGAACTCACCAGGTAAGAATGCAAGCAGCTACCATGCATTGGGTCCTTGAAATCTCAACAGCTCTAAGATGTATGTTGTTACCCTCACTTTGCACGGAAACAGACTGAGTGTCAGATAAGTCAAGAGATTTATCTGAGTGACAATGATTCCTCAGTGCTGCTCTAAGGTCACTGCTTCTTTCGTGGCTGCAAAGGTTTCTGCAGAGGCTCCAGCACTGGGTTCTCAAGGGGTGGGGGGGAGAGGTGTGCAATTCTGCATCTTTTCTTCCTCCTGGAAACATTTGACAGTGTCTGAGGATACGTTTGGTTGTCGTGCTTTGAGAAAGGTGATGCTATTGGCATCTAGTGGATGGAGGACAGGGATGCTGCTAAGCGTTCAACAATGCACAGGACCGTGAACCACAACAAAGAATTTAACCAGTCTGATATGTCAACAGTTCCAAGGCTGGGAAACCTTCCTGTAAGTGTGAGAAAAAGAAAAGGAAAAGAAACAAACCCACAGGAGAGAGTCCATGGTTTTTTTAGAACATGTTGGTTGGAAACCTTGGAAGCTTCCTGGGTAGAATCTGAAACTAGCCTTCATACAAAGGGAGCAAGGAGAGACCAAATAAAGAGGCAGACACTCCAGACTGCTAGACACAGATTTAATAAGCAAGGGGACTTACATATGAGGCTGGTCTTGGGTGGGTGCAAGACCAGTAGATCTCTGCACTCGCCTACCAGAATCTTAAAAGTTTACATAGAGGCCTTAATGGGGTTCAGTCACACATTACATCCTGATGGTCTCAACAATACCTTGCTCTTTCAGGGTTGTGTCCTTGAAACAGCTCTGACTGTGGGAGCAGTGGCCAGAATATATATTACAAGGGCAGGGATTGCATGTGCAGCTCTGATTGCCAGGGTTCAGCTCATGGTCCAACCACCTGTCTCATCCTCTCAATATCCTTCTCCAAAAGAACAAGGAGGGTAAAACTAAAGAGGAAGGCCCAGCAAATACAATTTAGCAGAGGAGCACTAACCATTTTCACAGGATTCAGAATTTAACCACGGTGATGATGCCTGACGTGTAGTAATATGGTTGTGTGTATGTGTATTAGTTGCTTAGTCGTGTCTGACTCTTTGCAACCCCATAGACCACAGCCCACCAGGAGTGAGCTAAATGGAGGCAGTAGTGGTTTAGTTAATAAGTTGTGTCTGACTTCTGTGACTCCATGGACTGCAACGCACCAGTTTCTCTGTGCATGGGATTTCCCAAGAATACTGGAGTGGGTTGCCGTTTCCTTCTCCAACTGAGCTAAAATTATCATATATGTATCATTTAATTCTCCCAACGACGACATGAAATATGCTCATTTTTACAATGAAGGAATGAAGACATTATTAATTTTAAAGCTTTAAAGCTTTAAAAATTAAAGATTTAGAGATTATTAAATACTCTAACATCACAAAACTACTAAGTAGAGGGGTTTGGACTTGTGACTCTAGACACTGGGGAAGTGATCCCATGATGCCAAGAATAAAGACTGTCTTTTCCTGTACTGGCCCCAAATACCCACTGAAAATCCAATCTATCCTCAAAGGACAAGGGTTTCAAAACATTCCCCCCTTATTATCTTTAGTCACGCCTAAGTTTTCAAAGTAATCAGCACCTTCAAAACTATGTTTGACAGAGATGGTGACAGAAGAAATGGTCTCCTCCTAAAAATCTCAAATCCCTTTCCAGCTGCTGGAGATGCTGTAGACAGTGTGAGACAAACATTTGTGACAGGTGGCAGGACATAGAGGCAAGAGGCTTTAGAAGCACACAGCCTGGGTTAGATGATCCTGGCTATGCACTTACTAGCTATAGGCATTCGAGTTACTCAAACAGCCAGTGTCTTCTTAGCTTCCATACGTAAAATGTGAATAGGATACAACTCATCTCCTAGGGGTGTGATGAGGACTCAGTTAATATAGATATGATATTGTGCTCAATAAGTGTAAACTATTTTATTATCATTGTTACTACTACTACTAGTATTGCTATTTTTCCCACTATTATTAGTTACTTGTGAGCAGACTTCATTGTTGAATGGTGGTTAAACTGGTTAAGGAAACTCTCTCTTTAAGGGCTGGAAGTCCAGGCAGGAAAGCTATGAACAGATAGAATTCTAAATACACTTAAATTAGAATACCTCTTTGAAGATATTGGGCTTCCCTCATAGCTCAGTTGGTAAAGAATCCACCTGCAATGCAGAAGACCTCAGTTCAATTCCTGGGTTGGGAAGATCTGCTGGAGAAGGGATAGGCTACCCACTTCAGTATTCTTGGGCTCCCCTGGTGGCTCAGTTGGTAAAGAATCTCCCTGCAAGCTGGGAAACCTGGGTTCAATCCCTGGGTTGGGAAGATCCCCTGGAGAAGGGAATGGCTACCCACTCCAGTATTCTGGCCTGGACAATTCCATGGACTGTGCAGTCCATAGGGTCATGAAGATATTAAACAAAGAAATATTTGCTTAGCTTCAATTATAGTTCCCAAGAAACAAGACTATAAATTGGGAAGGTGAATGATTTATGTTTAGGATTGTTGACATACAAACCAGCTTGATTACAGTAAATTTGGAGTATCAAACCACTTGGGACAAAGAAATAGTGATTTTGTCAAACTCTCCATACTGATGATAATTATTGCTATGTTGGCTAATATTTAATTTAATTAATATTTAATTAATTAGTTGGCTAATACTTAATGAGTACTCATTAAACATTGTCATTATCACATGGATCCTTTCTCCTTTCTTCTCTTTTTCATGGGATGGCTCAGAAGGACTCCCATCTACTTCTGTAACATTGTATCAACAGCCATTTTCAATTAACACACTTTTTCTTAGTGAATTAAACAGGAGCCAAACAAGCTACTGAAACAGTCACTACAATTGTGACTGCAATTGTCTTACATTTGGGATCTGACTGGCTACAGCTTCACTTTGTTCAAAGTAATCTAGCAATCATTTTACAAAAAAAAAAAGTTATATTGACCTCCCTGGGATATGCCAAGCAGGTCTTATAAGTCATATTTCACAGATGAAATCGGAGTTTGGGGCATCTATAAGTATATAGATAGTAAGTTGTATGTCAAAGACTCAAACCCCAATATCCTCGTTCTTTCTCCTGCATTCTTTCCAAACCCCCACAGTATTATGAAGCTATTCAAATGTCTACAGTGTTGGTCACAATGTAGATAATTTCTTTTACCTTAAAAAAAAAAAAAACAAAACCATAGATGTACAGGAAGCTGCAAACATAGGACAAAGAGCCCCTTCTCTCCTTCACCCAGTGTCTCTCCATAGTGCCGTCTTACAGAGAGTCATATCTAAACCAGGAAACTGGCATCCGATATGTGTCACTGTTAAGCAGTCTACAGAACTATTCAGTTCATGCCATGCTTTCCACTTGCATTCACGGTGTGTTCATGTATATGTGGGTGTAGTTTTAAGCAATATTAACTTGGTATAAATTGTGTAACCACAACCACCACAGTCATGCCATGTCTTTGTGTTTGTACCTATCCACACCACACCCGCTGCTGCTGCTGCTGCTGCTAAGTCGCTTCAGTCGTGTCCGACTCTGTGTGACCCCATAGATGGTAGCCCACCANACAGAATCAACTGATACAAGTCTGCAAGCTCTGCAGGAACTAAGGCCCCCACCCAAGTGGAGGATGGAAGGACCCTCCTGACTTCATTTAACTATAGCCTGAACTCTGTTGACCTTTGTCCCAATTCTCTGCTGAATTCTCCTCCATTCAAGCGCCTGCATGAATATGCATGTACCCCTAGCTTTAGCATAAATCTCCTTCTCTGGATCTTTGACTTGGCAGTATCTTTTGGTTGACATGCAGCAAGAGGCAAACCTAGGTTTCAGGTACCACTCTGATGACACACACGTACCATACCAGGCCATGCCTTTTTCCTCAGGCTTGGAAACACCCTTTCCCTCTCCAGATCCACAGCATTCTCAACCTTTACAGGGCACCTCAGGTCCCGCTCCAACATCTTCCCAACAGACTTGGTTTCCACACACTGACTTCTCCCTCTGCTGAGCGCCAAAAGCCTTTAGAACCAGTGCCCTCTCAGGTCGAGGCGGTAGTGTTCTTTCTGACCCGTGTTGGAGCACAGAGGTCAGGCCAGCTTCTGTTTCTCTGCAGTTTCTCATGGTTCTCACTTCTGGCAGCAACTTGATCTTCCTCAAACATCTCTCCCATCCCCTGTCATCGCTGGCCTCCCATCCTCCCTAGCCACGTGATCTTACCTTTCTTCCCGCACGCGAGGACTCAGGAACCTGCTGGAGTCATCTTCACGGCTGCTCTGCTGGCTGCTGAGGAAAAACAGGATGTGAACCGTTAACGTTCACCTCCTTCCTCAACCCCCTTTCTCAACCCCGGAGGAGAGCGCTGAGACTCCAGGGAAACAGGGTTACAACATTTTAAAGGTACACGTTCCCTCCCCCTGCCGTGGAAGTTGACACAGAGGACATAACTGGCAGGCAGTGGAACTGAGACCTTCTGAAAACCCCACCCATCCTACCTAAAGCTCCAGGGAAGATCCTGACCCATTACCTGGCTTTTCCCAGGCCATCAGGGAGCAAGTGCCTCTGGCATTCTCTGTCCCTGGGCCTCTAGATCTGCAGGAGAGGGTAACAATCCCATTCTTCACCTGAGACCCACAGGTGTAGGCACAGNTGCATTGGAGAAGGAAATAGCAACCCACTCCAGTGTTCTTGCCTGGAGAATCCCAGGGACGGCAGAGCCTAGTGGGCTACTGTCTATGGGGTCGCACAGAGTCAGTCACAACTGAAGTGACTTAGCAGTAGGTGTCATCAATATATTTTTGTGTCATCAATATATTTAAAAAATGATTTCAAAAGAGACATGCAGTCTTCAATAGACCAAACGAAAAAAAAGTAATATGGGACAAAAATGAAGTTATTTACTGAAGAGATGAACATCTGTAATGAACAGACTTTCTAGATAAGCAAATATGACAACAGTGTGAACTTACCCCATTATTGTCATAATTTCTACTGTCATACACTTACCCTTTTTAACTGAAACTATCTAATCCAGAGATTTCTGGGGCTTTTCTCTTTAAGACATCAGGATATCAAACTCTGAGGGGGGAGGTGACAGTTGGCCAAAAGAGGGCTACATAAGGGCTACACAGTGCAAAGTGTTCACCATGGTGGCCCGAAGAGGACAAACAGGTTCCATCAGCTGAGCTCAGATAAGATGTGTGTGGTGCAGGAAAGCAGACCAGAAACGCGATTCTGAACATGGAATTCCCCTTGGCTTCCTCGAAGACGAAGGGCTGGGGGATAAGCGTCACAAAACAAACACTACTCACGGGCTGAATGCAAAGTAATGAGGGCAGAACCTATCATGGCATGTTTAATAACATAATTTTGCTAAGGCAAACTAAGGGGTGGTTAATGAGGTTCCATCAAATAAGTTATGTGAATTGTGTCATTTGCAAACCACAAAATATCACGTTAGTTAAGGGAAACATTTGACAAGCAGTTTCTAGTCTCATGACCAATTCCACATTAGGCAATCTTGCAAATGACATAATTAACACAACTTACTTAGCTGATCTCCATCTGCAATTCATTAGGAAGAGTCTTCCAGCAGAATCATGCCATCTAAAGGTGACCAGGCACAGGAGGGCTGTTAACAAATATGAGGGACTCAACCTATATTAAACTTTAGTGTGAGTCAATCACTTTGCATTAAAAACCAATGATACTTTTATGCCAAAAAGGTAGAGCTATTTGGTCCCCTTGGACTCTGTAACAAAAGATGAAAATATAGAAGCATACCTTCCATATAAGTCCACGTATATATGAATAAAAGTGGAGTAAAAAAGTTGGCTTAAAACTCAACATTCAAAAAAGGAAGATCATGGCATCTGGTCCCATCACTTCACGGCAAATAGATGGGGAAACAATGAAAACAGTGAGAGACTTTATTTTCTTGGGCTCCAAGATCACTGCAGATGGTGACTGCAGCCATGAAATTAANAGTGAAAGTGAAGTCGCTCAGTCGTGTCCGACCCTCAGCGACCCCATGGACTGTAGCCCACCAGGCTCCCCAGTCCCTGGGATTCTCCAGGCAAGAGTACTGGAGTGGGGTGCCATCGCCTTCACCAACACTACACCTCATCACCCCCAATTCCTGGCCCGTATCCACTGCTAAATTGGTTCTCCATAGTTGTCATTTAGACAACGTTATACAGTGGCATTACACAGTTAAGTAATCTCTGAGACTGACTTTTTTAAAAACAGATTTACTGCCCTTGAGTTGCATTCAGACTACTGTAGCTTCAATAGCTCATGCCCTTTTACTGCTGTGTAGTACTCCACTGGAAGAAGGTATCAATTTGTTCAACCATCACATGCTGAAGAGACTTGGATTGTTTCCTGTGCTTCACAGCTCTGAAAAAAGCTGCTGCAAACATCTGTGCACAGGTTTTTATGTGGCTATATTTTCATTACTCTGGGATAAATATCCAAGGGTGTGATTATAGGGGCATCTGGTAAGTGCATGTTTTGTTTTGTTAGAAACTACCAAATGAACTTCCAGAGTGGCTGTACTATTTTACATTCCCACTATCAACACATGAGTGATCACTTCTCTACATCATTGCTAGCACTTGGAACTGTCATTTTTATGATTTTAGTCATTCATATTGTGTGTGTTATGATACCGCATTAAGATCTTAATTTGCCATCTTGCTAATAGCCAATGATGATAGCATCTTTCCACATGTTCCTTTGCCATCTATATCTTTGGTGAAATGTCTTCTGCTGATTTTACAACCGGATCTTTTTTTCTGTTGAGTTTTGAGAATTCTTCATATACTCCAGATATAAAGCCTTCATTGGATATGTGATTTGCAGATATTTTCACAGTCTCTAGCTTGTATTTTCATCCTGGTTGCAGCCTTTCACAATGCAAAATACTTTACTTTTGATGAAATTCAATTTACCTATTTTTCATTTTATTAACAGTGCATTAGATATCACATGTAAGGACTCTTTCTCTAGCCCTAGATCTAAGATTTCCTCCCATTTTATTCTTAACAGTTTTGTACTTCTGCCTCTTAGATTATAAGTTCGTGACCCATTTGGAATTTACTTTTGCATATGGTAAGAAATTCAGGTTTTGGCCTATGCATGTCATTCGTTGAAAAGGCTACCTTTTCTTCATTGAATTGCAAAAGCTTCTGTCAAAACCCAATTGTTTGTATTTCTGTTCTTCTCTTTCCTGATTCTCTATTCTGTTTCACTGATTTGTGTGTGTATTCCACTGCCAGTTCCACACTGACATGAGGACTGTGAGTATAGAAAAGCTTCATATCATATAACGATAATTCCCTTCATTTCATCCTTTCCATTTTGTTTTAGTCATCTTAGTTCCTCTCCCTTTCTGTATAAATTTTATATACTGCTTTCCCATTTCTAGAGAAAATCTTGTTGGGATTTTCACAGGAATTTTATTAAATGTATCAGTTTGTGGAATATTGACACCTTTATTATATTGAACCTTCTAACCTGTAAACACAGTATGTTTCCCCATTTATCTACACTTATATTTCCCATTGGTGTGTTGCAATTTTCAGCACACAGACCCTGTACATGTTTCATTAGATTTATAACTAGGAATTTCACTTTATTTCAGAGTGACTGTTTATGATGTTATTTTTAAATTTTAATTTCTATGTATCACTTAATAATATAAAGGAATAAAATTAATTTTGTGTGTTAATCTTGTACAGCTTGTGACTCTGCTGAACTCACTTACTAGTTGTATGATTTTCCTGTAGATTCCTCGGAATTGACTCCATAGACAAGCATGTTATCTGTAAATAGGATTAGCTTTATTTCTTCCTTTCTGATATGCATGCTTTTTATTTCCTTGTGTTGCCACCTTATTCTGTGGCAAGATTTCCAGTGCTGTGTCACACAGGAGTGAGAGCACACCACCACTGGTTTGCGCCCAATGTCAGGGAGAAACTAATCAGTCTTTCAGCATTAACGGTAATGGTAGCTCCATGTCGTACAGCCTTGTCCATCCTGGATGGAGGTGGAGGTTCTGATGGACCCCCTGGCACTGAAGCTGGGGGGAGACAGACTGCCAATCAACCTTGCCTTGCCCTGGCTTTGCACAGTCTGTATGCTGCTGGACAGGAGGGGAGGCCCAGCTTCATGTGGGGCCCACCAACATGCCCACAGAGAGGGACTTAAAGCAACACCTGCTTCTGCCAAGCAAATTTCCTACTATCATATGGTTTAAGGAGGGCGAGTTTTCAGAAAGGTTTTCTGTTCTATTAGACTCCCTTTTCTCGTTCTTTCTCTAGGAACAGTCTTTCCTCTGAGCCTATCTATGGATTCGGGTTCCAGACTTATTCAACTCCCCATGTGAGAGACATCAAAAGCAAAACAAAAACAGGGAACTCAATGCATTCTTGTTAATCTCCCAGAGTTGCTAGGTAGTCACTCTTCTACCTACCCTTCAGAGTCTACCCGGGCATTTGTTGTATTATATCCAAGGGTTTTTTAGTTGTTAAGAACCTGGGAAGAATGGGGATAGTCCAACTTGGCCAGAACCATAAGTCTTCAGTGTGTTTAATTTTTAGGAAAATATTCACTTTCCTTCACTTTTTCAAAGAGACAAATCCCTAATAATTAGAATTTTTCATAAACATAAACACATTTAATTATTTAGCATATTTTTGAGCAGACATTATGATTTAGTTATTGCTGTAAAAGTGTTGTACCATTCATATGAATTAAATACTATCATCCATATTTTCTAAATGAAGAAATGGGAAAAGAGAGGTTTTAAGTGGTCCAAGGGGTAGAAGGGGAGAGTCAAACCAAGACAGTTACAGTCAAATCATGGCAGAATTAGCACCATAATCACTTATCAAACCACCAAGTTTCATTGATTTTTCTTTCTAAATGTCTTTCAGATTCATTCTTTTATCTTCATTTCTACCACCTTCATCGAAGCTACCATCATCCTACCCACATCTAAGCAGTCAATACGTGAGCTCTTCCTATAGCTTCTAAATAGAACTCTCATAATCACTGTTCATTGTTCAATTCATTCTTTGGAATTCAAAGGTGATCATCTTACAGTCTTTTCTAAAACCCCTCAATTACTTTTCACTGGTCTTAAAATGTGGACAAACATTTTTAATATAAGCTCCTCAGCCCATTACGGGCTTGCCTGCACCTGACTCCCTCAGTTCATTCTCACATTTGTCTGCTCAGCTCCTACCACAGTGCTTTATTTCCTGTTTCAAAAGGGCTTTGTCCCCTTGGGTCACAGACACTCTCACACACTCTTCCTTCTTAGCCACATTAACACTTGCTTATCCTGGGTATCCAGTTCAGTCCTTATCTCCTCAGAGAAAAGAATGTCTCAATTACCTTGCTCAGAAAGATTCCCCTATAATATGTGGCTCAGACAGTAAAGAATCTGCCTGCAATTCGGGAGACCTGGGTTTGATTCCTGGATTGGGAAGATCCCCTAGAGGAGGGCATGGCAACCCACTCCAGTATTCTTGGAGAATCCCCATGGACAGAGGAGCCTTGTGGGCTATAGCCCATGGGGTCACAAAGAGTTGGCCACGACTGAGCGACTGAACAACAACAGCGAGGAGAATTAAGAAAAGGGATAGGTAATTGAATCAAGCAGCTGGAGAAAACTTAGATGGGAAGAGCTTATAAATGAAATACTATCAGGTAATGATGTGTTGATATATGCATTTATCACAGTGACTGTAGGAAAAGGAGAAAGGAATGAGGTTTAAGGAACTCTCTCTGAGGCAGGCCACTTCCTTCATAAACAATTGCTAAAGACACAACTCCTAGACTCTCAGAAAATACTTGCAAATCATGCATCTTTTAAGCAACTTGAATCTTTTAAACAATCTTGAATATAAAGAACCTTTACAACTCAGTAATAAAAAAGTAACCCAATTAGAAACTGGGAAAAGTATTTAAATAGACATTTTGCTAAAGCATACATATAAATATCCAATAAATATAAGAAAGGATACTCAACATCTTTAGTCATGAAGGAGACCCAAAGCAAAACTACAGTGACCACTTCACACACACCAGAATGACTATAATCAAGACCGACAACAGAAATTATCTATAAAAAAATAAAACTGAATCCCTTGTACACTGCTAATGGGAATGAAATATTTGAAAATTACTTGGCAGTTCCACGAAGTAGTAAATATAAGATTACCATATGCTCCAGCAATTCTGCTTCTAGGCATACACTTTAGAAAAATGAAAATATATCCACACAAAGATTCACACAAGCATCAATCATAAAAGCCAAGGGTGGAAACACCCCATAAAGACATTAACAGATGATTGCATAAAGAAAATGTGGTATATCAATATAATGGGATATTTTTCAGTAATGAAAAATAATGAAGCAGAACTTCCCTGGTGATCCTGGGGTTAAAACTGCACTTGCAATGCAGGGGGTGTGGGTTCAATCCCCACTGGGGGAACTAAGAGCCCACATGCAGTGTGGTGCAAAAAAATAAATAAATAAAGAACGAAAAGAATGAAGCGCTACTACATATAACAGCATGTATCATGGATAAACCTCAAAAACATTCACTAAAGACAAGGAGTCAATCACAGGCTTTACGTTCTCATTTATTTGAAATATCCAGATGGCAAATCTATTGAGTCATAAACTAGGTAAGTGGCTACTTAGGGCTAAATTCAAGGGAATGGATGCAAGTTTTCTCCTTGGGGTGATAAAAATGTTCTAAAAATTAGAGTATTATAATGGAAGTACAACTCTGAAAATACAGCTGAACTGTACTTTTATTTATTTATTTTTGTTTGAATTTGTCACTCTCACCGAGATAATTTTTGTTCCAATTAGTGTGGATTAGTAAAACACTGTTGGTTTTTTTTTTTTTTTTTGTCTTGCTTGTTTGGGGGGTTATTTTTTTAGCCACACCTGGCATATTGCAGGATGGGATCGAACTTGGGTCCCATGAAGTGGAAATGTGCGGTTCTAATCACAGGACTGCCAGGGAATTCCCTGAAGTATACATTTTAATGAGGTGAACTTTATGCTACATACACTATACCTCAATAAAGCTGTTAAAAATTACTAACTATAAAGTTCTTAATTAAACTGGCATTTTTATCTCTAGCCATGTCTTAAAACAAGGATGGAAAGACTCATCAAATATCATTCTTGGGTGAAATGTTCTGCAAAGAAGGATTAGAAATGTTAGTTATTTTGCTAATATCCTAGGACATGCCACATTTCCTTAACTGAAAAAAACAGCATTTATTTAATAGTAATATTGGGGGAAGGAGTAAGAAGTAAATTTATATAAAATTTATTCATTCCCAGTTTCTTAAATGTGAAATCTGAAAATCTGTTCTTTAGGCTCAAGGACAAATGTCTTTACAATCTAACACGGTATGTGAATATGAGAAACAATTTTCTAAGTTAGAGTAAATACAATTCTAAGCCCTGTAAGCCCTCTATTTGCGAGAATGGACAACTAAATCTCATTTATTATTGAACTCCACTCCACCCTGCTTTGCCCTTTGTGGGATTCTATCATGGTTCTGTGGGTCTCAGGAAAAACCTTGCAGGAGGCTGTCTGATTTTCACACTGGTTATTACTCTGGCCGATTAAACGGAGGCTTGAAGCCCTGCTTTGTTGTTGTTCAGCCACTAAGTCATGTCCAACTCTTTATTACCCCATGGACTGCAGCACACCAGGCTTCCCTGTCCTTCACCATCTCCCAGAGTTTGCTCAAACTCATGTCCATTGAGTCAATGATGCCATCCAACTCTCTCATCCTCTGTCTCCCCCTTCCTCTGCTGTCTTCAATCTTTCCCAGCATCAAGGTCTTTTCCATAGTGNTCCCTGTCCTTCACCATCTCCCAGAGTTTGCTCAAACTCATGTCCATTGAGTCAATGATGCCATCCAACTCTCTCATCCTCTGTCTCCCCCTTCCTCTGCTGTCTTCAATCTTTCCCAGCATCAAGGTCTTTTCCATAGTGTGGGCTATTCACATCACGTAGCCAAAAGAATGGAGCTTCAGTTTCAGCATCAGTCCTTCCCAGTTAATCAGCTGATTTCCTTTAGGGTTGACTGGTTTGATCTCCTTGCAGTCCAAGGGACTGTGAAAGGTCTTCTATAGCACCAGAGTTTGAAAGCATCAATTCTTCAGTGCTCAACCTTTATGGTTCAACTCTCCCATCTGTACATGACTAATGGAAAACTACAGCTTTGACTACATGGACCTTTGTTGGTAAAGTAATGTCTCTGCTTTTTAATACACTGTCAAGGAGAAGGGAGTGGCAAACCACTTCAGTATTTTTGCCTTGAGAACCCCATGAACAGTATAAAGCCTTGCCATTCACCTGCTAAACTCAGGTGTTGAAATCTTTGCCAAGAGCAGGTACTCCAGTAGTTAGAACCTGAATTTGGGGGTCTACTGTATACCCATTATTCACCCTCTCTTGGAGACACCAATGAAGTATCGAGAGGCCTCTATATTCCCTCTTCTGGGATTAAACTACCATAGCTTAGACAACTTTTGCTACTTCCCAGATACCAAGCCCTATAATCCCAGTTCCCTCTGTAAGATTCAGTCTCCTTTTTTTTTTCTTCTTTCTTTTTTAAAATGAGGTAGCATTTTGACTGATGTGAAGTGTACAAGCAATAAATGCTGGAGAGGGTGTGGAGAAACGGGAACCCTCTTACACCGTTGGTGGGAATGCAAACTAGTACAGCCACTATGGAAAACAGTGTGGAGATTTCTTAAAAAATTGGATATAGAACTGCCTTCAGTTGAGTTCAGTTCAGTTCAGTTCAGTCGCTCAGTCATGTCCGACTGTTTGCGACCCCATGAATTGCAGCACACCAGACCTCCCTGTTCATCACCATCTCTCGGAGNTGTCTATTTTCCCCAAATCGCCAGTTAGAACATCATTCCTCCCATGAAACCATGAGAAGAGGAGCAAGAAGGATGGAGACTGTCCTTGTGAGCACCTTCCACATCAAAGGAAAAATCAGAAATGGAGAAGAGGCTCCCCAGGTGTGGGTGCACCATAATTTTTATAATCAGCCCATGTGGGACATTTGGCTTGTTTCCAACCATTCCATTATATCACAAATTATTTCATCTGGACATAATTGAGGAGGGCATGGCAACCCACTCCAGTAGTCTTGCCTGGAGTATCCCAGGAACCTGGCAGGCTACCGTTCATAGTGTTGAAAAGACTCGGACACGGCTGAGCAACTTAGCATGCAGGCACAGACAAGACGATTCCCCATCCTCCCTTTCCCGTGCCCCAGGAAGGGATGCTCAGCCACTTTCCACATGTTATGCAGCTCAGCCATTACTGTTGAATCTGCACTTTGAATTCAAGTTCCCCCAAATCTGAAATCCCACAGGGACAAGGCAATTCAGAGGTCTCCCAGGCAGATACTTCAGGCTGCTATGCGAAAGCCTGGATGGCAGAGAGAGGACTTGCTGGGTCTTCAGTACAGAGTCAGAGCAAGTAGAAGTTATCCAGGGATATGACAGTCTGCCATCAAACATGGCAGGTGAATGAGCCCAATTCCAGGATGAAGTTCGGTAGGCAGGATTGTATAAAGAGGGGCTCGTTCTGTGCACTGCCAGCCAGCCTGTAAACAGCAACGTGTGTCCTTGGAGCGTCTTTCTAAAGAACCGCCCTGATACAGTTCCCCTGACANGGGTCAGGAAGATACCCTGGAGAAGGAAATGCCAATGCACTCCAATATTCTTGCCTGGGAAATCCCATGGACAGAGGAGCCTGGTGGGGTGCAGTCCATGGGGTCACAAAGAGTCAGTTATGACTCAGCGACTAAACCACTACCACCATGGCAGGACAGACAGAGGTGTCGGAGGGCACTGGTTATTTCTATCCACTAGACATAGCCTAAATAACCTTTAAAAGATCATTAAGGACCATAGGGAAGAGACTTTGGATGGTGAGTAAGGCAGTTCATTTCCACCACCAGAAAAAGCAGCTGGCTCCATAATCTAAGTTGTGGAGGCAGCAGCACAGTCTTCTATTGAAAAATAGCACTTGGCTTTATCCACATCCAGGATGGAGAGTGTTTCTTTTCTTTTTTGCTTTACTCTCCACGTAACTCTTACCGCCTATGGCCTACAAGTTTTCCCCTCCCTTCTTCCAAGTCACTTTAGACTCATCACACTCCTTGGGTCAGCTGGACTGTCTTATACATGTTTGAAGAGTGACGGTCCTGTGTTGCAACATAGGGCGTGGCAAATATTTTCCCTGTGAGTCTCCTGGGCCTCACCCTTTATTTGAAGTCCTATAACTCCCTGCCTCCAACAGGGAGCATGGTGGGAATTTGCCTTCTTGGAACCTTACAGAACATTTAAGAGCCAAAATCACCTTCCCTTGGGTCTGAATTCCTCAAAGTACCTCCTAGCAGACCTCCAAAATACCCTCCAACATACTTATGGGTAGCTGAGTGGGGAGAGGAAAGAAGACCTACTGCCTCTTCCTATTGACATGTCAGTTGGATCTCAGATTTCTCATCATTCCTTCCTGTTTGATTCCTTCAGAATTATGCTTTTCCTTTAATTCCTGCCTATATATCTCATGGGAGAAATATCAATAACCTCAGATATGCAGATGACACCACCTTTATGGTGGAAAGCAAAGAGGAATTGAAGAGCCTCATGATGAAAGTGAAAGAAGAGAGTGAAAAAGCTGATTTAAACTCAACATTCAAAAAAGGAAGATCATGGCATCCGGTTCCATTACTTCATGGAAAATTGATGGGGAAACAATAGAAACAATGACAGACTTTATTTTCTTGGGCTCAAAAATCACTGCAGATGGTGGCTGCAGCCATGAAATTAAGAGATGTTTGCTCCTTGGAAGAAAAACTATGACCAACTTATACAGCATATTAAAAAGCAGAGATACTACTTTGCCAACAAAGGTCCTTATAGTCAAAGCTATGGTTTTTCCAGTAGTTATGTATGGATGTGAGAGTTGGACCATAAAGTAAGCTGAGCACCAAAGAATTTATCCTTTTGAACTGTGGTATTGGAGAAGACTCTTGAGAGTCTCTTGGGCATCAAGGACATCAAACCATTCAATTATGAAGGAAATCAATCCTGAATATTCATTGGAAGGACTGATGCTGAAACTGAAGCTCCAGTACTTTGGCCACCTGATGCGAAGAACTGACTCATTAAAAAAGACCCTGATCCTGGGAAAGATTGAAGGTGGGAGGAGAAGGGAATGACAGAGGACGAGATGGTTAGATGGCATCACCGACTCAATGGACATGAATTTGAGCAAGCTTTGGGAGTTTGTAATAGACAGGGAAGCCTGGTGTGCTGCAGTCCATAGGGTCGCAAAGAGTAGGACATGACTGAGCAACTGAACTGAACTTATATATCNTGCTTTTGAACTGTGGTGTTGGAGAAGACTCTTGAGGGTCCCTTGGACTGCAAGGAGATCCAACCAGTCCATTCTGAAGGAGATCAGCCCTGGGATTTCTTTGGAAGGAATGATGCTAAAGCTGAAACTCCAATAATTTGGCCACCTCACGTGAAGAGTTAATTCACTGGAAAAGACTCTGATGCTAGGAGGGATTGGGGGCAGGAGGAGAAGGGGATGACAGAGGATGAGATGGCTGGATAGCATCACTGACTCGATGGACGTGAGTCTGAGTGAACTCCGGGAGTTGGTGATGCACAGGGAGGCCTGGCGTGCTACGATTCATGGGGTTGCAGAGAGTTGGACATTACTGAGCGACTGAACTGAACTGACCTAATGGTAAGGACTCAATTCTACCTCCTGTAAGTGTTAAACCCATCCACTTCTCTCCCAGTCCCAGTGCTGTATTGCCATTCCAGTTTCAGACCGTCGGATGTCTTATGCCCAAATTACTTCAATGACATTCTTTCTTGTCTTTCTTCCCTTGGGCTTGTTTTTTCTCCAATCTATTCTCCTCACTGAAGTGTTCCAACTTTTTTTGCTCTTCAATAGTATTATTGAAAACATTTAAAATATGTACACTGACATATGCATATTTATTAACCACATATACTTATTGCTATATTCCAACTTACAGGAACATAATTCAGCTATTAGATTGCTTCTTCTCTTCCTCTTATCCTCTCCCCCTCTGTCTCATTTGGGGTAGTGGAATGTGTGGGGAGAGAAGCAGAAAGCAAAGAAGCTGAGGTGAGTGGGTTCCTGTGTCCTTGAGACCTTGGTTTCCTAACCCCAGCATCTCAGGTCAATTGACAACAGGACACCTACCAATGTCCTGGAAGTTTCAGCCAGCCTGTGTATACTATTATTCTATAATAATTATAGAATTGTCCCCACTGTGGTTAAACTTCCCTGTTGGCTCAGACAGTAAAGAATCTGTCTGCCAGTGCAGGAGATGCTGGTTCGATCCCTGGGTCAGGAAGATCCAGGAGAAGTGAATAGCAACCCACTCCAGTATTCTTGCCTGGAGAATCCTATGGACAGACGACCCCAGCGGGCTACAGTCCCTGGGGTTGCAGAGTCTGACACGACTGAGCAACAAACACTTTCACATGATTAAACTAGAGTGAGAAATGACCACCAGGTGGCACAACAACCTAAATGAGACCAAGATGAACTTGTTCTGTCAGATGCCCAAATTCCTGGCTGCTTCAGCAAGTTCCATTGAAATGCAGTGGACTTTTTGTTTTAAAGTCCGTTTTCTCAGGATTTTACTGTATATACTAAAATAGAAATCTTAAAGAAACGAGCTTAAAGAATATAAACATTTTTACAAGTTCCTTTCTACAACTGAATGAACTTCAATACACAGATTCACATTTCAAATTATTTTTAGTAACTTTCATTTCTTAAAAAATTTTAAAGTTTTTTTTTTTACTACTTAGTAATTTTCATTTTTAATGGTTTTTAAAACTTTGCTCCTAGGTGATGCCAATGCTGTTTGGAATTGTTCTACACAGCAGACAGAGTATCTTTCCAAAACCTGAATGTGATTATGCCATTCCCGTGCTTCAGTAGCTTGACCATGTGTTGAATATTGTCAGTTTAGTGGGTAAGAAGGTGCACATGTCTGTTGGTTTTCATTGGATAAAGCCTCAAGTAACAGACCAACGTAACCACAAGTCAACATTCTGAAACTTAACAATGCAGAACAAGTGATTCTATACAGCCAAGCTGCATTTATGAATTAGTTTAATTCTATTAAATCCATTTAAGAGAAACATTGAAAAGGTGCATTATCAAAAAAACACCTTGTTCTCAGAAAGGAACTTACAATATTGAAGAAACCTAAACGTAAACTATTTGTTTTCCTGTCCATGTGTACATCTACTAAGCTGTATTACCGGAGTAAGACTCCATTGTATTTGGAGATAATTCAGAAATGACATGGAGTACTTTTGTATGTGTCCAGGAGATTTCTATCTCAATAATGAATTATTGGCATTTACATTGCTAAGGTCTGAAGTATGACCCTAAGATTATATCAAATGTGTTCAAATGGTAAGGATTATGTGCATTTGCAGCCATTATTTTGTGTGTGTGTTCAGGCATATTTGACTCTTTGCCACCCTATGGACTGTAGCCCGCCAGGTTCCTCTGTCCATAGGATTTATCAGGCAGGAATACTGGAGTGGGTTGCCATTTCCTCCTCCAGGGGATCTTCCTTTCTCAGGGATTGAACCCGAATCTCCTGTGTCTCCTGAATTGGCAGGCAGATTCTTTACCACTGAGCCACCAGGTGGTGTACGTTTGATTCCTGGGTCAGGAAGATCTCCTGGAGGAAGAAATGGCAACCTACTCTAGCATTCTTGCCTGGGAAATCCCTAGGACAGAGGAGCCTGGCAGGCTACAGTCCATGGGGTCGCAGAGAGTTGGACACAATTTAGCAACTGAGCACAGGAAGCTCTGTGATGCAAATAAAGCTTGAAGAGATGATTCTGAGTTCTCCAACTTGAACATGCATCAGAATCACCTGAAAGGCTTTTTAAAACAGATTGCTGAGCACCAGCCCATTCTAATTCAATGGGTCTGAAAGGGACCTCAATGACTTGCGTTTTTAATGGGCTCTTAGGTAATGCTGATGGAGATGGCAATGGCACCCCACTCCAGGACTCTTGCCTGGAAAATCCCACGGATGGAGGAGCCTGGTGGGCTGCCATCTATGGGGTCGCACAGAGTCGGACACTACTGAAGTGACTTAGCAGCAGCAGCAGGTAATGCTGATGCTGCTTGTCCGTGTACCACACTTGGGGTTAGCACTATTTTAGAGTCGTGTTTCTTACCCTTGACCACACATTGAAATTATGTGAGTGAGAAGCTTTTTAAAAGTATCTGGGTGATGGTAAACCTCATTAGAGTCCAAGAAGGCAGAGTAGGAAGACCTTGAGCTAACTTCGTCCCACAGGCACATCAGAATTATTGATATAATTATTTACAGAGTAACTTGTTGAGAAAGACTGGAAGACCAGCAGAAAAGATTTTCTACAACTAAAGATATAAGGAAGGAACCACAATGTGATAGGTAAGAGGGGTGGAAACGTGGTATAGTTAAGACCCACGAACTGAAGCATAATCACATCTGCCCACCCAAGGAGTGAGGGGTTTGAGCCCCACATTGGGCTCCCCAAACTAGGGGTTCTGCACCAGGAAGACAAGGCCTCAAAAAGTTTGGCTTTGAAGACAAGTGCGGGAGAGCCAGAGGGCTGGGGGAAATAAAGACTCTTAAAGGGCACACACAATATCTCACACGCTCCAGAACTCAGGACAGAAGTGGGAATTTGAAATGAGCCTGGGTCAGGTCTTAAGAGCCTCCCAGAGAGGCACAGCAATTGGAGTTCACCCTGGAGACATAGACAGTGGTAGCAGCCATTTTGGGGAGCACTGTCTACCACAAGGACACTGGAGCTGACAAATGCCATTTGGAATCCTGTCACTGGCAGGATTAGCACCAGGACTCAGCCCTGCCCACTGGCATTTGACAGTCTCACCTACCAGCAGGCGTGCTGCCTTAATGCTCCCTGAGCACACAGCCACCCTAACTCAGCCCCACACACCAGGGGGTCCTGCCCCTGACCCTGAACACCAGTGCATCAGCATTAGCCTTAGGGCCCCACAGCCAGAGACCCTGGGATCTGCTTCCATCCACCAATGGGCTGGCATTAGCCCAGGGACTGGCCTCAGCCACCAGTAGGTAGACACCAGCCCTAGGACCCCCGGGGCCCCAGCTCCACCCACTAGTAGGCCAAAACACCAGCTCAGGGACCCCAGGCTCTGCAACCGGAGACCCTAGGGTGCAGCTCTATCCACTAGTGGGCTGGTACTAGCCCCAGGAAGTTGCCTTACTCACCAGTGGGTGGATGCTAGTCCCAGGACTGCCACAGCCCTGCAGCTTGCTGAACCAGGACACAGCCCACCCATCAGCAGGCCCGCACCAGTCCCAANCTAGGATGCAGCTCTATCCACTAGTGGGCTGGTACTAGCCCCAGGAAGTTGCCTTACTCACCAGTGGGTGGATGCTAGTCCCAGGACTGCCACAGCCCTGCAGCTTGCTGAACCAGGACACAGCCCACCCATCAGCAGGCCCGCACCAGTCCCAAGACCCCCTGGGTCCTAGTCCAGCCCACCAGCAGACCAACACCAGACCTAGGACACCCTACCCTCAACCTGGATCCTGGCCTTGCCCACCAGCAGATGGATGACAGATCTGAGACAAATTAGACTCCTCACCCAGCTGCCCTGGGATTGAGCCACACTCACCAGTGTGCCAACACTAGCTTTGGGACACCTTATATCAGGAACTGGCCACACCCACCGGCAAGCCAATACTAGATCCCTCACCCACAGCCCTGCAGTCATGCACCCCAGATCCTGATCCCATCTACCAGGGGCCAGTACTAGTCCCCAGACCCACCAGGGCCCCACAGCCGGCAGTCTTTACACAAAGCAGGACTTGGAAACTAACCAGATTAGGGACCAGCCTTGCCTACAAGACCACCCACAGTAGTCGGCACGTTCCAAAGAAGGCATAGCCCAAATGGGGAGCACTCCTAGAATACAGATCTGGTGACCAGATGGCAGTGTGCTGTTGGGACTCATAGGACATCTACAAGAAGCCACTTTTCCAAGGTCAGGAAACATAACCAACCTACTAGATACATACAAATAAAGGCAAAAAATTAGGCCAACAGAAGCAATAAGGGAATACGTTCTAAATGAAGAAAGAAGACAAAACCCCAGAAGAACTAAGTGGAGATAGGCACTCTACCCGATAGTACAAGGTGATGATTATAAAGATGTTCAGAAAACTAGGGAGAAGATTGGGTGAGCAGAGTGAGACATGAGAAGTTTTGAACAAAGAGAAAATATAAAGAAGAACCAGATGAAGAATAATTGAAATGTACACTAGAAGGAATCAAAGTAGATGGTACAGAGGAACATATCAGCAAGCTGGAAGACAGAGTAGTGGAAATGCTGAAACTGAACGAAGAAAAGAAGAATAAAAAAGAAAGGACAATTTAAGAGGTCTCTGAGACAACGTCAAGCATACTAACATTTCTATAAAGATCCTAGAAGACAGAAAGGAACAGAATACATCCTTGAACACATAATAGCTGAAAACTTCCCTAACATGGGAAAGGAAACAGACAATCAAGTTCAAGAAGCACAGAGAGTCCCAAACAGGATCAACCCAAAAGAGACCACACCAAGACACGCTGTAATTAAAATGACAAAATTTAAAGGTAAAGAAAATATTGAAAGCAGTAAGAGAAAAGCCACAAATTATGGGCAAGGAAACTCCCATCAGTCTATCAGCTGACTTTTCAGCAGAAACTCTGCAGGCCAGAATGGAGTGGTGTGATGTACTTTAAAAGATAAAAGGGGGAACCTACAATCAAGAATATTCAAGCCAGGCAGAGCTGCTTGCCTGTCAGCTTGCATCTCTTACAACCATCCTATGTTAATAAAGCTATTTCATCCCTATTACTTGGCCTCTCACTGAAGTCCTTCTGTGCTGAGACACAAAGAACCTTAACCTCAGTAAGTCCAGACATCAGGCAAGACTCCAGCCTCTGTGACCTTTCCTGAGTTCCAAAGGGCTGATCAACAGCTGCTAATCGAGGGAGGAATGGCGAAGAAACCACGTGATGCAAGATTACAGGGACCAGAGAAGCATGTCGAGCTTAGGGGACCAACCACCCAAGAGGGGGAGGGGGGAATTAGACAAAGGGGGCCAGAAGTTACCAGCTTCCAGTTACAAGAAAGTACTTGGGATGCAGTGTGCACGTATGTGTGTGTGCTCAGTTGCTCAGTCGTGTCCAACTCTTAGCGACCCCATGGACTGTAGCCCTCCAGGCTCACCTGTCCGGGAGTCTCCAGGCAAGAATGCTGGAGTGGGTTGCCATTCCCCCTCCACGGAATTTTGCTCACCCAGGGATTGAACCTGTGTCTCTTGCATCTCCTGCATTGGCAGGCTGGTTCTTTACCACTGCCACCCAGGAAGCCCCAGTAAGACATAAATATATAAATACACAGAGTGGGTTGCCATTTCCTACTCCAGGGGATCTTCCCAACTCAGGGATCAGACGTGCATCCCTGATGTCTCCTGCATTGGCAGGCAGGTTCTTTACCACTAGCGCCACCTGGGAAACCCAAAGATATATTATTTTATAATATATAACTTATTTATATACATATAAATTACTTTATATATTTAAATATTACAAAATAATATGAAAAATTAAAAGTATTGGACATCCCCAGAGATTATGATTTGATTGATTTGGAGTAAGGCATATATATATATACACATACATATTTATGTATATATATAAATGCATTTGTCTCCTTGCCAACTAGTTCAAGCATCTACTCATATGCCTATTAATCATTTGAATTTCTGTTTCTGTTAATTGCCTACTTAGGACTTCATCAGTTTTATTTCAGTTGCATCTTCTTATTGATTTATAGGAGCATTTTAATATATTATGGACATTAACTCTTTTCTGATAGATACTCTGAAAATACTTTTTCTTTGTCAGTTGCTTGTCATACAGNTGTTAATTGCCTACTTAGGACTTCATCAGTTTTATTTCAGTTGCATCTTCTTATTGATTTATAGGAGCATTTTAATATATTATGGACATTAACTCTTTTCTGATAGATACTCTGAAAATACTTTTTCTTTGTCAGTTGCTTGTCATACAGAAATTTTATTTTTTATTGTATCGAGTCTGTCCATATTTTTCCTAATGTCTTCTGAGTTTTGAGTATTGCTTAGGAAGATAAGAGCTCCCCTGGTGGTGGTGGTTTATTTGCTAAATCGTGTCCTACTCTTGCAAACCTATAGACCATAGCCTGCCAGGCTCCTCTGTCCATTGGATTCTCCAGGCAAGGATTTTGGAGTGGGTTGCCATTTCCTTCCCCAGGGGATCTTCCCAACCCAGGAATCAAACCTGGGTCTCCTGCATTGCAGGCAGATTATTTACTGACTGAGCTACTAGGGAAGCTGGCGGTTTTAAGTAAAGAATCTGCCTGCAAGGCAGGAGACAACAGAAGACTTGGGTTTGATCCCTGGATCAGGAAGGACCATGTATTTGTTGTCACGCCCTAAAGGAGGGCATGGCAACCTGCTCCAGTATTCTTGCCTGGAGAATACCATGGACAGAGGAGCCTTGTGGTCTACAGTCCATACACTTGCAAAGAGTCGGACAGGACTGAAGCAATTTAGCTCACACGCAGGAAGATTAACCCCAAGGTTAAAAGTGTTCTTTTATAGTTTATACCAAGATCTTTTTTTTTTGTTTTGTTTATAATCTTTTTTTTTTTTTACTTTATTTTACTTTACAATTCTCTATTGGCTTTGCCATACATCAACATGAATCCACCACAGATGTACACGAGCTCCCAATCCTGAATCCGCGCCCCCCACCTCCCACCCCACAATGTCTCTCTGGATCATCCCTGGGCACCAGCCCCAAGCATCCTGCATCCTGCATCAAACATAGACCGGCACCNGAAGATCCCCTGGAGAAGGAAATGGTAATCCACTCCAGTATTCTTGCCTGGAGAATCCCATGGACAGAGAAGCCTAGTAGGTTGCAGTCCACGGGGTCACAAAGAGTTGGACATGGCTGAGCGACTTCACCCTCACCTTCTCTGTATCTAGTTGTTTGATTTTGTTTGGTTTGTTCAGTTATTTTTTAGTTTGTTTTTTATATTTCACATCAATGAAATCGTGTGGCATTTGTCTTTCTCCACCTGACTGATTTCACTTAGCACAATGCCCTCAAAGCCCATCCATGTTGTCATTAATGACAAGATCTCATGTTTTGTGGCTGACTAGTATTTCACTGTATATATACATATATGCCGTATCTTCTTTATCCATTCACCTGTCAGTAGACACTTAAACTGTTTCCAGAAAAAAGTGTACTAAGTCTTCCCATTGGCAAAGAGGCTTGGGTCTCTAGGACCAAAAGCTATTCTCAACTCACAACTGTGAGCAGGAATACGGGTAGAACAGATATGGCAGAATCGCTGCCGAAGCAAAAACAAAAAGTGAAAGGAAACAAGCCAGTTCCCATGCTTTCTGGTGTGTGTGTGATCTGCATAAAATAATCTTTTACTTTTATTATCAGTTTCTGTAAAATATACCCTAATTCCTCCACAGCAGGGAGAAACAAACCACAGTGTAGTTAACTCAATCAAGTGCTTTTCTCTTTGGATATACAGTACTATATATAAAGTATGGCATGTTATATATAATATAATCATTTACACATATTTGTACATGAATAAAAACATCTATAAAATGCATATTCAACCATTAGCAATGATTTACACTGGGAAGTAGGATAGAGGATAGATGGAAGGCATTTTACTACTTACTTCATTCAGTTTGTACTTATGAATTTTTTACAAATAACATGTATCTTTTATTGCTAAAAAAAAAGCGCTTGTTTGTTTGTTTTTTAAGGAAAAGGAAAATGCTTTCAGTGCAACCAAGTTTGTATCGAAAAGACAAAGTTTTGGAGCCTGACAGATCTGCATGCAAATCTCAGTACTGGATACAAATCCCAGAGAGATTTGACAAATTCTTTGCACCACAGTTTCTGCGGATGTAAAACAGACAATCATAGCATGACTAGGAGTAGAAAGCCAGGTTTAGTGTCTGATTCATCAGATCCAAATTCTACTATTAAATTATACTGATTATACTATGAAAAAGACATTCAGAAAACATTTATACAGTGAATGCTATTGGGAATAAATTTTGTGAAATAAACTTTGTGAAATTATCTTGGGCACATAGTGGATGCTCCAAAAATGGCAGAGGCCACCGCCACCACCATCATCATCATCAACATCATCACGGTGTGATGTTGGCCTGCATTTTCCATGAGCTCTTCCTCAATAATTATAGGAAGATACTATTAGGAGCTTTCTTACTTTCGTTTATGTTCCCAAGGCTCTGAATCCAAATCCAGCTCTGCTGCTTGCTCTCTGAATCTCAGCATTGTTGCCAAAACTTGGAAGCAGTAAGATCCATCATGCAGAGCTGCTGGGAAGAGTAACTGATCGAGCATGAAGTGTCTAGTGTGTACAAGCTAAGCAATACAGATTCAGTAAATGTTAGTTTTGTTCCACAGGGCTAATTTACCAATGCATCATTAAATTACAAAATTAATGAAGAGCTGAACTGCACTCCAGTGTTTCTGGGTTTCTTTTAAACACCTATCCAATAGAAATATCCAAAATGAGAATAAAAGAAAGATGTGAAACTGCTGTTGGACTTTGTCTTTACAGAATGGTCACAAAAGCGTCCCCAAAGTGACCCCTTTCTCTTTTTGCTGTGAAGAGGCTGGATGGCTATTGTGTAGGTACCACAACTACCCAGAGAGATTCTGAAGAAAACTGTCTAAATATGAAAAATGGAGAGAAAACAAATGCTGTATTGATGTTTTTATTTATCACAGAAGTTTGCCTTCTCCTTCAGGAATTCTTGACACGAATGTATTGGTCTTTCTCTGTCTGAAGCAAGCTGATGGTGCAGAAAAACAAGGAATCTGGGAAGAAGACTGGCCAAACAGAAGTCTCTTTTGCTCCCGTTTTAATACATGATTATGACCTTCCTTGTGCTCTTGGGCTGAGATGACTCACAAAGATCCAGAGAAAAAGAGAATACAATTAAAAGGAAACATGGAACCCTGAAAATGTGCTAGTCCTATTACACTGCTTTCCAATATGTCCCTTTGTTCCTTTTGAATTCCTTCTCCATCCCCAAGTGTAGTGGGTTGAATAATGCTTCTTCTCCAAATTCATCTCCGCCGGAAACTCAGGATGTGATCTTAACAAGAGACAGGGTCTTTGCACATGTCATTAGTTAAGATGACGCCATAACGGATTAAGTACAGTCCAGTTTAGAAACTCAGTCATTTCCGACTCTTTGCGACTCCATGAATCGCAGCACGCCAGGCCTCCCTGTCCATCACCAACTCCCAGAGTTCACTCAGACTCACATCCATTGAGTCAGTGATGCCATCCAGCCATCTCATCCTCTGGTGTCCCCTTCTGCTCTTGCCCCCAATCCCTCCCAGCATCAGAGTCTTTTCCAATGAGTCAACTCTTCGCATGAGGTGGCCAAAGTACTGGAGTTT
>SJYV01025330.1:355482-382804 GCA_006410875.1 Neotragus pygmaeus
AGGTTCATGACATTGTACAGGAGACAGGGAGCAAAACCATCCCCATGGAAAAGAAATGCAAAAAAGCAAAATGGCTGTCTGAGAAGGCCTTACAAATAGCTGTGAAAGGAAGAGAAGCGAAAAGCAAAGGAGAAAAGGAAAGATATAAGCATCTGAATGCAGAGTTCCAAAGAATAGCAAGAAGAGATAAGAAAGCCTTCCTCAGCAATCAATGCAAAGAAACAGAGGCAAAGGACAGAATGGGAAAGACTAGAGATCTCTTCAAGAAAATTAGAGATACCAAGGGAACATTTCATGCAAAGATGGGCTTGATAAAGGACAGAAATGGTCTGGACCTAACAGAAGCAGAAGATATTAAGAAGAGGTGGCAAGAATACACAGAACTGTACAAAAAAGATCTTCATGACCAAGGTAATCATGATGGTGTAATCACTCACCTAGAGCCAGAAAATCCTTAGAGCATACATAAGAAGACACTAAGCTTTCTCAGCCTCGTGGACTGGAAGGTACACTCTTGGTTGACCATCCATAATTTGTTGCCCTCTTCCTTCCTCGTTACTGGGAGAGTCCACCCAGCATAGTGTATGATATTAGCTACTTGCCACGATCCTTGATACCGAGATTACTGAGAGCCCAGTGGGCTTAGGTAAGTGTGCTGGGAGGTTTCTGCAATTGATTTCCTCCATGAATGAAATGGAAAAATTAAAAGGAGGAAGAGGTAGAGGAAGAAGAGAAGTACATCATGAAAATGTTGTGGTCCTCCCCCTGCCTTTTGTTGTCTTCTTTACCCCTCCAGACCAGACATGTTCAAGAATAGACTGCAAAAGCAACTTTCTTCAACAGTGTGTAATTATTCAGCATACATTATATGCTAACAATGTTCTCAGCAGAGGGAATACAAAGGTAAAGATAGGCATTGGTCCTGTCTTCTTAGGAAGGCTCTTTTTAGAGCCTATTATCTAGAGAAAAATCAAGTCTTCTAGTCACAGATAGTAAGCACTAGAAATAATAATAATACACAACCAGAGAACACAATCCAGGTGAGGAGTTAGGGAAGACTTTCTGGAGGAAGTGACATTTAATGAAAGAACTTAATGGGAGGTAGCTAGGCAAAATGATACAGGGGATAAACTTTGAAAATAATTTTAAATAAAACAGCAAACAAAATGAGTCTGACTGTCAAAGCAACACTAGCGTTCATACAGTAAATCATTACAGCAAGGTATAGAAATTGCCCCAATGTTTCCATGGCATGGAAACACAGGCAGAGGAAATAACCCCATTTACATGATGAATATGCACTTGTGGGCCAGGATTCCTTCCAAAGGAAAAGGAAGCTGCATGATATAGAGGTCCCATGCCTGTCTCTCCACCTTTGGGTAACTCCCCTGATGTTTACAGATAGTAACAAGTACCATCTTCTCCTCTGGGCCTGTGGCAGTTTCCAAAAATGGACAAAACCATATCTCCCAGCTCACATGCTCTTCTGCAATATAATCTCACCCTTTCCTGAGTAATGGAGACCCATCTATTCCTCTCATACAAATGCATTTGTAATCAAGGGAATGTGGCAGAAACCATGTCACATGATTTCCAAGGTGAAGGTCAGAAAGAGTATGGCAGTTTCTGGATGCCCCATCCCAGGACGTTACCTCCCAGAACCTGGTGCCAGGTGGTGAAAGGCTGAAGATACAAGGCCAGGCACATATGTGTGCAGGCTCCAGGTGACGGGCCCAGCTGAGCCCAGTTTTCAAGAAATATTGACCCATGCAAGGACTGAAGCCTTTGGAGGATGGCACTGCTCAGTTGGGCTTCTTTCCAGCCCTTTAAGACTTCCCAGCTGAGGCCTAGGTATCAAGGAGATGCAAGCCATCCCTGCTGGGCCCTGTTTAGATTATTCACCCACAAAATTTATGAGTTTAGTAAATGATGGTTTAACATGAACAAGTTTGAGGTGTCCATCAGACAGCAAGGGATTCCGAGGACACTATCCATGGCTTTGTGCCCATGGCATGATGGGACACAGAAACTCAATGAGGTTTTTGTGGAGCTGGGATGAAATGAGATCCAAGCACCTGGAAAGGTCCATTCCTCTGAGACAGCCTTCCATCTTCAGAATGAGGTATGCTAAAGGATGACTCGCTACCTATCAGTAGTTTCAAACTGTTTCTCTCTGCAATGTTTTCAGTTATCACCTGACATAGATAGACCCTAAAATGAACCTAAGGAAGAGCAATGTTGCAACACTCAAAAATAGATTTTTGCCAACTACATGACCTCTCTGGTAATTTCAAGGTATATGTTTATAGAGTTGATGAAACCTGTCACCAAATTCTATATTCAGTTCCTCTGGTTGATGCTGTCTAGCAATGTATTAATAGGGGAGGAAGCAGAAAATCAGAGCAGAGCCAAAGGTTTTTCTGGAGAATTTCTAGGTCAGAGCAAAAATAAAGGTCAGAGATAAGGTTTTGTCCTCTCTAAAGGTGGTAAAGTGAAGGGATTAGAAATATGAGCTCTGGACACACACTATCTCAAGTTAAAGTTCTTATTTTCTTACTGTGGCTATCAGAACTTTTAAATGTGGCTAGCACTGTGCAGGTGGAGAAGGCAAAGGCACCTCACTCCAGCACTCTTGCCTGGAAAATCTCATGGATGGAGGAGCCTGGAAGGCTGCAGTCCATGGGGTCGCTGAGTCGGACATAATGGAGCAACTTNACTGTGGCTATCAGAACTTTTAAATGTGGCTAGCACTGTGCAGGTGGAGAAGGCAAAGGCACCTCACTCCAGCACTCTTGCCTGGAAAATCTCATGGATGGAGGAGCCTGGAAGGCTGCAGTCCATGGGGTCGCTGAGTCGGACATAATGGAGCAACTTTCACTTTCACTTTTCACTTTCATACATTGGAGAAGGAAATGGCAACCCACTCCAGTGTTCTTGTCTGGACAATTCCAGGGATGGGGGAGTCTGGTGGGGTGCCGTCTATGGGGTCACACAGAGTTGGACACGACTGCAGCGACTTGGCAGCAGCAGCACTGTGCAGGCGGTGCTAGTGGTAAAGAACCCCCCTGTCAATGCAGGAGACATAAAAGATGGGGGTTTGATCCATGGGCTGGGAAGATCCCCTGGAGGAGGGCATGGCAACCCTCTCCAGTATTCTTGTCTGGAGAATCCCATGGACAGAGGAGCCTGGCGGACTACAGTCCATAGCGTCACAGAGTCAGACACGACTAAAGTGACTTCGCACGCTTGCACAGCATGGTGCATCTACTGGTCATTGCTGTATATCAGGTGTTTCTTAAATGTGGGCAGGAAAGAAACAGAGGAACAAGAGTACCTCTAAGAAGAATTTTGCATTCTTAATCCCAAATTGTTTTTTTTCCCCAATAAAGTAAGATATACCCAGCAATCTAAAACTCGGATATGGGTTTCTCCCTTTGCAATGGTCACAGTGAAAGCAGCAGTCTCTAAAATGGGATTCATTTGAAAACTAGGTCTGAATGTGTTTGCCTAGAGTGCTGTATTGGAAAACACGCAAAGCCTCAGTACACAAGGAAGATTGCTGAGGTTCATTCATAGTATTTACCATGGATCCAAGGGGAAACAGAGACAGTACCACATACAATGTAATGACTATTCTTATACAGAAAAAATAATATCAGTAATTTCTGGAGAATGCATTTTTGTCAGGACATGTCCTAGACATTTACTCCTCTTAGATATTTTCCATTTACAATTTTATTCTACTGTTACAGTAATCTAGAAAGGTAGTAACTACCATCCCTGTTTTACCTGTGTGAAAAAATGAAATTCAGAGGTTTGCTGAGTTAATAAAAGTCAAGTCCAGGATTTGAAACCAACACAGTATCTTTCTAAAGCTCACACGCTAATTACCACTGGCTGGAATTGGGTCCTATCTCCTGATAGAGAACTTCCTGAGACGCCGGAGTGCTAGCATGAATCTCAGTATTCTGCCTGCTTCCCAGTGGTTAGAGTCAGACTTATTCCTGGACGTGGCTCTGTGCTGACACACTTTTCACATATAATACGGGCATATCAGTGGAGCATGCCCTCAAGTCATTTCTTCCCACCTTAGGAAGTTACTCTAGACTAGTGGTTCTCAAACTTTGTCACTGTTGATCAGTGGCTAAGTCATGTCTGACTCTTTGTGACCTCATGGACTAGAGCATGCCAGGCTCCTCAGTCCTCCAGTATTTCCCAGAGTTTGCTCAAATCATGTCCACTGAGTCCATGATACTATCTAATCATTTTATTCTCTGTCACCCTCTTCTCCTTTACCTTCAGTCTTTCTCAGCATCAGGGTACTTTCCAGGGAGTTGGCTCTTTGTATCAGGTGGCCAAAGTATTGGAGCTTCAGCATCAGTCCTTCCAGTGAATATTCAGGGTTGATATCCAATCCTGACTTCTTAAACATTAAAATGCTTGGATACTTGGCTTTTTCTTGTTCCTTGAGCTAAGGTTGGCTTTCTGAGCCTCCGACCAGGCAAGATGGGTCCTACTATCTCCACAATATAGACGGGAACAGTGAGGCTCAGAGTCCAGGGCAACAGGGAGGAAGCATGGACTCTGTGGAACATTTCTTCATGAAACTTGGTGTTTAATGAGTGACTCTCGAGGCAACCGCCTAAAATATTCATGATTGGGATCTACATTCTTCCTGTGGGCTACTAAGGCACCCCGGACCTCTCACTTATCAAACTCAGCGGTGAATATTCACTTTTGCAATTGTTTACGCTGAAAATTTCTCAGAAAAGTAGCCATATTTTTGTGGTTCTCCACTGAACAAGCAGCACCTAGCAAAGTGTTTGTCCTATGATTGTGCCCAGAATACAAATTTTGAAACAATGAAGAAATGAATGAATTTCTTCAGGGACATGGGACCAGAAAACTTCCTAGAAATTGTTGCAGTTCAGTTCAATTGCTCAGTCGTGTCCTACTCTTTGCGACCCCATGAATCGCATCTGGGCCAGTGGAAATTGTTTTACTCATCTCTTTACCAAATTGATAATGAATACATTTATTTGCTTAAATTATCTTATAAAAATGCCAATCTGACTCCTCATATGGGAAAGTTGAAGCAAAGTTGAACGGTTCTATGAAGACCTACAAGACATTCTAGAACTAACACCCAAAAAAGGTCCTATTCATTGGAGGGGACTGGAATGCAAAAATAGGAAGTCAAGAAACACCTGGAGTAACAGGCAAATTTGGCCTTGGAGTACACAATGAAACAGGGCAAAGGCTAATAGAGTTTTGCCCAGAGAACACACTGCTCATAGCAAACACCCTATTTCAACAACACAAGAGAAGACTCTACACANATGTATGGATGTGAGAGTTGGAGTGTGAAGAAGGCTGAACGCTGAAGAATTGATGCTTTTGAAGTGTGGTGTTGGAGAAGATTCTTGAGAGTCCCTTGGACTGCAAGGAGATCCAACCAGTCCATTCTGAAGGAGATCAGGGATTTCTCTGGAAGGAATGATGCTGAAGCTGAAACTCCAGTACTTTGGCGACCTCATGCAGAGTTGACTCATTGGAAAAGACTCTGATACTGGGAGGGGTTGGGGGCAGGAGAAGAACGGGACGACTGAGGATGAGATGGCTGGATGGCATCACTTACTCGATGGATGTGAGTCTGAGTGAACTCTGAGAGTTGGTGATGGACAGGGAGACCTGGCGTGCTGCAATTCATGGGGTCACAAAGAGTCGTACATGACTGAATGACTGAACTGAACTGAACTGAATCATTTAGGATTGATCAGTTTGGTCTCTTGCAGTCCAAGGGACTCCCAAGAGTTTCTCCACCACCACAGTTCAAAGGCATCAATTCTTCTCAAACTTTGGCATGCCTCCCAATATGGAAGATTTGGATTTCCAATAAGTTCCCAAGTGATAGTGACACTTCTGGTCCAGGAATTATACTTTGAAAGTCCTAAGCCTTGATCTAGCTCCTAGATCTTGTCCACATATAAAATCATCTGAGGTTTTAAAAATAAACCAGTGCCCATATCAGAACAACTGAATCAGAATTTTGATGGTGGGTGCAGATGTAAGCATTTTCTTAAAATCTCCCAGGAAAGAAGCAAAGGTTGAGAACAACCAAGCTATCTGCTCTTTCTGTTGAACCTTTCCCAATATCTATTCTACAAGATAAAATTGGGGAAAATAACTCAGACTATTTCACGCAAATGGCCACAGCTTAACTGATTCGTAAAAGACAAGCGTAACTGCAGAGCCAAGCTCCAGCCTGGAGGTTTTTAGGTGGATATCAGGGTGGGAATTAGGAAATACAGAGGCCACAGGTCAGGCAGCAGCAGGAGACAGAGCCCCTAAAAATGCCACCAATAACTAACATTAGTCTGTCCTAAAGAAAGAGTTTAAAAAGTAAAGGTCAATGTGTTCAGCCATGGCCTTTGCTTCATAGCTGGGGAATCTTCCAATGTGAAGGACACTGATGTTAAAACTATTCTGTGGCTCAACAGGAATGAAAGTTGATGGAATGGAAATTATTTACATCCGTGAGTTTCCCCAAAGAAGAGACCCAGTGCAGCTGGCATCTAATCTTGTAAAACCTACAAAGCTAAGAATTGCAAGTATAAACACAATGAGGTTTTTTCCCATAAAGTAGGACATATCCTAGCAATCTAAAAATCTGATTTGAATTTCTCCCTGTGCAGCGCCCAAAGTGAAAGCAGCAGACAGTCTCTAAAGCCTCTGCTTTATCCCTGTCACTCAAAGGGGGAAAAAATAATCAGCAACATCAAATGAAATGGCTTCTGATCTGTGACATTTTCTGGTGTTTGGTAACTTTGTAGAAGTTCCACTCAAAACTATCCAGCATCTCCAGGACACAAAGTTCCTGAAATGCTTCTATTTTAGATTTACTTACAGGAGGATTTTTTTCCCTCTATAAATACTTTTTTTCTTTTTTTTCAAATGTTTCTTTATTTCCTCATGGCTATGCCAAAGATGCTGACTGGCTCTAAAATGCAAAAGTATTTTCAAATATTTATTGATTTTTTTCAAGATTTCTGTAACAAAATTCCTATTATTTATATATTTGGGTCTGCATTCAGAACCAAACCTTACCTAGTTATTGAAGACTGATCCAGTTTCCTATTTATTGTATAATATCAGGAGAAACTTCATTCTTTATTTCCGGTTGACTTGAGAGTATCTACAAACTATTTCTAATTTAAGCTTTCTGCTTGCCAACCTCTTTGAAAAGGAATCATATTCTTGTATAAGGTAAATCAACTATTTGCAACATTAAAAATCACTCCATTTACCTTTTCAATGTTAACTTTTGAATTTTCACATAGGAGTAGTCAAGTAGCCAGAGTCTTTACCATTATTTTATGTTTAGAAGAAGAGAAGAAATGACAAGAAATAACTTTCAGGGTGTGCAACAGTTATATTCATTTTAATTGCTTAAAGATTACAATTGGCTATCACTTCTCAGTGCTAAACGGTTTAAAAACATTGAAATGTCCTGAAAAAAAACCTTAACAGATTCCTAGATGTCCAATTTGCTTTTCATCTTTAGACTGAAAAATTGGTGAGGATATGTTGTGATGCCTTTGCCCTAAGAGGTAACTGAAACAGATCAGATTCTAGATCTGATGGAATCACTATTGACGGGACTATTTGTTGATCCATAAAAGTGTGACCATACCCCCTTCTTGGCCTTCTTTTAAAGTTTCTGAAATGCTTCTGGTATAGAATCGAAACAAAGCACATTAAATCTCCACAGGAAACATCCATTTTTAAAATTTATCACTATAAAATGTGCCTTCTAACAGTGACCACTAGTCACCTGAAAATTCAGAACATGCAAATAATACCTCTATTGCACTACAGATTGCCACATTTTTGTGAAAACAGAAGCAGTGATAATTATAATAATAGCCTAGTTCATTTTTCATTCCATATATACTCAGAGAGAGATAAGTGTAGTGTACCTGACCTCAATAAAGGGAATCTATTGACTTTTTAACAAAATGATTTTGAGGATCTGCTCAATCATGTAATTTTTTTCACTTTGTGAAGAAGGCTGAGGGCCAAAGAATTGATGCTTTTGAAGTGTGGTGTTGGAGAAGACTCTTGAGAGTCCCTTGGACTGCAAGGAGATCCAACCAGTCCATTCTGAAGGAGATCAGCCCTGGGATTTCTCTGGAAGGAATGATGCTAAAGCTGAAACTCCAGTACTTTGGCCACCTCATGCAAAGAGTTGACTCATTGGAAAAGACCCTGATGCTGGGAGGGATTGGGGGCAGGAGAAGAAGGGGACAACCGAGGATGAGATGGCTGGATGGCATCACAGAGTCGATGGATGCGAGTCTGAATGAACTCCGGGAGTTGGTGATGGACAGGGAGGCCTGGCATGCTGCGATTCATGGGGTCGCAAAGAGTCGGACATGACTGAAATTCATATAACAATGCCACACAATCCACAATTGGTTGAATCTGCAGATACAGAGGCACTGCAGATATGAAGGCCAACTATAAACTGTAAGTGGATTTTTAACCATGAAGAAGGCTGGTGCCCCTCACTCGCTTGTTCAAGGGTCAGCTCTATTTTTAAAAAACTATCAAGACAAATAAATCTTAATTATATCTGCCTGAATTTATTCTTCTGTACATTCAATCAAACTCACAATAAATATTTTTGAGTTACTTAATCATTAGCAAACAGTACAATGAGTATTTTGTCATTTCACTTACTGAAAATTAACACACCTTTTAAAATACTTGAAATGTGTTAGCAGAGGTATGATAATTATATCCTGGCCAAAGAGACTATTCTTCTGCTTCATCCTCAGTTGAATTAAATAAAGATCATTCTGTTTACATTCAGAAATTATAAGCAAAGTTTGCAATTAAAAGATAATACACATTTCTGGGATTTGGAATGAACAATCATAATTCTTACCACATAAATAGGAAATGAATACTGCAATAAATATAGAATACCTAACAAGAAAAACCATATTACTCAGCACCAATCAATGGAATTAATACCACCCATTACTCCAATACTATTTCCTGAAATGAAAGGTGCTTCATGTGTACTATCTTGCCTTTTTTTCATACATTTTTGAAATATTATCTCTTAAGATACTTGAAATGTAGAGTTAAATTACAATTATATTTAATAGTATTCAATACTTTATTTAAAAAATAAAAGTTAAGACAACTCCATTCTTCTCACATCAATTCTATGAGAAAGGCAAGAAATGACTACTGTCCTCATTTTGCCTGAGACCACAAACCAAAATTAGATCTCACCAGGAGTGAGCACAGAGCCCTGCACGGCATTTACACCTAACAGCCAAGGAAGGGGGAGACAGGACTGTTATAAACGTCATTTTACAAAACAAGAAAATAAATCTCAGAGAAGCAAAGGGCAAAGCTTTAGTTGTCTATTGAAATTACAGAAAACTTAGCTTAAAGTAATACAAATGTATTATCTTTCAGTTCTGGAGGTCAAGGAGTCCAAAACGGGTCTCACTGGGCTGAAATCAAAGTATCAGCAGAGTTGAGTTCCTTTTTGCCCAGGTTGGGGCATGGGAGGGGCGGTATGGTGGTGGCACAGAGGTAGTGCTCTGGAGAAGAATGTTTCCTTGCCTTTTCAAGTTTCTACTGTGGGCCTGCTAGTTCCCTTCAGTCCTCTCAAACTTTGTGTGACTCTGTGGACTACCCCACAAGGCTCCTCTGTCCATGGGACTCTCCAGGCAAGAATACTGGAGTGGGTAGCCATTCCCTTCTCCATAGGATCTAACCGACCCAGGGATCAAACCTCGGTCTCCAGCATTGCAGCCGGATTCTTTACCATCTGAGCCACCAGGGAGGCTGCATGAATTCCTAGGCCCATGGCCACTTATTCATCTTCGAAACCAGCCTTGCTAATTCCTTCACGATGCCATCTATCTGGTTCTCTCTTTTGCTTCCCTCTTTCATTTATAAAAAATTTTGCAATTACATTGGGCCAACCCATAATTCAGGAAAATGAAGTCATCTCAAAGTCAGTTGATGAGAAGCCATAATTCCACCTTCGACCTTAATTCTTCTTTGTTTTTAAACTAAGTTATCAACAAGTTCCAGAGGTTAGGACATGGATACCTTCATATTCTGGCTATCACAGAGACAGATGGCTAGGAAGTAGTACAGCCAGAGTTTGAACATGAATTTGTTGACCCCAGAGCCTACCTGGGCTCTCAAATCACTATTCTATTGCTATCTTAGAATATGTCCCATATGACATGCAAAGTCTTCCCTGCCAGCAAGGCAGAAAGCACCATTTTTATTATATTCCATCCCCCACTGTTCACCTGAATTGCTGAGTCTTTGTAAACTGAGGCAATGTAAGAGATAAGAGTTAACATCTGAATTATAACCTCTTCCTCCAGCCTCTGGAAATGGATGAGGAACAGCTGATCCCTGAGTGCACATTCTGCAATACCAAGTGAGGAAATACAACCTTTAGAGATAAATGAGGGTCTCGGTAGGTTTACCAGGTACTGATTTCTGATTCAAGGCTACTGTGGAGCATCCTAGATGTAGTAGTCAGAATAGTCAGGTCCCTAAGTCAACAGCTGCATTTCAGAATGCTGACTGGGCACACTTCCTTCCATGTACTAGGTGACCTCAAGATATTAAGCTGAACATTCACAGACCCTGCAGCTTCTCTACAGCCAGGGCTGGAATTTGTTTGACCACAAAGTCCACCAATGTTCTCAAGTCATTCAATTATACTGCTACCTTAGAATATGCCCAATATAACATGCAGCGTCTTCCCTGACAGGGAAGGGACCCAGACTACAGTCAGTTTCCATGCCTTGAAGCCAAAACAAACCCCATGCTAGGATGGGACACCAGCAGCTGCATCTAGGTGTCTGAGGCCTCTATGATGCTACTGGTTGTGCAGGTTCTTCCTGTTCTATATCCTTTCTTAAAGCTAAAGCACTTACTGCTGCATAAAACTATCATGCCTTGTCAATCTGATTGACAACACAACTGGAAACATGATCTGTTGTCTTGTTCAACAAATGACTGAGCATCTTCCCTCAATCTGCACAAGGACCAATCCTGAGACTCCAGTTTCAATACTGTTAAATATGACAAGCAAATATCCATATGAAACTCAAGTGACAACAGAAAGTCTTCTTTCTTTTTCTGGTAATAGTTCCAGCATTCCATGTAGCTAAGTAGTATATCCAGAGGACTCTGACCATAAACAAGGCAAATTTATTAAGAATTAAAATACATCTGGGACTCCATTATGTATTTCTTACAATGCCAGAAGCACTCTAAGTAAAAAACAGAAACAATAAATACAAAAAATAAAAACCAGAGTAGAACACAAAAAAAAAACTGTTGTAAGTTAATTTGTTTCAACTAAACTTAAGAATGGTTCTGGTAAATTAGTATAGCCCAATGGACTGAGTAGACATTCTTACTATCATATGTGATAATAACAGGCAGGATAATAAATGTATATGGCTTGTTGACAGTATAGAATTTGCTACAATCAAGCTGTAACACTTTTCTGATTTTTATACTTAGTACAATCCAGTGCCAAAGAGAACATGCAATGTGTGTTGAATTTTAAAAAGAGAGTAAATTTAGGGTTGTTAATAATTGCTTGAGCTACCAAGTGATCACAAAACAAACAAACATAGGAATAAGCAATGGTAACAACGGTACTTCAATCTTTGTAAACAATGTGACAATATGAAGACCAGTTAAAGAGGCAAACTGCAGAAGAGACTTATACCAGTGTACTAAATCTAGCACTATTTGCCATTGCAAAAACTAGTGAACAGAAAAAAGAATGAGTAAATGTGGATTATTCATGCAATTAGTTACTGCATAGCAATTAAAATGAATGAACTGGAGGTACATATATGAACGTGGATAAATCTCAAAAACATGCTGAATCACAAAAGCAAATGGCAATTGAATATATTCAGTATGATGGCATATCTCTAAGAAACAAGTCAAAGAATACTACATAGTGTTAATAAATATATAGATAAACAGTAATAATATAGAAATATGAATGGAAATAAGTAATAAATTCATGAGAAATAGAAAGATGAATGAGGTCCAAGAAAGGTATCTAAGCAATATAATGCTACCTGGACCTTATTAAGTATACATGGAAAGATAGTAAAATGTTAAAATTTGATAGGATTCAATGGTAGGTACAAGATTGTTCATTGCATTAGACTCTCAATTTTCCTATATGTTTGTAATAGTTTTGAACCTACTAAAGGAATATACTTACAGGGTCATAAAAATATTATCCTGCAATGGATTATTAAAATACTGAATTCAATACTGATCAGACAGTCAAAATCACACAGCCAGGGGCCTTGGAGCAGGTAAGTGAAAATTCTGAAACTTAAACCTAGCTTCTCTAATTTGCACATCCATTGTCTATTCACTGTGCCTTCCTGTATATTATACTTTGCTTTCATTTCTGGTTCTTATCAGTTAAATAAAATGCTTTTAAATTTTTTAATTAGGGGGAGAGGGGAATCCCAGTTCAGTAGTTCTTCCAGTTCTGGGTAATGGTTTTTTACGCCTTAAGGGTTGTAAATTTAGAGACCACAGGAATAAGTAAAGGTGAGAGAAAAAAGCCACAGAGCCATCTGAAAGTCCTTATATGTTCAGGCTGGAAGCAATCATTTGGTTGAAACTGCCAACACATAAACATTCTATGGGAGGCAAACACATTTGCAGACTCGTGGATAAAGGGCTGGGGTGCAGTTATTCCTAATGGAGATGACGGCCATCTGCCTTGCCCCTCAAATGTCAGTGTGAATTTCTGCCAGAATCATGAGAAGTGTCTCAGCCCCAGAAGCTGTGACTAAGGAAGAAATGCTGTGCACCTTCTTCTCCCAAAATGATATTGCTTTGAAAAGAAGAGAATCAAGAAACGTAGTCATTTATCCTGAGGTTCTTTCCGTGAGTTGACCTACCCCTTGGTGCTCCTTCCCCTAAAGTGTATGGGGTAGGGGGCGACCCTCTCCTTACGCTGCAGAAGGTAAATCAGTTCCAAAGGAAGGGGAAGGGGACTAATTGTGATTGAGCTCTTTTCACAAATTTTCCCTTATTTCAGTCTCACAATCATCGTTTGAGGCAGGCATTGTCTACCTTCTTAAATAGAAAGGAAACTGATTTCCCAAGGTTAGATTACATGTCCAAGTTCATGCATTTAGCTAAGTGCAAGAAATCTACCTAAAATCCATGGTTTTTCTGTCACACGGTGCTTCAAAAAGTCCATAGTGCTTGGCATTTCATGTCCTTTCTCAGATTTTTCATCTGGAATGTAGAGGAATTACAGTAGCCTAACCTTTAAACTCTGAATAAGTCAACACTGGGGCAGACACAGAGTTACAATTCACAGAGACAACTGGGAATGTTGAAGTTAGAATAGAGCCTGTGACAAGTAAGAGAGTCAACACTCTTTATCAAAGATATTGTATGAAATTTAAAAATAAATAAGAACAAATCTGAAGGGAAAGTGTTCATTGCTTGATACTCAGTCTACTCTTTGATACAAGCCTGGTCATGATGAATGCATTTACTATGTTAAATGTTACTTTGTATGCTTTTCTGGGCACAGAAACCTCTTAACCAGGAGACATCTCACCACCATCTTCCATCCTTTTCTAACTAACTCCTCCAAAAACCAGAAGGGAAAGTGGTTGGTCTTCCTTACTTTCAACTTTCAGATATGCTGACTTTTCTATTCATGTACTCACTCTCTCTTTCCATAAACTCATGGAAGTCCCTGAAGTTACTTCGCTCTCTCAAAGACCAGCTCCAGGCTCACTTCTGTAAAGTCTTCCCTTTGAATGAATGATTGCATGAATGAATTCAGATGAATGAATGTCTTACTAGCAGAAGGAATCCTAGGCACAACTGCTCTACACTGAGCTGTACTGAGGGCCTCTGCAGTCGAGGACTTGGAGGGGACAGGGAGAGACTCAGCTGGACTCCAGGCATTAAGGTTTTATGGGACTTGACCCAGGAAGATAGCTGGTTCAACCATCAATCTGCCTACTGCCACTGTGTGGTATCACAGGATCCTGCCAGAGACCCGGGTTAAAGGAAGCACATGTGTGCGTGCTTGTGTGCGAGCATGCATGCATGCTCAGTCATGTCCATCTCTTTGCAATCACATGGAGTAGCCCACCAGGCTCCTCTGTCCATAGAATCTTCCAGGCAAGAATACTGGAGTGGATTGCCATTTCCTACTCCAGGGGATCTTCCCAATGTAGGGCTTGAACTCACATCTCATGCATTGGGAGGAGAATTCTTATTGATGAGCCACCTGGGAAGTCCAAAAAGGTCTTCCCTTAACTAACTCCCAAAGGATCCACTGTTTTTAATTATTTCAGATTTCTCTTGTCTCTTCAATACAGGGGGAAGAGAAAGGAGACTTATACTTCTGTTTCTACTTCTGTATCTGTGCCAGATATTTTGCTGTAGCCTCAGCTACCGTAATCACAAGAAATTACATATAATCCAGTCAAGCTATTATTATTTCTATTTCACTGATGACAAAACTGAAACCAGGTAGAATTAAAGTGACTTGCCAAAGGTTACACGTTTGGAAAACCAGAATTGACAACCAAATCCAGGTTGATTACTTGGATCTAAACCCCAAACCAAAGAGTTTCTACTCAAAGAACAGACTGGGGGTATGCAGAAATGTGGGTTTTTATTTTTCCCCTTCTCCTAAGTAGTGTCAAATAACTTCATTGTTTATTCATATTTCTCTGTTTCAAAAATATTAGGTCTGTGGAATCAGCAAAGCTTATGTTGCTGGGTGCCTAAGTAACTTAGAAACAAAATATATTGTCTCCAATCCTCCAATAAATAACATTCATGTTGACCAAGGATATTGACCATAAAACCAAATACATCGTCTTTTCCTTGAAACCAATCAAACTGCATCAGTACTCAAAACACTATGCGGCTCTGATTGCCACAGCTCAATAAGGACTTAACAAGACTTGGAAAAGATCCAAAGAAGAGCAATTAAAACATCCTCAGAGATGGAAAAGGCTGTCCTAGAAGAACAAACTAAAATCAATCAAGACCCTTTAAGTTTACCAAGATAAAGACTGAGAACTGATGGATTTGGAATCTGTAAAAATATCTGGAGATAGATAGTATAAGGATGCATATGCTCACTGTCCTTGGCACTTGGCTATTTTTTGTCCATCCAGCATCCATTCCCTTTTTCCCCAGAATCTGGGTTTCTTTGTGGGGAGCTTTCTGTCCTTCACCACTACTGTGTGTACTGTGATGGATGAGTAACTTCAGGAATCTCCCTCCTACCTAGGACCTGAGGGAATGGGGCCTTCCCTTCAACAGATCCCATAAAGCCATTGAGGAGTCATGTCACCTAATCACAGACAATCTGACTCCTCCTCTGCTTCAACTCTCAATTTTGAGAAATACGGAAATAAGAGGGCAGGGAAAGTGGTGGTTGTGTTCAACAATTCAACCATTCTTGCTATGGAACTATTCCTTTCTTCCTGTATCATTAGAAATCTCTAGATTCCAATCCTTTCTATGGAAGTTTCTCCATCTTCCCTAGCAAATCTATGGGCTCCTGATAGCCTTGCAGTAAGTCCCTTTTGTTTAAATTAGAGACAGTTTCAGATAATTCTAAGGAACAGATATACTCATCAAAGGCCAGATATGGTGCTGCAAGGTAACCCCTTTCTCATAAATAATTGTTAAGTAGGAAGCAGGTTAAAAAAGAGAAGGGAAGAAACTGATGCTAGCCATTGCATTGAGACACTGCATTAAGACCTTTATTCCAAAAAAAAAAAAAAAAGACCTTTATACCTAGCATTGCTTTTAAGTCTCAAAGTAATCCTGTGAGGTGAGAAATAGGATGTCAGTTTCACAGACAGATGCAGGGGGTGAGTAGCTTGCCCAGATTAAGTGCTTAGAAATGAAACAGACTGGAATAGAGTATAAGTATGCCCCTAGTCAAATTACAAAAAATTGAAACAAGTGATATTTGGACTGTTCGTTTATAATCTTGGTGGACATCAAGAAAGAAAACAGGCAGAACACTCTCTGACATAAATCACAGCAAGATTCTCTATGATTCACCTTCCACAGTAATGGAAATAAAAGTAAACATAAACAAATGGGACCTAATTAAACTTAAAAGCTTTTGCACAGTGAAGGAAACTATAAGCAAGGTGAAAGGACAGCCTTCAGAATGGGAGAAAATAATAGCAAACAAAGCAAGTGACAAAGAATTGATCTCAAAAATATGCAAGCAGCTCATGCAATTCAATGACAGAAAAATAAATGACCCAATCAAAAAATGCACCAAAGAACTAAACAGACATTTCTCCAAAGAAGACATAGAAAGAAGATATGAAAAGATGCTCAATCACTCATTATCAGAGAAATGCAAATCAAAATCACAATGAGGTACCATTTCATGCCAGTCAGAATGGCTGCGATCCAAAAGTCTATAAACAAATGCTGGAGAGGGTGTGGAGAAAAGGGAACCCTCTTACACTGTTGGTGGGAATGCAAACTAGTACAGCCACTATGGAGAACAGTGTGGAGATTCCTTAAAAAACTGGAAATAGAACTGCCTTATGACCCAGCAATCCCACTGCTGGGCATACACATCAAGGAAACCAGAATTGAAAGAGACACATGTACCCCAATGTTCATCGCAGCACTGTTTACAATAGTCAGGACATGGAAGCAACCTAGATGTCCATCAGCAGATGAATGGATAAGAAAGCTGTGGACATATACTCAATGGAATATTACTCAGCTATTAAAAAACACACATTTGAGTCAGTTCTAATGAGGTGGATGAAACTGGAGCCTATTATACAGAGTAAAGTAAATTAGAAAGAAAAATGCCAATACAGTATATTAATGCACATATATGGAATTTAGAAAGATGGTAACAATGACCCTATATACGAGATAGCAAAAAGAGACACAGATATGAAGAACAGGGTTTTGGACTCTGTGGGAGAAGGAGAGGGTGGGATGATTTGAGAGAACAGTTCTGAAACATATATATTACCATAGATGAAATAGATGACCAACCAAGTTCAATGCATGAAACAGGGCACTCAAAGCCAAGGCACAGGGGCAACTCAGAGGGATGGGATGGGGAGGGAGGTTCAGGATGCGGGGCATACGGATACCTGTGGTTGATTCATGTCAACGTATGACAAAAACATCATACATTGGAAATATAATACAATATCACACAAATATCATACAATCTTGGAAAGTAATTAGCCTCCAATTAAAATAAACAATCAAAAAAGAAAGAAAGAAAACATTTTCTTTACAATGCCTCTGGGTGACCCTGTCAGATTCAAGCCCTCAGGATGGATAGACAGATAGATGGATGTACTAAACGAAGACAGATCATTGATCTAGCTCAAGAGAAGACAATTCTTACATGATTAGCTCCTTTAAAGCAAAGCAATAATTGATGCTAATGCAAAACTAGAGAAAAATGCTATATTTGACGTTTCCATCTGAAGATGTAACACATACTTACTTCACATGGCATATAGACTTTTTCGAAGATTATATTTGGAAAAGTGAGGTCACTATATTATAGCATGGCTTTAAACTTGCCACCTCAAAAATTAGTATCTAAACTAAAAACTACATGACTTAAAAAAAAAATACATGGCTTTCACTTCAGTGAAAACCTGTACATCAATAGGACTGATAGCCTTCACGTTAAGAAAATTTGTATATCATAAATTAAGTCATTTGGTCAAGAAATATTCTTTGGAGGGATGGCACATAGGTTTCCCTCCCCCACCCCAGAGGTATTGATGTAGGTCTTGAAAAAGTGAGAGTTTCCTCTCAAATGACTATTTTGAAACAATACATGTTAGCATGTCAAGGAAAATAAGACAGGAGAAGAGGTGATAGGAATGAGGAAGAAAATGCAGGATGTTGATTAAGGCCAACCTCTTCATTCTGCAGAAGAGAAAACTGAAGGCCGATGAAGCCAAGTGACTCAGCCAAGCTCGCACAGCAGGTCCTGGCTGACTTAGGGCTCTCGAGCAGCCTGTATAGGATGGGGCTTCTGTCTCTATCACACATTGCCCAGACTCAACTTGGAAAATATACTATGAGCCAACAAATGAGGAAACAGAAAATTCTTCTTCTACTGTCTGTGATCCTACAGTAAGAAGCACAGTAACAGAAATGCTGCTGTTTCTCTTTTGTTTCAGACTAAAGGAATTATTTCTCTTCACCTTCTCTCACACGCCTTTTTGTTGTTGTTCAAAGACATGACTGGTTTCCTAATACTATTCACTTTGGCACCACAAACCTGATTCTAATCACATTATTAAAATGAAAGAAGAGCTGTCGGGTCAGTGTTGTTCCCATCAGGGATATTCATTATTCTTTGACAGGTAACATGGGGGATCAGAACACTGCCACCCAGCTGGGAAGCCTCCCGGAAATATGAATGAAAACCAGAACCCGCCTTTTCACAGGCCGTGGTTCTGCTGATGGAATGCTGTCAAACAAATCGATGCCTCCATTTCCTTAATTAATGATCATCTCACCAGGGGAGAGACAGTGGATATTGTTTCAATCTTTGTAAACTTTTCTGCAAACACCCGAGTTCTCTTGAGCATCCACAGGGATGTAACAAGCCCTCATCCTGAATAATAAACTGAAGCTTTACTTGTTCAGCTGACCCCACGAACAGATGCTCTGAAATCTATACTCAAGTCTTTCTGACATCACTTCAGCAAAGATAATTATGTACCTACTATACTGGGCTGGCCCTTGAAAAAGGTCTAAGTTAGACACTGTCAGAGAGAACCTGTAATTTAATAGGAGAGGCAGATCATACTCATAAAAAGTTTATAAGATTTCAGTGTACTGAGGGAACCAAATAAACTCCCCCCACCCTGAATTTTAAACAGATTTCCCTATTTGAATATTATTCTTTGAGTCAAACCGGCACTGCTTTAAGGTATACTGGGCATACTTGCATGCTCAGTCATGTCTGACTCTTTACAATCCCATGGCCTGCAAGCTGACAGGCTCCTCTGTGCCTGGGATTTCCCAGGCAAGAATACTGGAGTGGGTTGCCATTTCCTTCTCCAGTGGATCTTCCAAACCCAGGCATCGAACTCGCATCTCCTACATTGGCCAATGGATTCCTTACCAGTGAGCCACCTGGGAAGTCCTGTGATGCTAGGACTGGGAGTCAAAACCATGTTTCTGTTCTGCCAGCTGCAGTCTGTTTGGCTCTGCCCATAAAGATGCAGGAAGGGAATCAAGAAGGGATGCCATCCTTCTTATCTGTTTTCATTTTGATTCCTTCCTGTCAGCATTATCCTGGCAACAATTCTTTGATCCAACAGCAATATTTTTCTGCCAATAGCGGCAGTTGGTTCCAGTTTGAAGCTTTTCCAGCACTTGAAGAACCACTGTTATGGTGTCCCCAGATATCAAGGGCAGTGAACAACACTTTCTCCTTACACATCCATGGACCAGTCCTGTGATACCACATTTCCACTCTCAAAGGTACTAGCAGCAGCTAAGTAACACCCGCTCCTCAGAGAGCTCAGTTTCCAGTTCACCAAACTTCTAAAATATTAGTAGTTCCATCTTCACCCTTTGGTCCTCCCAGCCCACCTGCTTCCAGAAGATGCTCTATTGGTGGTACCTTAAAATCCTCATTTGGCCCTTTACTTCTTCAGTATATAGCCGTAGTTCATCATATTAAATCCCTCTTTTAATGTAACGGGTATTGTTTCTGTCTCCTGGGTCAACCCTAATTGTGAAATTCAAAGAACCCACTTTCTTAAGAACATGGTCCCTGGAGTCTGACAGCCAGGGTTTGAGTCTCATCTCCCCCACTTAGTAGCCGTATGAAGTTAGTTGGGAAATTAGTTCACCTTTCTGTGTCTCAGTTCTCATATGCTAACTTGGGATAATGATAGCACCTATATTGTAAGGTTGTTGGGAGAATTAAATAAGTCAATATATGTCAAGTATTAGCGGGATATCTAACACATAGATGCGGTATTAAAATTTTAGCTATTCTTCTCCCAGGATGAACCATGTACACTCAGAAACAAGCCCCTGGCATGTGGTGCACAAGAAGGGAGGAAGTAATGATAATAATTTAAGGTGTTACATTTTCTGTTCTTTAAATGAAGATCTGAGGTTTTTGCAATTTGCTATGGTCCAGTCAAGAAAGTGAGAACACTTAACTCGCTGTAATTGAGGGGGAAAAGAGGAGCAAATGGCAACAAAATTAAATGGAGACATTCTCTATCTTTAATGCTACAAAAATGCACACTGCTTACTGAGTACAGGGTTCAGAGATGGTGAAAGAGGTGTCATTCCCCATATCTCTCCTTAAAGCAGTATGTTCTCCTAATTCACCAGGGCAATAAAGGGAAAGAGAATGACTCGAATTTGGAATTGAGTGCTAAATACAGCTCTGCTATCTTCTACCTCTGAAACTGACAATGAACTAACTACTCAGCCTCAGATTCCTCAGAGCCACACAGCCCTGGCCCTTAGTAGGCATTCAAGAAACAGCAGCTTCTTTTCTCCTTTCCATAAATATCCCCCAAATAAATTCACTTGTCTAGTTTCACCTTGTGCTATTTCTTTTGCTTTTCTATATCAATTCAATATAAAATTATTGCTCCTTCCCCCGTATCAGTCAAAGGTGAGCCTGCAGAATCTCAATGATGAGTACAAATTAGGTTTCGAAGATCTAAAATTGGTCTGGTTTCTGCAATGTTACCTTGGGGACAGGGAGAATTCAGCTCACTAAAGGCTGATGGAACTTTAATATGGACATGTGGGCACTCAGGTGCATCCTCGCTTTCAGAGAAGTTCCTCTGGTGCTTACTATGCCAACTACGTGAATGATGAGACAAGAAGGTAAGGACTGAGAGACAGGATTTGCCTAGAAAGCACGTTTCCTAGGCACAGGACATTCTTTTGAAATAAGGTGTTCAATTATTAGGAGAATCCATGGAAGAGGGTTTCTTTAAAACAGCTGGAAACTTAGGCAAAAGATTTGCAATAGGGCTTCCAGACGGCCCCTCAAGAGCAGTGATCCTAAGTCTTGGTCCAAAGAAGCGACAGTAAACACACAAAAGACAAATAGAAGGGAGTGGATGATCACAACAAAAGAGCTTTTGAAACAAAATTCAAAGAAAGGACGAGGCTAATACGTTCACTAATCAGCCAAAGAAAGAACAGAAACCTTCCTTCTAAATTGAACCCTAAACAGCTCCCAGCTGTAAATAAATAGAAATGGATGATTGATTTCTGTATTATGACCCAGCTAATTTCTCTTCCACAGGAAGAAAAATTGTCTACTCAATCTTAAAGTATTTTTGATTGTTCAGAAACATTAGAGGACAAAAGAAATTTCTATGTAAATACTCTGATAAAAATCATGAACAATAGCATGACAAAAAGAATTGGGCACAAATTAGTAGTTTTAGATCAGAACACATTCCAACCATCGTAAAAGTTGTTTTCCAATTAGCTTTCATTAATTGGAATGAAAAAAAAGGGAAGCATCTGCTATAAACTCAACTTCAGAAACAATCTTAGGTTCTGATTTTGTCTTCTAGATAACGGGATATAAATCAGAGATTATGTAATATAGATTAATTCTATAAAGAAAGAAAAATATTTTTAATTTTTTAAATTTTGTACTGGGGACTTCCCCAGACAGTAAAGACTCTGCCTGCAATATGGGAGACCTGGGTTTGATCCCTGGGTTGGGAAGATGCCCTGGAGGAGGGCATGATAACCCACTGCAGTATTCTTGCCTGGAGAAGCCGTATGAACAAAGGATCCTGGCAGGCTGCAGTCCATGGGGTTGCAAAGAGTTGGACACGACTGAGCAACTACGCACAGCACAGTACATTTTGTATTGGGGTCTAGCCAATTAACAATGTTGTGAAAGTTTCAGGTGTTTAGCAAAGGGACCCAGCCATACATATACATGTATCCATTCTGCCCCAAACTCTCCTCCCAGCCAGGCTGCCAAATAATATTGAGCAGAGTTCCCCGTGCTATACAGTAGGTCCTTGTTGATTATCCATTTTAAATATAGCAGAGTATACAAGTCCATCCAAACCCCCTAACTATCCCTTTCCCCCATCCTTCCCCACTGCTGCTGCTGCTAAGTTGCTTCAGTATTGTCTGACTCTGTGCGACCCCATAGACGGCAGCCCACCAGGCTCGCCCCACCCTGGGATTCTCCAGGCAAGAACACTGGAGTGGGTTGCCATTTCCTTCCCCACTGGCAACCATAAATTCATCCTCTAAATCTGTGAATCTGTAGTGTTGCCCAATGCATACAGACACAAAACTGTCTCTTAACCATTTATCTGCAAATGATGACCTGAGGGAAAAATACTGCCCTTGAGCTAAATCCAGCTCTCCAGTCAGCTACCTCTTTTTGAGAATCAAGTTTTATTGGAAAAGAGTTGCGTACATCTTTGTTTACATATGCTGTACACTATCAGACTTGAGCAGCTGCTACTCAGACTATGTGACTTAGATATTTTACTATGTGGCCCTTTCCAGAAAAAGTTTTTTCACTCATGTCTGACACTGTTGCACAGATACTGTCCTCTATTTCAGCTGCAAAGGAAGAGGGGATATGATCCACCTAACTCAAACTATATGGAAAATGTAGCTCCTGGAAGCAAATGAGAGGCTACATAGTGAGTCTTCTCTTTAAGCCAAGTTCTAGTTACATTGTGCCTAGGAATTTGGAGAGATGGTTATCATGACTAGTAGATAAATAAACCTACTGAAGCCCAAGAACTAAGTTAGTCCTAGAGACATAATGGAGATTAAGAAGACTGCTCTTCATTTATCCAAAACTAGTAATGTGGGAAAAAACATTCTGTGTAATTGTTATTATACTGCAAATAGACATTGAGTTCACACATAAAGTGTGTTTTTTCTAAACGTCACCTCTAAGTACAATCTGTAGTATCCTTCGAGGAAACTTGTGGTTTATTTTATAGAAATTCCTAGAATAATTCATATCTTCATAATATATAACACTCATTCACAAACTTGGCCACTTGAACAATTTCCCAGTATTTTCAGGGAGCGTGATGAGATTTTTGTTATTATTATTACCTACTGCTTAAAATAACATTATTATTATCTATTTGGAAAAGAATTCTTGGAGGATAGAAAAGCAGAAGACGGTGAGAAACAAGCTTAGTCTTTAAATTTGGGTTCCTTTTTATAGACAATATTGATCAAAGGGCTTTATTAGGTAGACCAGTACTCTTGCCTGGAAAATTCCATGGACAGAGGAGCCTGGTAAGCTGTTGTCCATGGGGTCACTAGGAGTCAGACAGGACTGAGCGGCTTCACTTTCACTTTTCACTTTCATGCATTGGAGAAGGAAATGGCAACCCACTCCAGTATTCTTGCCTGGAGAATCCCAGGGAAGGGGGAGCCTGGTAGGTTGCCATCTACGGGGTCACACAGAGTCGGACACAACTGAAGCAACTTAGCAGCAGCAGCAGCAAGGAACCCATAATAGTTATGTTTATCTTAAATTGTGACATTAAAAAATTACTCAAACTAATTTCCTGCATGTTTCTTCAAGAAATAAGCTATAAAATAAAAATATATTAATCAAAACAATCTTTTCAAGAGAGATTAAATTTTACCCACGAAATAGGGACAAGCAGTATAAAGAAAACTGATGTATAAAATATTGACAGTGCAAGTTTATCTAAAGAAATACGAGTAATTATCAAGTGTGCCAAAAATTAAACTTTCACAAAAATATGTATGAGATTTTCATGAAGTTGAAGAGTATAATCTGGTTTATCAAAAGCTCAAAGTATAACGCTATCGATTTCAAGAAAGTCTTAAAATCAGATAGATTTGGGGCATAAGCCCCAAGAGTTCCACTCTGGTTTTATCTTCACTTCTACATCTTGGAGCCATATGGAATAAGCAGCAGGTGACTGCCTATAGGCAAGAAGGGTGAAAATTCAGAAAGTATTCCTCAACTAAGCTAAAGAAGGAAACAGTAAGACAGAAAAGAAAAAAGAAAAATTTTAAAACCTGGGCACCAAAGAGAGAGCTGCAGCCTATTATAAAAACATGCATTGAGAGAAGATATATCCTGCACTTAGCAACTATGTATTTACAAACATGTGAATACAGAAACACCAAAAACTCATACACTGAAACAAGAACTAGAGGAGCGCAGGGATCAACAGCAGGACATAGAGCAAAACTAGCTGCGTAGGAGGGAGCTCTGAGAGCATGCATGACAAGTGACCGAGAACAGTGGCTGATTGCAACAGAACTGAGCAATTCATGAGATGGTATCAAATTCACTTTTTAGAAAGTCTCTTTTCCTTACACTACTCTGATGGTCAAGAAAGTAAATTGCAAATCACTGTTCATTCTAATATCTCTGGATTCAAGTTCTTTCATCCATACACATTCATGTAACACTTACTTGTTAAACATCTATTATTACTTATAGAGTAATTATTATTTATTTTAGATACTATTATCTAGAGTAATAGATAGATATAATGGTAACAGTAGGTGTAATAGATATTCACCATCATTCTAATTTTATATTATGTTACTACCAAATGATCAAATGTATCATAGATTGCATCATTGGTCCCAGTTCTTCACATTTCTCTGGATCCACACTCTTGGCCTGATAACTTTATAGCTCCTGCTAAAGGAAGACTCTATCCCTTTGCCTTTTTGTCTCAGTCATGTGAATTGTTTTGGACACTGAATGTTAACAGATATAAGCAGAGGCTTAAAATTCATGTGCATGTATATTTATGCTTGTCTTGCACTTCCTTTAAAAAAAAAAAAATCACATGCCTCTGCTCACCTGCTATCGCAAGGAGGATGAGACACACACTAGCAGACTCACCTCACAGAGAAAGTCACCACAATTAACCTAAAGGTCCTTAGTAATAATTGGATGTTTGGAAGCCATTGAGGTTTTTTTTTTTTTCTTTTTGAGGTGTTTTGCTTTATTTTGGATTTTGGTTTTTTAGCATTAAGACATTTTTATTTTATTGGCATATAGTTGCTTTACACTGCAGTGTCCTTTGTTATAAAACAAAGTGAAGCAGCCACACGTATTCACACATACCCTCTTTTTTTTGGATTTCCTTCCCATTTAGGTCATGACAGAGAACTGACTAGAGATCCCTATGTTATATGTTAGTTTCTCATAAGTTACCCATTTTATACATAGAGGTTGGAAGTGTTAGTCATTCAGTCACGTACCGCTCTTGGCAACCCTGTGGAATGTAGTCCACCAGGCTCCTCTACCCATGGAGTTTCCAGGCAAGAATACTGGGGGAAGCTGCCATTCCCTTCTCCAGGGGATCTTCCCTACTCAGGGATTGAACCTGGGTCTCCTGCATTGCAGGCAGATTCTTTACTGTCTGAGCTACCAGGGAGGCAGTGTATATATGTTAATCCAAATCTCCCAGTTCATACCTCCTTGGCATCCACATGCTCATTCTCTATATCTGTGTGTCTATCTCTGCTTTGCAAATAAGACCATCTATACCATTTTTCTAGATTCTACATAATATACAGTATTTATGTTTCTCCTAACTTAATTCACTCTGTATAATAGTCTCTAGGGTTCATCCCTGTCCCTGCAAATAACACAATTTCATTCCTTTTAATGATTGAATAATATTCCATTGTATATATGTACCACATCTTCTTTATCCATTCCTCTGTCAATGGATGTTTAGATTGCTTCCATGCCCTGGTTATTGTAGATAGCACTGTAATAAACATCAGGGTGCATGTATCTTTCTGAATTATAATTTTCTCTGGGTATATGCCCAGGAGTGGAATTGCTGGGCCTGCGGTAGTTTTCTTTTAGGTTTTTTAAGGAACCACAATACTAATGAAGACAGTACAGTACTGGCACAGAAACAGAAATGCAGATCAGTGGAACTGACCAAGTCCTGAGATAAATCCATGCATTTATGGGCACTTAATCCTGCAGTCATGAAATTAAAAGATGCTTAATCCTTGGAAGAAAAGCTATCAGCAACCTAGACAGCATATTAAAAAGCAGAGACATTATTTTGCCAACAAAGGTCCATCTGGTCAAAGCTATGGCTTTTCCAGTAGTCATGTATGGATGTGAGAGATGGACCATAAAGAAGGCTCAGTGCCGAAGAACTGATACTTTTGAACTGTGGTGCAGGAGAAGACTCTTGAGAGTCCCTTGGACTGCAAGCAGATCAAATCAGTCAATCTTAAAGGAAATCAATCCTGAATGTTCTTTGGAAGGAGTGATGCTGAAACTGAAGCTCCAATACTTCGGCCACCTGATGCAAAGCCCTGACTCATTAAAAAAGACCTTGGTATTGGGAAAGATTGAAGGCAGGAGGAGAAGGGGATGAGAGGATGAGATGGTTGGATGGCATCACCGACTCAGTGGACATGAGTTTGAGCAAGCTTTGGGAGATGGTGAAGGGACAGGGAAGCCTGATGTGCTGCAGTTCATGGGGTTGCAAAGAGTAGGACAGGACTGACCAACTGAACAACAAGAAAATCCATGACAAAGGAGGCAAGAATACACCTTGGAGAAGAGACATTCTCTTCAATAGTTGGTGCTGGGGAAACTGGACAGTTTCGTGTAAATGAATGAACTTAGAACACTCTTAATATCATAAATGAATTCAAAGTGGATTAAAGTTTTCGATGTATAGGTCTTTAGTTTCTTTAGGTAGGTATATTCCAAAGTATTTTATTCTTTTTGTTGCGATGGTGAATGGAATTTTTTCCTTAATTTCTTTTTCTACTTTATCATTAATAGTGTAAAGGAATGCAAGGGATTTCTGAGTGTTGATTTTATATCCTGAAACTTTACTATATTCATTGATTAGCTCTAGTAGTTTTCTGGTGGAGTCTTTAGGATTTTCTATGTAGAGGATCATGTCATCTGCAAACACTGATAAAAGAAATCAAAGAGGACACTAATAGATGGAGAAATATACCCTGTTCATGGATTGGAAGACTCAATATAGTGAAAATGAGTATACTACCCAAAGCAATCTACAGATTCAATGCAATCCCTATCAAGCTACCTACGGTATTTTTCACAGAACTAGAACAAATAATTTCAAGATTTGTATGGAAATACAAAAAACCTCGAATAGCCAAAGCAACCTTGAGAAAGAAGAATGGAACTGGAGGAATCAAC
>SJYV01025330.1:399932-430050 GCA_006410875.1 Neotragus pygmaeus
TCTCATGATGTACTCTGCATAGAAGTTAAACAAGCAGGGTGACAGTATACAGCCTTGACGTACTCCTTTTCCTATTTGGAACCAGTCTGTTGTTCCATGTCCAATTCTAACTGTTGCTCCCTGACCTGCATACAAATTTCTCAAGGGGCAGGTCAGGTGATTTGGTATCCCCAACTCTTTCAGAATTTTCCACAGTTTATTGTGATCCACACAGTCAAAAGCTCTGACATAGTCAATAAAGCAGAAATAGATGTTTTTTCTGGAACTCTCTTGCTTTTTCAATGATCAGGCGGATGGTGGCAATTTGATCTCTGGTTCTTCTGTCTTTTCTAAAAGCAGCTTGAATATCTGGGAGTTCATGGTTCATGTATTTCTGAAGCCTGACTTGGAGAATTTTGAACATTACTTTGTTAGCATGTGAGATAAGTTCAATTGTGTGGTAATATGAACATTTTTGGCATTGCCTTTCTTTGGAATTGGAATGAAAACTGACCTTCTCCAATCCCGTGGCAACTGCTGAGTTTCAAATTTGTTGGCATATTGAGTACAGCACTTTCACAGCATCATCTTTTAGGATTTGAAATCGCTCAACTGGGAATTCCATCACCTCCACTAGCTTTGTTCATAGTGATGCTTCTTAAGGCCGACTTGACTTCACATTCCAGGATGTCTGGCTCTAGATGACCAGATAACCAGATGACCACACCATCGTGATTATCTGGGTCATGAGGATCTTTTCTTTACAGTTCTTCTGTGTATTCTTGCCATCTATTCTTAATATCTTCTGCCTCTGTTAGTTCCACACCATTTCTGTCCTTTATTGAGCCCATCTTTGCAAGAAATGTTCCCTTTGTATCTCTAATTTTCTTGAAGAGATCTCTAGTCTTTCCCATAATATTATTTTCCTCTATTTCTTTGCACTGATCACTGAAGAAGGCTTGCTTATCTTTCCTTGCTATCCTTTGGAACTCTGCATTCAAATGGGTATATCTTTCGTTTTCTCCTTTGCTTTTCACTTCTCTTCTTTTCACACCTATTTGTAGGGCCTCCTCAGACAGTCATTTGCTTTTTTTGCATTTCTTTTCCATGGGGATGGTCTTGCTCTGTGTCTCCTGTACAATGTCATGAACCTCCATCCATAGTTCATCAGGCATTTTGTCTATCAGATTTAGTCCCTTAAATGTATTTCTTACTTCCACTGTATAATCATAAGGGATTTGATTTAGGTCATACCTGAATGGTCTAGTGGTTTTCTCCACTTTCTTCAATTTAAATCTGAATTTGTCAATAATGATTTCATGATCTGAGCAACAGTCAGCTCCTGATCTTGTTTTTGCTGACTCTTTATAGAGCTTCTCCATCTTTGGCTGCAAAGAATATAATCAATCTGATTTCAGTGTTGGCCATCTGGTGACAGCCCTGTGTAGAGTCTTCTCTTGTGTTGTTGGATGAGGGTGTTTGCTATGATGAGTGTATTTTCTTGGCAAAACTCTATTAGCTTTTGCCCTGCTTCATTCTGTACTCCAAGGCCAAATTTGCCCATTACTCCAGGTATTTCTTGATTTCCTGCTTTTGCATTCCAGTCCCCTATAATGAGAAGGACATCTTCTTTGGGTGTTATTCTAAAAGGTCTTGTAGGTCTTAGAACCATTCAGCTTCTTCAGCATTACTGGTTGGGGCATAGACTTGGATTACTGTGATACTGAGTGGTTTGCCTTGGATAAGAATAGAGATCATTCTGTCGGTTTTGAGATTGCATCCAAGTACTGTATTTTGGATACAGTTTTTTGTTGACTATGATGGCTAGTCCATTTCGTCTAAGGGATTCCTGCCCACAGTAGTAGATGTAATGGTCATCTGAGTTAAATTCACCCATTCCAGTCCATTTTAGTTCCCTGATTCCTAGAATGTCAACATTCACTTTTGCCATCTCCTGTTTGACCACTTCCAATTTGCCTTGATTCATGGACCTGACATTCCAAGTTCTTATGCATTATTGCTCTTTATAGCATCACACCTTGCTTCTATCACTAGTCAAATCCACAGCTGGGTATTATTTTTGCTTTGGCTCCATCCCTTCATTCTTTCTGGAGTTATTTCTCCACTGATCTCCAGTAGCATATTGGGCACCTACTGACCTGGGGAGTTCTTCAGTGTTCTATATTTTTGCCTTTTCCTACTTTTCATACTCTGGCTGTGGGGCACTGAAGCAGTAAGTGGCCAAGAGGAGATATCCCACGTACAAGGTCAGGAGTGGCAGCAGAGAGGAAATACCCCACGTCCAAGGAAAGGAGCAGTGGTTTCACTTTGCTGGAGCAGCCATGAAGAGATACCCATGTCCAAGGTAAGAGAAACTCCAGTAAGACTGAGAGAGGGCATCAGAGGGCAGACAGACTGAAACCACAATCACAGAAAACTAGCCAATCTGATCACATGGACCACAGCTTTGTCTAACTCAATGAAACTAAGTCATGCCATGTAGGGCCACCCAGGACAGGTCGTGGTGGAGAGTTCTGACAAAATGCGGTCCACTGGAGAAGGGAATGGCGAACCACTTCAGTATTCTTGCCTTGAGAACCGCATGAACAATATGAACAGTATGGAGGAAGGAGAGAGTGGAACAAACAGAGAAAGCAGCATCGACACATATACACTAGCATGGGTAAAACAGATAGCTGATGGTAAATTTCTATACGACACAGGGAACCCAGCCTCGTGCTCTGTGATGACCTAGAGGGGTAGGATGAGGGGAGGGAGTGGAGGAGTCTCAAGAGGCCATGCATCATGATGGCTGATTTGTGTTCCCGAGAGGCAGAAACCAACACAACATTGTAAAACAATGTCCTCCAATTAAAAATAATTGTTTAAAAATTTAGTGAAGTCACTCAATTACTAGAATGAAGAAGTTTTTCAGAATTTTAGGAAAATCTTTTAAAGGACAGCCATCAGGTCAAAACTTTGGCCACCTGATGCAAAGAACTGACTCATTAAAGAAGACCCTGGTGATGGGGAAGATTGAAGGCAGGAGGGGAAGGGGATGGCAGAGGATGAGATGGTTGGATGGCATCACCAACTTGATGGACATGAGTTTGAACAAGCTCCAAGGAAGTTGGTGATGGACAGGGAAGCCTGATGTGCTTTAGTCCATGGGGTCACAAAGAGTTGGACATGACTGAACAACTGAACCAAACTGAACAGGTCAAAGACTCACTGTTTAGATTCACTGATAAGAAACAAGCTAATCTAATTCGTGATTAATAAGTTGGACCTACCTGCAGAGTAACCTCTGAAAAGCACACACATGCCCACATCTGCTGTATTTACAATTTTGGTCAATGATTTGCATGAATATATATGTTGCACTGACTGGATATACAGATGACTGATAAGACATTAGTGATGAGAAAAAATGTTAGATAACAGTATTTAAATCCAAAAGGATCGCAGCAGGCCAAGGAGCAGAGGTAAGTGTCACAAAAATGTAGATAGATATATAGCAGTAAATTTTAAAGTTTTCATTACTGTCTTTAAAAATCAATTGCATATATAACACACACTGATATTTATTCAACAAGTATTTACGGAATCTTGCAAACATGCACAAATATAAATTTTAAAAGATAATTTTATATATTAGGTAAATATGACCAAAACCATGCCCAATTTGTTTGAAGGAAAAAAAATGGGATTTGTCTACTGTTGCATAAAACTGTCACTTGTAATGGTGGATCTGCCTTCAGTCCTAGTTGGATTTCAATTTATAACTTTAAGATATTCTCTCTCATTTTTGCCTCTGTTTCTAATTGCATATCACCCTACTTCTCTTATCACAGTATCATAGACAAATGATACAGGAGAGTGCAATGGGCAAGGAAATGCATTCATCAGTGCCTCTAAGCCCACACCCTTGCAGTTATGAATCAAAGGGACAAGAAAATTTCCCAACATTTTCAACAGAGAAGGCTTAGGATTATTCCAGTTGGCCCAGCTTGCATCACATGCCCACCCATGTGCCCAAGGGTCAGACTGGTCACATGAACCTGTGTGCCAAAAGATGACCAAGGAACGAAGACTGACTATCCCAGTGAGACCCAAAGGGAGTAAGGGAGGGATTCTCCAAAGAGACCGGAATAAAGAAGATGGAAAAGAGTGCATGCAGAGTAAAACTTCAATTAGCATAATGCATTACATAATAGAAGATTATAAACCAAATCGTATATTTTAATGTGTAAAGGAATATGGGCATCAGAATAGCCAAGTCAACAATAATATCAGCGAGAGAAATGCCTACCATACAGTCCTGCGTAGTTATTATGTGTGAGCCAAAAGCTTCCAACTAGTCACGTGAAAGAAAAACTTAGTTACAAGATACACAACATCATAAAATAAGGACAAGGCAGTCTTGGGATAAATTAGGAATTAAGGTTTAACATATATACACTACTATATATAAAATAACCAACAGTGATCTACTGTATAGCACAGGGAACTATACATTTTGTAATAACCTATCCAACCAGTCCATTCTGAAGGAGATCAGCCCTGGGATTTCTTTGGAAGGAATGATGCTAAAGCTGAAACTCCAGTACTTTGGCCACCTCATGCGAAGAGTTGACTCATTGGAAAAGACTTTGATGCTGGGAGGGATTGAGGGCAGGAGGAGAAGGGGATGACAGAGGATGAGATGGCTGGATGGCATCACTGACTCGATGGACATGAATCTGAGTGAACTCTGGGAGTTGGTGATGGACAGGGAGGCCTGGCGTGCTGCAATTCATGGGGCCGCAAAGAGTTGGACACGACTGAGCAACTGAACTGAACTGAACTGAACTGATAAGGGAACAGAATCTGAAAAAGAAGATATACATATTATATATCTGAATACATGTATCTGAATCACTTTGCTGTACACCTGAAACTAACACAACATTGTAAAGCAACTATACTTCAATAAAATTAAATTTTTTTTAAGGAAGAAAAGCCATTCCTTCTAAGGAGCTTTAGTGCTNTCAGACACGACTGAGCAACTGAACTGAACTGAGCACTTTCTATGTGTCAGGAATTTTATTATGTTTTATGAATGTAAGATCTTACCCTTGAGAAATTCCTGGGCCAACAAAAGAAATTTTAAACTTATAATTCCAGGTTAATGGAATGACTACTGTGAAAGAAGAATGTATACAGTGCTCTGTGTACACTGGGCACCGAAAGTGGTGCCTAAGATTTTCCAGAGATTAAGAAGGGGAAAGGTTCATTTGCATTGGATCTTAAAGGAGTAGGAGGAGTTTTACTGGGTAGAACTTAATAGACAAGCATTCCCTAAGAGAGCAGGCATGGGAGCACTAAAAAGCATGGCAGCAGAGAATAGAGATGAGGAGTTGTCAGAGGTTGAAGGGACGAAAAAACTAAGGGGAGAAAAGGGTCAGTAGATGAGGCTGAAAGATAAGAGGGAACAGATAATGTTGCATCTGAAAGACTCTGGGATGGATTTTCTTAAGCAGATGAAGAATATGATTTTTAAGGAGATATTTTTTGTGCCATATGGAGGAAACAAGAAAATGAATAAAAGTAAGTTGCTCCCCTAGCCCTTTTTTAATTTTAATTCATCTCCTTCATTTAAGATAGAAACTCCCTTTTTGGAAATAAGGAATAAATGAAAATGCCTCCCTTCCAATTATTGGTTGAGAAAGACCCAAGTGTTCCTTTTCTCTGCATCCAGTATTCCACAGCACTGCTGTGCACTGCAGCAGACCACACTCTTTGGTCAATATTTGTTGGTGCATGATGGAAAAACACAAATTTCAAGCCAACACAGCAGAAGGTAGCTATTAACAATCTAGAAACTGTTGAGGCAAGTACTGATTCTGAAAGCCATTCACTTCTCTACATATTATCCCCTTACTATTTCTCAGGAACTGGAGATTTCTTTTCCTTTAAAGAGAGAGTCTTTGAAAGCTCCCCAGCTTCCTAAGAGTCATTTCTGCGATGGCATTTGTTTTAGTTATAGTAGAGAACCTGCCTCTCAGACCTTGGCAAGTGTTCATTACACTCTCTGGTAGATCCTAAGCTACCTTGAACTTCATATATTATTCTTTCGTAACAACTTTCCATCTCATGAGAGTGGAACACAGGGAGGCTCACTAGTATCAATGATCAGATAATTGAACCGTCAGGAGCTCTGTTTTGCATGATGCGCTGGCTTGGAGAATATGTGATCATTGGCAAATTTGCTTCTGCTAAAAGAAATTGAAGTGATTCATAAAATGAAATTCAGAAGGGTCATGCATAGAGGCCAAAGTGGTTTTGCTTCTCTGTTTTTCCTCTCCCAGGTATATTAGGAAACGTTGTTGACAAAAAGTGAACACTTCAACCAGAAAGGAAATTTAATATGAAGCTGTTTTAGGTGCAAAGGTACAATAGCTGAATAATATCTTGTGAAGCCATAGGTTTTTCTTTAACACAGTCTTCTTTATTGGAAAGAATCAAATATTTTTTCTAGCAATGTATGAATATTGTATTGTGTGGTGCATTTAGGTCACATCATAAATTAATATTTTATTCTGAAAATGAAAAGCAAATGAATGTCAGCTAACCATTTGTGTAAGAAAAAAAAAAGTGCAAAATTTTGTATCCTTTTAATGGAAAATGCCCCACCATCAATTTGTCTGCAGAATATATGTACTAGTTTATTACCTGTATGCTTCTAAGAGCAGATGAGTGAATGAAGGATTTGATAACTCAACTTTATGTGAACCAGTCTGGCTTGTCTGGACAGAAGGAAGCACAGTTTTATAGGATTTTCCATGGTCTGCTACCAACTGGAGTCACTCAGGAGCCCTTTCTGACCTGTAATAATTTATGAGATTTATTGCTACTTAAGCTTGTCTGGACAATATTGGCCATTAGAAAAGTAAATACTTTATTTGCCGATTGTACCAGGGTGATCTTAAATACTTCATCAGAAGAAAAGGAGGTGACTGCATCATCTCTCTGACCTAAGTGCACATCCCCCATAGATGAGGCAGGAGCCTCTTCCAAGAGGGGCTGTAGGCGGCTTGTGTAAGTGATGCAAGTGGAGCTGAGTATAGTTTATGGGCTTCCCTGGTNAAAGAAAAGGAGGTGACTGCATCATCTCTCTGACCTAACTGCACATCCCCCATAGATGAGGCAGGAGCCTCTTCCAGGGAGGGGCTGTAGGCGGCTTGTATAAGTGATGCAAGTGGAGCTGAGTATAGTTTATGGGCTTCCCTGGTGACTCAGTGGTAAAGAATCCGCCTGCAACGCAGAAGACATGTGTTTGATCCCTGGGTCAGGAAGATCCCTGCAGGAGGAGATGGCACTCCACTCCAGTATTCTTGCCTGGAGAATCCCATGGAGAGAGGAGCTTGGCGGGCTACAGTGCATAGTCACAAAGGGTCAGATATGCTGAGCAACTGAGCATGCACACAGACCAGGTTATGCCATTAACCAGGTGATATCAGTGACTGTGTGAGAGCACAGCCTTTCTCTGCTGGGTAGCATTATCCAGACATCTTCTGTTAGGAACAAATTGTACTTAGGCTGAATCAAAACTTGATCTCTCCTGTGGTTTTCTTGGGGTAAAGTTGCAACCATGTAAGATGAAGGAAAAGCCTGAAAATAAAGGGAACACAGGAAAATCCACAGCAAACCGGTGGAAGTCTCCTTCTGAGAGACAGAGGACAAACTGAGGAGCAAAATCAAGGTTCTGTGTAACAGGTAGACAGGTAGGTAAAGTCCATTAGACCGACTCTTTGCGACCCCGTGGGCTGTAGCCTACCAGGCTCCTCTGTCCATGGGATTTTCCAAGCAATACTACTGGAGTGGATTGCCATTTCCTTCTCCAGAGGATCTTCCCAACCCAGGGATCAAACCTGAGTCTCCCACATTGTAGACAGACGCTTAACCATCTGGGCCACCAGGCAAGTTTTGTGTGCTGGGAAGTAAAACAGGAACCACTTTGGAGATCCTGTGGCATGAATGTATACCAGCTTCTTTAAAATGAATCTTAGAAAGCAGTGGTTGAGGAGGCAGCCGCAGTTTTTAGCTGCCCCCTCCCAAGACCTGACAATTATAAAGTGGTTTCAGCAAATATTGGTGATAGTTGGCTTTATTTCTTTGGAAGGTAACTACATCTTTTGACACAGCTTAAATCATGAGAAGGGTTTATGTCCTATCACTTTTCTTATATCTCAGCAGTTCCCTAATGCTGGACTTTAGCTGCAGAAGTGCTGATGACTCAGGAAATGCATCATTTACTTTCAGTACCAGGTACGGATTATTCTGTTGGTTCATAGACAAGTTTAATAGTTTCTACCTGAGCTTTTCTTATTGTTCTTTACTTTTATTAGTTACGTGCTAAGTTACAATTTTCTTCACAACCTCTTCTTACCCTTCATTTAACATAACATCACATTTCTTGAGGTATGGAAATCCAGAAACTACTAAAATTTTATCATTTGAATCTAACATCACTGCTGTATATGTTGACAGTATGTCAAAATTTAGTTTTATTTTAAATTAAAATAGTTTTAATTTAATCTCTGGGTTTTAGAAATAATTTGCTAGAGATGGAAACCATATTTCCACATTTGATAAAAAAAAAATACTAGCACAAAGAATCAGTTAATACTCCTTGAAACTATACTCTGTTACTTAACTTATGTAATTAAATTCATATTCATTTTAATTCATTTATTCAACAGGCATTTATTAAACCCCTACTGTGTGCTTTGTCCTCTGCTAGGCACTGAGCTGGTTTTAAAATTATACATGATAATCTTATCAAGAAATTTAGCTTATTAGAGGGTTGTAAGACATGAGCATAATTAATTTTGAGACAAATTAGAAAGTGATGGATTATAAGCAAGGATAAGTAAGTAGCAATCCAGAGAGAGAATATTTGCAGCCAGGAAACTTCATAGAAGATGTAAGCTGAATCAGGTTTTGAAGGATGAACAAAGGCAAAGTCATTCCAGGTAAAGGGATGAACATGAAGAAAAACACAGAAGTGGGAAATCACTATGTTTTTTGCTAGGGTAGAAAGTAAGATAGATTTTTTTTTTTTTTTAAATGTACACACCGTTATAATGGATGCGTTTCTTCTGCTCTTGGTAAATTGTTTTTATTATGCAAGTTAGAGGTAAAACTTAAGATGGTAGCCATATATTAAATTATTTTCTCATTGAAATATTAATTGGTGTGATCAGGTCTTTTCCTGTGGTGTTTTGATTTCACAAAGAGACATTGGTTGCATAAAGTAGAGAGTTGAACTACCATGGATAAAGGAAGACAGAATAGCATATAAAAAATAGGGGGAAAGTGTGATGTTATAAACAATGCAGGATGCTTGTTTTTGCCTTTTTTTGTGATATGCAGAGACATACACACTTTAAACATAAAATTTAGTTCCACTCTCATGCTGACACTTGGTACTGATGTGTTTTATTTTCTAGAGTGATTATAGGATTTCTATTTGTCTATTCTGCTTGATAACACCAAACTCTTTTGAGGCTTCCAAGTTTTAGAAAGTTTTGTTTTCCCTGTAGATATAAATTTTTCTAGGAAAAATGAGAACTTAGACTAATTCTGATGTTTTATTTTTTATTCAAAAGCACATTAAAAAATATATATAGCTCTCATGAAATTAGGATAAAGATGGCTTGCATCTCATTCACTGGCTTTTGGGTGCGTAAGTTGTTCAAGTCAGAATCATTTTGGTACAGAATTACTACAGATTTTATTACCAATTCATTTTATAAGAAAGTTTCTCTTAGACAATAATCTTTTGTATAACATGAACCACCACCATTAGCAACAGCAAATGCAATAGATTATAGTACATAAATTCAAGATATGAGCAGTCATAATTCTAGCAAAAAGGTAACAGTGGCCACTAATAAAAATCCTTAAGACAAATCAGAAATGTAACATATGAATAATAACTAGACAGTATCCAAGTAAAATATGTTTTAAAGCCAAACTGAAATTTGCTTAAATGAAGAAATGGATTTAAATACTCCATTAGCCAAATCTTATGGAAAAGTCTCAAAGAAAGATGTTTGTGTAAATCAATATAATGTAGGGCATTAAGTAGCAATAGGATGAACTTCTGAAGGGGTTCAGAATGAGCCTCCCTAAAATGTGCCACTTTGGCATATGGACTAATTGGGATGAGGATAATTGAAATCCAACTGACTTAAGAAAAACTTATTCCTCCCTTAATTACTAACAGAATTTAGATAAGGGGTCTGGCCCAGAAAGAGAGAGAACATTTTTTCTGAATGAACTATCTGGATGGCAGAACAAGCAACTTATTACTAAATACCTGCTCGTATTTTTGTCCAGTGAATCACCTTTCCCCTTTGAACTCCTAGGCCCTTATTCCTGTTTCTTAGTTCAGAATAGCACAGAAGTTTTGTTGACGGAAAAAAAAAAAAGTACAATGTGAAAGTTGTGAGTTAAGTTTTATTGGGGGCAGAATAAAGACTATGGGCCAGGAGACAGCATTTCAGACAGCTCTGAGAAACTGCTCCAAAGATAGGAGGGAAGGTCAGTATATATGAGATTTTGGTGAAGCAGGAGTATATGCAATCAAGCACATATTTTTTGAAGAAAGTTGCTGCTAGTTTCATGAAAGTTACTGCCAGTCATGAGGAGCAGATGTCACTGTGAAGGATTTTAGTGCTTTTCTAAACACAAGGAGATGCCAGACTTGGGCTCATAAAATCTTCTTCTGAAAATATCTAACCATCTGAAGACCTATTCTTCCAGTTTTTCCAAGAGCACAGAATGCTTCATTCTTGATCCTGATTCTGCACACTTTCCAGGAGAAGTTGAAGGTCAGCAGCTGCAGTGGCTCATAATTTAATCTTTGTATAGAGGTAGATGACAATCGCCAGTTTGTAGCTGGCAGTCTCAACTACATGACTTATCCTTGGGTCTCATTGTCTTTGTGGGACCCTCATTAGTACATAATTAAATTTGTTTTTCTTCTCTCAATTTGTCTTATGTCAATTTTATTATTATACCAGTCAGAGAATCTAGAAGGGTAGAGAGATCTTTTTACCTGCCCAGCACTTCACTGTGCTTGCTTACAAAAAAATGTCCTCAATCTAGTTACCAAAATTGACAGGTTTACTTGCAATTCTAGTTTGTGTTAGGAAATCTGATTTTAACTTTCCCTCCCATTTCTATGATGTTTCTCCTCTTACAAATCTGTTTCTTGGGTTTTCTTCCCTTCTCTAATATTCAAATTCATTATCCTAGGTCATCACTCTCACAAAGGAAATTAGGTGAAAACCTATTTCATTTAATGTCTCTGAGTATTCTTCCTAAGAATGTTTGTATGCTGTGTGTATACTGATAACTGTCTGAACACAGTCATATATATTGTTATATTTTGGAAATTTAACAATCAGCGATGCAGTTATTCATCTATCAGCAGTCTTCCCTCTGCTTTCAAACCAACTCTATATGTAGTGCCTTGCCTATTTGATGAATGAGGCCAATTGTTCTAGCATGTGGCAATAATTTTAGGGAAGATAGGTGAGTACAGACAAATGTCAATCAAGTAGAATTTTTGTTCAACATCATCTATTAGGAAAATTCTGCATTTCTTAAGGGAGAAAAGGTACTACCCATCCTAAAACTTATTCCCTTGAGACTTTCATCAATGACAGTTTTCTTTGGGAAAACACAAATTAGAGTACTTCCACCCCCCCACAACTGCACCACCCCATTAGGTTTACACCCAACCTCCAAAAGCAAATACCCATTGCTTGGGGCAGTTTCTAAGATGTACTAGCAGCCAGTGAGGGTGCCGTTTTCTCAAGAGGAACACTAACAGCATAGTGGTTATAATGATGACACAATATTTCAGGCCAGTGCACTTTGACCTGTCATCCCTGCTTCAATTTAAGGAACAATTTGATAAAATATTTGTGGACACCAGTGGGAATAGCTATGGTAATTTCAGCTTTTGAAAGTGAAGCTTTGGCATTAGATTTAGTCAGAATATGCAGAACACTTATTTTATAAATGTCACAGAGAAGTGAAATAGGAAGGAAATGGAGCTGGCTCTCAATAACAAGCAATTGTGTCCTGGCTAGCAGCAAAAAGCGAGGTAGTATGTGTATTATGAATAAGACCTTGGTTTTAGGTTTAGTTCTCATTGCCTCATTTAGTTCTCACGTGTTAGCTATTGATATTCAATAAGTGGGTGCTGCTGTGAGGATTACTTATATAAACATATCAGATATTAAAATTCCTAGCATACAGTAAGCATTCAGTAAATGGCGCTTTATCACAGTGTTCCTTTACATTTTGTAAACTGCTTTTAATATAACTGCTCTTAACATGGTTTAGGAAAAATACTCTATGACAATCTAATGAAAACTCTGGACTCTTACCTCTCAAAAAAGGTCATGTACCTTAAATCTGACATTTTTCAGCAGTTTCATAAACTTTCCTAAATGTATCAAATGTAACAGTTAAATGTGTGTGCTAACTTGGTTAGACTCTGGTGCCTACCTGTTCCATCAAACAGTGGTCTGTCTACATGTTGCCGTGAAGGTATTTTTTTAAAGTGTGTGAAGGAATCTCCAGCCCGCCACACTGCCCTGTGGATTTTGACTTTCCAGGTCCCATGATTGTATGAGCCAATTCCTTAAAGTACATAGAGAGATAGATAGATAGATAGATCTGTGTGTGCTTATTCCTCTATCATCTATCTATTGACATCGTATTAGTTCTATTTCTTTGAAAAACTGACTAACACACCTGGAACTTCATATGGAATTCATGGACACACACACACTCCACTTGGAATCCTCCGGAGAAGATACTCTGGAAGCAACTGGGCCTAACTGCCTCATCATTAAGCTGTTTTATTTCTCACAGAATGATTCTATCACTCTTCTAGTGGTAGTTAATCAGGAAACAGAAAGCAACCTATTCAGTGTTAAAGAACAAAGTAAACATTTCAAGTAGGCATTGAATAAGCGCTTCCCATTGTACTATATTTCAATTCCAGAGGTGACTGAAAAGTCAGTAATGTTCTTGGAGGTACCTACTAACAAGGATCAAAATCCCTTCCCCTGCTGGTTGGGACAGGGCTCCTTTGTTGCTGCCCTCTGAGGTTCCCCATTGTCTGGAGAATTGCTATGCTGCTAACTATCTCAAGTTTGCAGGTAAGAAGATCTTGTCAGAGCTGTGAAAAGAAGTCTAAGTAAAGGAAATACAAAAATAAAATATTCTCCATATGCACACACATTTTAACGGTTGTCTGAATTTCTCATTTTTTGAAAGGGTTATGTGGCTTTTGGTGAAAATCAGGATGAAACATTTGCAGATACTTTGAAGCAACTATGGGCTTTCCCCGTGGCTCAGTGCTAAAGAATTTGCCTGCCAAAACAGGAGCCACAGGAGATGTGGGTTTGATCCCTGGGTCAGAAAGATCCCCTGGAGGAGAGCATGGCAACCCACTCAAGTATTCTTGCCTGGAAAATCCCATGGAAAGAGGAGCCTGGTAGGCAATAGTCCAAAGCCTGTTGCGAAGAGTTGGACATGACTGAAGTGACCGAGCATACACACAGAAGCAACTATGCCTGAAAGTCCCTAAAAATATCAATAATAAAGGAGAAAAAGAGCAGAAAAGCTGGGAATTAACTATGGATGAAATTGCAGGTCACTGTCACCTGCAAGTTAGTTTCCTACTTTCCTAGGTTTTGTACCAAGAATCTGCAAGACCTATACAATAGAGTATTGTTACTTCACCAGGTAAATGATAACTGGATCACTATGCTTTTTCTAGTTCTTTGGAAGGACAATACCACTAAACTCTTTATGCAGTAAAGGATGGTCTTACTGACTGTGTTGGTCAAAGAGAAGAAAATCCCCAACCAGGCACTATTTTTTTTCACTCTTCATCTAACATTGCCTCTGACATACTTCATAGCCAATTTGTGATGGTTTTTATCTGCAAAGCGGAAATAATATCTGCTTTTCTCATAGGAACATGGTGAGGATAAATAAGATTAATCACTTGAAGTGCTTTGGGCTCCTCCGATGATGAGTGCTATGTTATTTCAAAGCATTATTTACTTCACAAGTGACTTGTCACTATTCCTAATCTGTGTAAAGCATTTTGAATTCCTTGGAGAAAAACTTGATACTGAGTAAAATTTTAATACAAGTGGATAATGTATACCGCATAGAATCTCTTCTGTTAGAGGTCCTGTTTCTACTGCTTGGGGAAAATAATGCACTTATAGCACAGTAGACAAAAAGGAATTTAGGGTGTACTTGGTCTTTTAAACTTGTTTTCTGATCATTCTTCCAAACTAGCCCAAGAGACTTACTTATGTCAGAAACAGCATACAAGTGTACGCTTGGTCACAAGGACACATTGAGAAACAGTAATTAACTTATCAAACATTTACTGAGCATTTACTGTTTGTCACTAGACTAGATTCTAGAGATACCAAAAAGTTCAAAGTAAGAAAAAGTCTTAGTGAACAATGAAATAAATCACATAAGAAGAAAAGTAGAGTAAGCAATCTAAATCAGTTAAATTAGAAATATCAATGTGAAGTCCTGACCTTAAAATGATCTTTTTAAAAAAGTTTACTAACTACTAAAGTTTCTCAATAGCACAAATGGCAATAGTACTAGGATTTGTTGTTGTTTAGTCACTAAGTTGTACAATTCTTTTGCAAAACCATGGACTGTAGCCCACCAGACTCCTCGTTCTGTGGAATTTTCCAGACAAGAATACTGGAGAGGGTTGCCATTTCCTTCTCCAGGGGATTTTCCTAACCCAGGAATTGAACTCTCCAGCATTGACAGGTGGATTCTTTACCACTGAACCAGCAGTGAAGCCCCAGTACTAGAATGTATCCATTGTCAAATTTTAAGGGACCTTCCCTGATGGTTCAGATGATAAAGAATCTCCTGCAATGCAGGAGACCCAGGTTTGATCCCTGGGTCAGGAAAATCCCCGGAGAAGGAAATGGCAACTCAGTATTCTTGCCTGGAGAATTCCATGGACAGAAAAGCTTAGTGGGCTACAGTCCATTTGGTCAGAAAGAGTTGGACATGACTGGGTGATTAATTTTAAGGGCACCGCTAGGACCAAGATTGTGGTCTCTAATACTGCTCTCCACTGCAAAACACCAGCTCTGCTTGGAGGGGAGCCACTTCCATCTCTCAGTTCAGGAAAAAGTATAATGTACCTGGATATTTTGTTTTTGCCATTCATTAAGAATGCTCTCAAGGGCAGCAGAAGCAATATTAAAAAGGACAAAAGAGTAAAGTTAAAGGGAACTCCAACTGATCAATTTTATAGTTTGAGTATGTACTGAAAATTATAGTAATACCACAGTTAATTTGAGCAAATTGGATTTGTGAAAGATCAGAAATTCTTATTGATATTCAAATTTAAATGCTGTACCTTTAAATATAATTCTTGTATTTATTTATTGCATTTATCCAACTTGTATTTACTGAGTACCTAGTATGGGGCAGTCACTAGAGCTTGCCTTCTGGTGTAAAGAGAAAGATAAGGAACTAGAATAAACATATAAATAAGCAAAATATTCGATGTCATTGGTGATGAGTACTAGAAAGAGAAATAAATCAGAGAAAGAGGCTAAAATATGCCAGAGAGGAGAAGCTGCAGAAAAGAAGTAATGAACCAAGAGGTTATGGTTTAGACAGGGCAGTGGTCTAGGCAGAGGAAAGAATGTTGGAGATGAAGTCAGATGTCTAGAAAGTATACTCGTGTAGAGACTTATAGGCCACTGGGGAGAGTCTGAATCTTCCCTGAGTCAAATGGGCAGCCACCTGTGGCTGTGTGGGCAACGGACACAGATGGGGCAAGAGCAGAAGTGAGGTACCACCTAGGAGGCTACGCAGTCATAGAGAGAGATCCCACTGACTCGAAAAGTGGTCAGATCCCAATATATTTCCAAGTCAATATGAATGAGATTTTCTAAAGCATTTGATGTGAGGTATGTGAGAAAGATGTTGAAGGTAGTGACCTAATTGTGGTTTGAAGAACAGAAAGAATGGAACTGGTTTTTATGGTATTGGGAAGGCATGTAGGAGAAGCAGGTTAGGGAGGAAGACTAAAAGCATATCAGTTTGGGCTGCCTACTAGGCATTCAGCAGACGCAAAATAGGCAGAGGAAACATGAAGCCAGAGGTCTGGGAGCACTGAACTGCTAATGTCAATTTGTTAGTCATCTGTGTATGTGTGCATGTGCATGTGAAAATGCAGTTGAGAAAATGAGACAGAAAAGAAGAAGAAATTAGTAGAGGAGATTAAGAAAGATGGTCAGGAATTACCATGAACGTATTATCCTGGAATTCATGTAAAGACTGTTTCAAAGGTGATTTGCAATAATGAAGGGTGAAAATGAATAAGAGGTGTATAGTTTTTAAGGATGCTAATAAAACAGTTGATTATATATATATTTTTGAGTTTTTAAAATAATTATGTCATTATAAACTTTCTTTGCATCTAACTCAAGTCGTCCTGGAAAATATAGCTGTATACCAAGTATAGAAAGTTTTGATGAATACTCATGGTCACTCATAACAACCAGAGAGGAAGCAGCTCTAATTATTCTTACTGTGTGGCTACAGAGAAAAGCCAAGTGAAAACAAAGGTTCTGCAGCATTTGAAAATGATTAGTTAGCGAAAGAACGAAAGAGGAGTGCTAATAGTTCAGCCTCAGTCCCTCATCTCCCAGGAGATAAAAACTCTAGCTGGGCTTTTGAGTCAAAATGAAATACTAATGAGAAATTCATGATATCAGAACAGGTTACTGTACTGCAAAGATATTTCAATGAGTTAAAAGACCATTTGAAATTTAATTTATTGGAAAGACAACAACTTACAGAAATGAAAGTGTGTAACAGAGAGAGGGAGGGGGAAGGGAGAGAGATGTCCAAATATTTAACAACAAAATATATTAAAGGAACTCAGCCAAATAGTATATCACTAGAATTTAATTCCCATGAATTATAGGGTCAGAAAAGGTCCCTAGGAACTGATTGATTACTTAGAGTCTACAGAATCTGCTGTTCTGAGGGGGAGGGGAATCTGTAAAGTTCAAGAAAATTCCCAGAAAGAATTAATTCAGTAGCTTCTGAAACCACAGAAAAACATCAAAAGAAGTATTGAAATAACCTAGAAGGTCTACCAAATGGTACAGAAAAAAGGAATAACTAAAGTGCCTCTATAAAGTTGATCCTTTTAGACTAGAATTTAAATGTGAGTGGATTTAAATTTCATAACAAATTTTGTAATTATTGCAATTGTTCATATTTATCTGTTGTTTAAGATGTTTGTAAATGTGTAATGGCCATGTGAGTTATTTGAGGGAAATTAGTCACAATCAATACTGATGCTTACATGTTTAAGAAAATTAATTTTCATAGTTTTATCTTTTAGATGAAAGCTTAATATATTGAACATTAAATTACAAAAAGAAGTATGTATTCCTTTTCTCTATAAAAATTCCTTGGATGCTGAAGAATTAAATATGAAGCTAAATAAAAAAACAGACTAGTCTTTAAAGATTTAAATGCAGGACTGTGGAGACACATCAACATGTATTTATAAGGTGATGTAGTCCATAAAATTAAGCCATGCATTAGGGAAATAGTTCTTTAAATTTTGATCTCAGGACTCTTTTATACTCTTACTGTTAAGGCCTTGTACAGATTTTATTTATGTGTATTAAATCTATCAATACTTATTAAACATTAAAAGTTAGACATTTAAAAATATTTATTAATTATTTAAAAATTAATAAATCCTTTACATGTTAACATAACATATTTTTATAAAATGTGTGCTCCAAAACACAAATTTTAGTGAGAATAACAGTACTGCATTAAATTTTTGCAAACCTATTTAATATCTAGTTTAAAAGGAGGTACATGAATTTTCCTAACAGGGGAGGCCTTACAAATAGCTGTGAAAAGAAGAAAGAACTGAGACAGTGATGGAATNTGCAATTGTTCATATTTATCTGTTGTTTAAGATGTTTGTAAATGTGTAATGGCCATGTGAGTTATTTGAGGGAAATTAGTCACAATCAATACTGATGCTTACATGTTTAAGAAAATTAATTTTCATAGTTTTATCTTTTAGATGAAAGCTTAATATATTGAACATTAAATTACAAAAAGAAGTATGTATTCCTTTTCTCTATAAAAATTCCTTGGATGCTGAAGAATTAAATATGAAGCTAAATAAAAAAACAGACTAGTCTTTAAAGATTTAAATGCAGGACTGTGGAGACACATCAACATGTATTTATAAGGTGATGTAGTCCATAAAATTAAGCCATGCATTAGGGAAATAGTTCTTTAAATTTTGATCTCAGGACTCTTTTATACTCTTACTGTTAAGGCCTTGTACAGATTTTATTTATGTGTATTAAATCTATCAATACTTATTAAACATTAAAAGTTAGACATTTAAAAATATTTATTAATTATTTAAAAATTAATAAATCCTTTACATGTTAACATAACATATTTTTATAAAATGTGTGCTCCAAAACACAAATTTTAGTGAGAATAACAGTACTGCATTAAATTTTTGCAAACCTATTTAATATCTAGTTTAAAAGGAGGTACATGAATTTTCATCTGCTTTTGTATTCAATCTCTTGCAATGTGCTGTTTTGGTTTCTGTTTTTGAAGACTATATGGCCTCAAATTGATATATAATCAGAAATGGGGAGGGAATCTTAATAGCCTTCTAAGATAATTATTTTATACTACACCAAAACTCAACATGAAGCTTTTTAATGGTTAGCACTAAAATGGAATCTGAAATGATATAAACTTTTCAATTTTACATAAACTCCTTCATCTATCTTGCAATGTGTGGGTTTCCTCCAAGGAATAGCTTTATAACATCATCTTTGATCATTTGAAAAAATAATGATTTACTAAGTTATACAAATTCTACAAAAATTGACACATTTTATTATATAATATAAAAACTTCATGTTTTTAACATCACCACCAAATGGTTAACATTATCATCAGTCTCATCAAGAAAAGATTTTGAGTATTAGGAGAGATACCAAATTCAAAATGGCTGACAAATGCTTTCCAGAATTCTAATTTCACCTAAAAGTGTGCATTTTCTTATAGCTACAAAGACTTCAGCTGTTTTTTTGTTTTTTTTTTTTTTTGAAAGAACATTCTATTCATTTTTAGAAAAAATGTCTGCCAGATAGCCAGGACTAAATGGATATCATTTTTAGTTTTCTGTCAAGTAAAAATAGTATTCCACTTAAAAAGAATGAACTAAGTTTGCAGCAAAAATGTTTTACGTGTACCTTTGATTTCATTACATAAAATGTTAAAAAGATGTATACTTAGGCGTTAAGATAAAGTAAAATTATTTTCTTGTTGTTTTATAGAGGAAATTCTTAAATGGGCTTTTCCCCTCCCCTTTCCAAATGTATAGCTGTGGAATATACAATTACTTCTAACATCTTTTGGTGTTACTGCTTTAGTTTTTGCTAAGGAGCTAGCAGTTAAATCCACAATTGCTTTTGCACCCTTTGTTGAAATGCTAATACATTGCTAATACAAGGCACATGTCATCTTAGCATTATTGTAAAAATAGTTTTGAACTAACAGAGCCCCTAAAAAGATTTTAGAAACCCCAAAATCTGTAAATCACATTTTGACAACCACTATCATGGGAGCACAGAGAAGTTGCATGTCCCAAAAAAGGGGGATTAGGAATTAAAAGGGTATTAGGGAAAACTCCTTACAGAAAAAACACCTTTGGTGGGTCTAAAGGAGAATTAATGAGTATTTAGATTGGAAAAGGAAATGGCAATCCACTCCAGTATTATTGCCTGGAAAATCCCGTGGATGGAGGAGCTTGGTAGGCTACAGTCCATGGGGTCACAAAGAATCAAACACTACTGAGTGACTTCATTTCTTCACTTCTTAGATGGGAGAAAATACAAGCCAAGGTATAGGGGCAAGACATAGCATGGTGTGGATAAGAACTACAATAATTTGATGATGCTACAAATCCCTTGGAGAAAGGAAAGGTTACCCAGTATTCTGGCCTAGAGAATTCCATGGACTATACAGTCCATGGGGTCGTAAAGAGTCGGACACAAGTGAGCGACTTCTACTCACTGACAGGTAGGCTGCCGTCTGTGGGGTTGCACAGAGTTGAACACGACTGAAGTGACTTAGCAGCAGCAGCAGCAGTATCAAACCCAAGGTAAAACTGGAAGTGTCAGATAAAACTAGACAAGTAAGCAAGTGTTGGATCAAAGAAGGAGAAAAGTGCTACATTAAAATCCTAGATATTTTTCCTTTGGTCAAAAGAAAATTTTAAGGATAAGAGTAGAATTTTTAGATGTGTATTGTAGAAAGATCACTTGTGTGAAGTATAGATTTGAGGAGGTCAAAATGGGATGCAGGGAGATCAGGTGTAGAGGCTATTTCTTCTTGTGATAAACTATTTATTCCTCCCCAAATTTATAAGTTGAAACTCTAACCTCCAATGTGCTAGTATTTGGAGGTTAGGCTCTTAAGAGGTGATTAAATCATGAGGGTGAAACCCTTATAAATGGGATTTGTGTCCTTGAGAAAGAGACCCCAGAGAGTTCCCTTCCTTTTCCACCTGAGAGGACACAAGAAGACGGCCCTCTAGGAACCAGGAGTGAGTCCTCACCAGATGCTGTTATCTACTCGCACCTTGACCTAACACTTCCCAGACTCCAGAACTGTGAGAAATAAAGCTTGGTTATTCAAGCCACTCAGTCTACAGTATTCTAGAGTAACATGCTAGTCTACAGCATTCTATAACGACAGCCTAGAATGATTAAAACTCTCCCGTCTCCTTCTTCATCTCCCTTTGGTAATATTGAAAATATGAATATATTTGTTATAAAAGTGAAGTAAAATAGAAAATGATATAGACAATAGAAAAACAAAACTAATCTCTCTGTCTTCTTTCACTCACATTCTCCCTGAGATAAATATACTACAAGATGGTATGTATCCTTCAAAGAATAAATAATTCTTATAGTGGCAGAAAGCAAAGAGTAAAGAGCCTCTTTTTAAATATAAATTTATTTATTTTAATTGGAGGTTAATTATTTTACAATATTGTATTGGTTTTGCCATACATCAACATGAATCCGCCACAGGTATACACGTGTTCCCCATCCTGAAGCCCCCTTCCTCCTCCCTCCCCATACCATCCCTCTGGGTCATCTCAGTGCACCAGCCCCAAGCATCCAGTATCACACATAGAACCTGGACTGGCGATTCGTTTCACATATATTATACATGTTTCAATGCCATTCTCCCAAATCATCCCACCCTTGCCCTCTTCCACAGAATCCAAAAGACTGTTCTATACATCTGTGTCTCTTTTGCTGTCTCACATACAGGGTTATTGTTACCATCTTTCTAAATTTCATATATATGTGTTAGTATACTGTATTGGTGTTTTTCTTTCTGGCTTACTTCACTCTGTATAATAGGCTCCAGTTTCATCCACCTCATTAGAACGGATTCAAANTCCCTCTTGGACATGGAAAGGGTCCTTAACACCCCTGCTGCAACTCAAGAAGTTCCCTGACATACCTGACTTCTCTCGAGAGGAACTGCGAGGGTCCTGCCACAAGTCCATATGAGCCCCGTTGACACCTGCTCAGCTTGAGATGAGGATTCCTTTCTCTGCTTTGTCGGGAAAGGATTTCTGGCATTCCCGTTGACTCAAGAGGAGGCGCTCTCAACAGGAAAGTTGAAAGGAACTCCAGGGGTCGCACCACCATTCCAAAAGAGTCGCAAATGTCTCAGTCCACTCCACATGAACCTGATTTCCCTGTACTGCCTCGACTGTCACCCCGAGTATCGACTCACACCATGGTTGTCTGTGTGACAGCCCCGTGGCACCTCGAGGGAAAGACACAGATCCCTGTGTCAACTTGCCGGGAAGCCTGACACTGCTGCTACTGCTCAGGAGGAAAGCAGACGTGCATGTCTCCCCTCGAGATGAGGCCTGACTCCACTGTGGAGAATCCAGAGGGACCCAAAGATCCCTGTCAGCACTGGAGAGGAAACCTCATGTTCCGGCCTCAGCTTCAGACAAGGATTGAGGACCCTGCACTGACTGGACAGGAATCCCGAGAGGCCCATGGCAACTCGCATGGAGACTGACCATTCCTGAGGCCACACGAGTGGGTAATTGAGGTCTTCATCATAATTCGAGAGGGTCATGCCGCAACTTTAGGAAAACCTGGAGATTCTCCCCTCCAGGCACGATGAGGCCCTTTTCCACTGCTTTGTCTCGAGGGAAATCACACCTTCCCTCTTGGACCTCGAAATGGTCATTCACATCCTTGCAGCAACTCAAGAAGTTCCCCAACATACCCGTCTCCACTCGAGAGGAACACCGAGGGTCCAGCCACAACTCAAGAGGAGCCACGTCGTCCCCACGTCAGCTTGAGATAAAGGTTCATTTTTCAGCTTCGTCGGGAAAGGATTCTCGACGTTCCTGTCCCATCTCAGTAGGAGGCGCTCTCAACAGGAAAGTCGAGAGGAACTCCAGAGGACGTGCCACCATTCCAAAAGACCACCTAATGTCTCAGTCCACTCCAGATGAACCTGATTACCCTGCACTGCCTAGACTGTCAACCTGAGTATCGACTCACACAACGGTGGCCCATGTGACAGCCCTGTGGCACCTCGAGGGAAAGACAGATCCATATGTCCACTCGTCGAAAAGCCTGACACTGTTGCAACCGCTCAAGAGGAAAGTGGATGTGCATGTCTCCACTCGAGAGGAGACCTGACTCCCCTGTGGAGACTCCAGTTGAACCCCAAGATCCATGTCAGGACTTGAGAGGAAACCTCAGGGACCAGCCTCAGCTTGAGACAAGGACTTAGGACCCGGCACTGACTCAAAAGGAATCCCAAGAGTCCCCTCGCAACTCGCATGGAAACTGGCCTTTCCCGAGGCCACATGAGTGGGTCCCTGAAGTCCCCATTGTAACTCGAGAAGAACCTGCCACAACTCGACAAAAACCAGGAGATTCTCCACTCCAGGAGAGATGAGGCCTTTTATCCACTGCAGTGTCTCGAGGGAAATCACACCTTCCCTCTTGAACCTCGAAAGTGTCCTTCACACCCTTGCTGCAACTCGAGAAGTTCCCTGACATACCCGTCTTCACTCAAGAGAAACACCGAGTGTCCTGCCGCAACTCAAGAGGAGTCCCTTTTTCCCCTCCACTGCTTGAGATGAGGGTGCTTTTCCCTGTTTTGTTGCATGTCAAGAGGAGTCACTCTNATGAATGCCCCAAAGTGTAATAGTTGAACATTTCGCTTTATATAAAACTGTCAGATTGTTTGCCAAAGTGGTTGTACCATATTCTATTCTGCCGGCAGTGTATGAGTGGTCCAGTTTCTCTGCATTCTTGTCAGCATTGAGTACTGTCACTGTTTTTCAATTTTAGCTATTCTGGTAAGTGTGTAGTGATGTCACATTGTGGTTTTAATTTGTGTTTCCCTGATGCCTAAGAATGTTGAGCCTCTTTTACTGTGATTATTTGCTATCTATATAACCTCTTCAATGAGCTATTCATGTCTTTTGCCTATTTTCTCTTTTTTAAAAAATTGAAGTATAGTTAATTTACAATGTTGTGTTACTTCCAAGTGTACAGCAAAATGATTCAGTTATACACGTATATATTCTTCTACAGATTCTTTTCCATATAGGTTACTACAAGATATTGAGTATAGTTTCCTGTGCTATACAAGTCCTTATTGTTTAGCTATTTTATATGTAGTAGTGTGTATATGTTAATCCCGGGCTACTAATTTATTTGCCATTTTTAAATTGGATGTATNACCCAATAGAGTATTGTAAAGTTAAATTTAAAAATAAATAAATAAATAAATAAATAAATAAAAAAACAATCTTCTGCTTGTTTCGAAAAAAAAAAAAAAGAAAGAAAGCTGAGTCATTGAAAAACGTGCCTGATTTTACAAGTTCATGGCCGCAGGTTTGACAGCAGCGCTTGGGGAAAAACACCTAGGAGCTTGAGTTGCCCACAGGTTCAACTGGAATCAGTAGCTCGGAGACCTTAGGTGGATTTAAGAGAGTTACAGCATGTAAAACAAGGCAGGGAAATGTTCCTCTCAGTGGACAATGAAAAGTACTGCGGGTACCACTGGCAGAGGTGAAAGGAGAAAACTGGAGCACAGTAATGATGAGTCAACAGGATGGTAAGGAAATCCTGTTAGATGAGGCCTCGATGAAAAAATTAGGGAAATCTAAAGAAAATAAGACAGGGGAAGAGAGGAGGAAGTGGTAGCTATATTCAACACCCTGCAAGAATTTATCATATACCACCTAACTCCAAGGAATAGAACTAGCCTCAGCATACCTAGCTCAGATGACATATGTTAACTCAGCATCAAAAGAAGGAGCATTCTAATGGGTCAGAGACATCCAAGTGTGTGTGTTAGTCACTCAGTCATGTCTGACTCTTTGTGACCCCATGAACTGTAGCCCACCAGACTCCTCTGTCCATGGGATTCTCCAAGCAAGAATACTGGAGTGGGTGGTCATGCTCTTCTCCAAGGGATCTTCCTGACCCAGGGATCAAACCCAGGTCTCCCAAAGTGCAGAAGGATTCTTTACCATCTGAACCACAAGGAAGCCCACAGACATCCAAAGTTGGAAGGAAATACCTGAGGAGTTAGTAAATTCCATGGCACCAGGGTTGTTAAGGCAGAGATTGGTTAGTCTTTTGTCAGAGATAACTTTTTAATTTCCTTCCAGTCCAATGATTTTTATGGCTTTAGGATCCCATTCACTTATTACTTTATAAACACTTATTAAACACCAATTATGTTCTTAGACATTTTTCTACAAGCTAAGGATGCAACATGGAATAAGACTGATAAGATCTTTCTCTCCATAAAATTTAAAATATAATGAGGAAATAGACAATAAATATTAAGTAAGTAAGTGAACCAGACTATTATAGCTTTTGATGAGCACTATAAAGGAAATAAGATGATGCAAAGCATCTAAGGAGGGGGGGGGTGTATGGCTGTGGATAGAAGGTAGCATTTAGCCTATTTTAGGTGTGTAGTCAAAAGAAAGCTATTTTAAGAGGATGATTTTCAGCTAGGACTTGAAGGAAAAGCAGGAACCAGTCACCAAAAAATAAAAATAAAAAATTGCTGGGCGAAGCAACTTTCAGGTGGAGGAAACAGCTAGTTCACATATCCTGAAGCAAGAAAGAGATCGATTTGTTCAAAGAATAAAAAGAAAACCAATCTAACTGGGGAATACTGAGCAAGGGAGAAGACTGGAACCCCACAAGGTCAGAGGCAGGAAGAGATACATAGTATCTTCAAGGGCATCTATGATGAATATTTCTCAAATGTCAGCCTTCCTTCCTTCCTAACAATATGCTACATTTTCATATTCTTGGTATATGGGGAAAAAAGGACCCAATAGCCACCCCAGGAATGTGCCGTGACTGCATTAAGCCAACCACAATGATCCCATTCCATTGTCTACGTTATTTATAGGAAAGCACAGAAACCAAGTCAGGCCAATTCAAGACAATAATACTTCACTCTTGTCCTTTGTTTGAATTGTTCCAGGGGTGCATTCTCTCTTTCCTCTTAGAACTTAACAGTCAAAGGCATGTGGCTGCTCACAGACTTTCTCAGACCACGAAGGAAGGTTTAGCCTCAGATAAAAGCAACACTGTACAAATGAAGTCAAAAAATGAAAAAAAGGAAAGTTGTGCATGATCCTATCACTGATTCACTGCACCAAGTCTCTCTCAGGATCAGTCCTATGTTTGGACTTCTCAGTTGCTTGAGTTAGTATGTTTACTCTGTTGTTTAAATCGGTTCAATTTCCTCCTATTCAATATATAAAATCCCTAATTAATATACAGTGTAAGGAGTTTCAATTTTATCCTTGGAGACTTTTAAGCCTGGAACAGAAACAATTTTTTTAACATTTTTTTGTTTTTTAAAACTACTCTAAAAGTTAATTTCTGTTAATAAGAGAATTCCAAATTTTATATTCAGTGGCCAACTAATACATTTATTCCTTCATCTGTACATTATTTGTTGTAGAGTGCCACATCTTTTTTCTTTTTTCTTTCATTTTATCCAAACTTTTGGCTTCAGCTCCTGCATGGATTAGGGTACTACTCATAGAAACAGGAAAGACTGGAGAAGAAACAAGGTTTGAGGGCACGGGGCAGTTCAAGAGTTCAGTTACAGACACAAGGGGCTTCCTTGGTGGCTCAGTGGTAAAGAAGCTATCTGCAATGCAAGATATATGGGTTCAGTCCCCTGGGGAAGGAAATGGCAACTCACTCCAGTATTGCGTGTGAGAAATCCCATGAACAGAGAAGCCTGATGGGATCTCAAAGAGTTGGACAAAACTTAGAGACTAAACGACAAAAATGGACAAGATTAGTCTGAAATGTGGATTAGATATTTAGGCAAAATTGTCAACTTGGCTCTTGGATTTAGAAGCTCAGACCACAAGAGAGAGTTCAAGACTGGAGATGTACATTTTTACATCACCAGCATATTAAAAAACAGTATTTAAAAATGTTGAACTACACAAAATCGCCAGGGCAATGAAATTTCTGCTATCAGTCTAAGGAACTGACATATCCCCAGCCACAGATCCTAGCAGCTTATAATGAGAAACAGAAAAACCACAGGCCCACACTTTAGCTGCTTCACTTTAGATAGCTAAAGTGAAGATCACCGCAGGGGTAGATCACTACTGCCTCTTATAACAGCACCAACAATTAGCTGCAAAGTACAGTAATGTTTTATGAAGTCAACCTCTAAAAATTCGTAACAACTCTACCCAAACAGTTAAGATCTGCTTTGTCTAGAGGCTGCCATAAATCAAAAGGACATTTTTATTGAGGTAGAGTTAATGTATTAATACAATATTTAGTTTCAGGTATACAACATAGTGATTCACAATTTTAAAGGTTATATTCTGTTTATGGTTATTATAAAACATTGGCTATATTCCCCACACTGTACAATATATCCTTGTAGCTTATTTATTTTACACATAATAGTTTTTACCTGTCGGTCTCTTACTCCTAACTCACCCCTTCCCCCTTCTCCTCTCTGCACTGGTAGCCACTGTTCTCTATATCTGTGAGTCTGTTTCTTTTGGCTTTATTCACTAGTTTGCTGTATTTTTTAGATCCCAATCATAAGTGATATCATATGATATTTCCCTTTCTCCAACTTATTTCTCACAGCATATACCCTACAAGTCTACCCATATTGTGACAAACAGCAAAATTTCATTCTTTTTATGATTGAGTGGGCTTCCCTGATAGCTCAGTTGGTAGAGAATCCACCTGCAATGCAGGAGACCCCAGTTCAATTCCTGGGTCAGGAAGATCCACTGGAGAAGGGATAGGCTCCCCACTCCAGTATTCTTGGGCTTCCCTTATGGCTTAGCTGGTAAAGAATCCACCTGCAGTGTTGGAGGCCTGGGTTTGATCCCTGGTTTGGGAAGATCCCCTAGAGATGGGAAAAGCTACCCACTCCAGCATTGTGGCCTGGAGAATTCCATGGACTATATAGTCCCTGTGGTCACAAAGAGTCGGACATGACTGAGCTACCTTCACTTTCACTTCCATTTATGATTGAGTAGTTTCTTCTTTATTCATTCATCTGTTGATGGCCACTAAGGTTGCTTTCAGGCATGGCAAATAATGCTGCTATGAACATTGGGGTGCATGTATCTTTTCAAATTAGCTTTTTTGTTTTTGTGGGTGTGTTTTTTTGCATAAATATCCTAGAGTGAAATTGCTGGATCATATGGTCATCCTATTTTCAATACTGGCTCAAAAATAGACACATACAACAAGGATGCCGAATAGGCAGCCCCAAAGTATTCACACACTTATGATCAAAAGAACTTTGATGGTAAGTTGTTAGAAACAATCAAATTTCCATAAGAAGGAGTGTCAATGACAAAATAATTGAGTTGAATGGAAATAAGAAAATAAAAGCTTCCCAGTGAGAAATGCTTACTAAAAATGAAATCATATTGAGAAGCACCAAGTTATAAGATGTAGGTATGATCCACACCTGTGACTCCATTTTCATCCCATGAAGTGGTTTTGTGATAGGAGTCATATAAAACTCTTTAAAATGAGGCACACACTACAAGATTTCAGTTCTCCTTCCATCTTCTTGACGAGAGTGCATCACAGCAGAAGATTCTGAATGCTTCTGAAGGATTGTATTTTCTTTGACCTTACTCTATTTTTAAAATCCAAAATGACTAATGCATTTATATCGTACCATGATTTCCTTCAGAGGTGAAACAAGTTGGGGCACTTTGGATGAAAGATAAAAAGTGTGGCACTAACTGCATTCCATGTAACAGGCAAAACCAGGTTTTGGCCAGTGCAAGCTAATCCCGTTGATAGAGCAGGTCCCCGCGGTTATCTAGGTATCCGAAGTGAACATTCAAATCTCAGATTAGCTCGAAGAGGAGGAGGAGTAATGTGTGTAGAATTCTGAGACTCACATAGTCATTCTAGGACTCAATAAATTCTTTGACTTTAGACATCTCATTCTCTCAAATTCCAAAAAGTATTTAGAAAACTTTGCTTCCCAGGCCTCTTATGAAGTAGAGGATAGAGAAAATAATGAAAAAGCCCATAAGTGAAAAGTATTTACTACTTATATCAATTTGAAATCAGTCACCATATTAGTCTGCTTAGGGAGCCCTAACAAAGTGTCACCAACTGTTGTGGCTTAAATAACAGAAATTCATTTTCTCACAGTTCTGGAAGCTGGAAGTAAAGGATCAAGGTACTAGTTGGTTTGGTTTCTCGAGGGGCATCTCTCCTTGGCTTACAGACAACCACCTTCCGTCTGTGTTCTCACGTGGCCTTCTCTTTCTGTACCAGCACTCCTGGCATCTCTTCCTTTTCTTAGGACACTAGTCCTATGAGATTAGGGTTCCATCCTTAAGATTTTATTTTACATTAATTACCTCCTTCTATATATCTCTAAACATAGTCACATGGAGGGTTAGGGCTGCAATTTATGAATATAAGGGTATGCAAATCAGTCTATAACAGCCATCTATTCCTAAATGTCTGTCTTTTAAATAGTAACTCACAAATTTATCCTCACTACTACTGATTCACTTCTGACCATCACTGCCTTCATCCAGACAATCCCAAAAGCTTTAAAACAATCTGTCTCAGGCACGCAGGGCCAGTGCACTGGGATGACCCTGAGGGATGGGATGGGGAGGGAGATGGGAGGGGGCTTCAGGTTGGGGGACACATGTACGCCCATGGCTGATTCAGGTCAATGGATGGCAAAAACCACTCCACTACAATATTTTAAAGTAATTAGCCTCCAATTAAATAAATTAATTTTTAAAAATCTGTCTCTAGATAGCCTTTTCTCCATATATCCTCAACAAGATTGTCAAAGCACTGTTTTGTTTTTTTTTTAATTAATTAATTTATTTATTTTTTGATTTGACTTTACAATACTCTGTTGGGTTTGCCATACATCGACATGAATCCACCACAGGTGTACATAAGCTCCCAATCCCGAATCCCCCTCCCACCTCCCACCCCACAACGTCTCTCTGGATCATCCCCGTACACCAGCCCCAAGCATCCTGCATCCTGCATCAAACATAGACTGGTGATTCGTTTCTTACATAATAGTATATATGCTTCAATGCCATTCTCCCAGATCATCCCACCCTCTCCTACTCCCTCTGAGGCCAAAAGTCCATTCTCTATGTCTGTGTCCTTTTGTTGTCTCACATACAGGGTCATCATTACTATCTTTCTAAATTCCATATATATGTGTCAGTATGCTGTATTGGTGTTTTTCTTTCTGGCTTACTTCACTCTGTATAATAGGCTCCAGTTTCATCCATCTCATTAGAACTGATTCAAATTTATTCTTTTTAATGGCAGAGTAATACTCCATTGTGTATATATGCCACAGCTTGCTTATCCATTCA
>SJYV01025330.1:438679-540971 GCA_006410875.1 Neotragus pygmaeus
AATTAAAAGATGCTTACTCCTTGGAAGGAAAGTTATGACCAACCTAGATAGCATATTCAAAAGCAGAGACATTACTTTGCCGACTAAGGTCCGTCTAGTCAAGGTATGGTTTTTCCTGTGGTCATGTATGGATGTGAGAGTTGGACTGTGAAGAAGGCTGAGCGCCGAAGAATTGATGCTTTTGAACTGTGGTGTTGGAGAAGACTCTTGATAGTCCCTTGGACTGCAAGGAGATCCAACCAGTCCCTTCTGAAGGAGATCAGCCCTGGGATTTCTTTGGAAGGAATGATGCTAAAGCTGAAACTCCAGTACTTTGGCCACCTCATGAGAAGAGTTGACTCATCGGAAAAGACTCTGATGCTGGGAGGGATTGGGGGCAGGAGGAGAAGGGGATGACCGAGGATGAGATGGCTGGATGGCATCATGGACTCGATGTACGTGAGTCTGAGTGAACTCCGGGAGTTGGTGACGGACAGGGAGACCTGGCGTGCTGCGATTCATGGGGTTGCAAAGAATCAGACATGACTGAGCAACTGAACTGAACTGAACTGACAAAGTATAGCTGGAAAATAATAATTGGCAAAACTGATATAGGATGGCCAAGTATGGTTTTAAGTACTAATTTAATCCTCATATCTCACTGAATCCTTATTTAATCATTAAACTATATTATATTGTAGGACTACTGTTACACTCATTTTACAATTAAGACAACTGAGGCACAGAGAGGTTAAAGTAATTTTCCAAGGACATAAAGCTAGTCAGGTGTTGCAGGTAGGATTTGTATTCCAGTAGCCTAACTACCATATCATATTGCTTCTTAAAGAAGAAAATATGTTATTAAACAGCAAGGACGTCAGAACCTCGGATTCAAAACTGAACAACCTTACATATATAATCAATTCAAGACTGCAGTTTTCATTTGAGCTAGACACAATTTGGCTTCTCATGTCTCAGCAAGAACCATTGTACCAAGAAGTATTAACTGCCTATCCTGTGTCAATTTTCAGTGTGTCATTCTCATAATGCAAAGAAGTTGATGATAAACACTTTAATTCATTCAACAAATATCAAACACTCGCTTTCATATACAATGCTTGTTGTAATATGCTTGCATAATTTTCCGTTACAAATAGATATGTCTAATACTACAGGTTCCATTTATGTGAGGAGGAAAATGAAATATTGTAGAGAGATTTAGACAGAATGAGTCAGCAAGGACGAGTGCAATATTGGTTCAAAGGCAAATATTTTAAAGGGGTTAGGATTTTTCACTTTTTTAATTTGGTGTGTATTAAAGGCTGCCCCAATTCCCAGCATTTTCCTAACTGACTTCAATGTCCCTGTGGATGACCAGTGACCACTCTATTTTCCAGGCTTCAGATTTCTTCCAATCTAGTCATTTTTCCTCCTGTCCATTTCCGTGTTCCCCTCTCATAATCACCTCTTGGGTTCTGCCATGACCTTGAATTGATCTGTATCTGGAAACTTAAACTCCAATACCCTGATCCCTGACCACAGCTCCTTCCTCTTCCAGATCTCTGACTTCCCTACTCCTAACACACCTGCTCTTTAAACTACAAACCCTGGTGCTACCCCTATTTTCCCTTGTTTTCTAACGTTTATCCTAGGGAAGCGCCACAGTCCATCCCTCTCTCTCAAACACACTTCCATGTCTGCAGTTAAAGCTCAGTCCTACAGTCAGACTTCTCTCTCTCAGCAGACAGCTGAGCATGGCTGGAGCAAGACCACATCCTCAAATAGGCTTTGCTGAAAATTTCTTCTTTACAATTCCATCTTTAAAACCTTATTTTTTAACTGCCTTCTAGGACACTCCCTCCTGAGTTTCCTAAGTCACATTCTGTCTCTCTCCAAATCTTCACCCTCTTTATAAACTCAGCAGATAGTTTTCATTCCAAAGTGCACCATTCATCTGTAGACAGGAGCAGTCAATTCCCTTAGTCTCCTGCCCTATGTCCCACGTAAAGAGTTCCATGTCTTGGGAATATCATAATTCCCTCCTTCCCTACTGACTCCCAGGGTAAAGAATCCTGTTATATTTGACACTGCTCTATGTGGGCCCATTCATTCAAGTGAAATTCAAGAACATCCTTTGTCTTCGGCCTCCGGATTGTAATCAAAACCTTGCTTTCATCTCAAGGCATCTTTAATTTCTATTTTGCAAATAAGATCATCTATACCATTTTTCTAGATTCCACACATATGTGTTAATATATAACATATGTTTTTCTCTTTCTGACTTACTTCACTTTGCATGACAGTCTCTAGGTCCACCCATGCCTCTAATTTACAAAATAGAAATAGACACACAAAGTGAACAAATGGATGGACATCAAGGTGAGTGGGGAGGTGGGATGAACTGAGAGACTGGGACTGACATATATACATTATTGATACTATGTATAAAATAGATAACTAATGAAAACATACTGTATAGCTCAGGGAACCCTACTCAAATGCTCTGTGGTGACCTAAATGGGAAGGAAATCCACATAAGAGGGGATATATGTATATGTATGGCTGATTCACTTTGCTATACAGTAGATATTAACATTGTCAAGCAACTATAAAAAATTAATTAAAAAAAAACTTAAGGCATGCTCAAGTCCCCCCCCCCATCTCATCTACCTCAGCCTCTCCTCCCTCCATAGCCCCCTCTTTCTGCCATCCATTTTCTCATTACTTCCACCAAAGCTCTTTAAAAATTTGATTTATACTCAGTCTTCACCTCCTAATCACTCGTTCACACTTTCATCTGCAGCCCTTTGGCCTGTGCCCCTGTCTCCTGCACTCCCTGGCAAGGCTTACAATGCACTCCTACGTCCTAACTCAAGGGACGGTTTTCAGCAGTGTGACTTGGCCTCTCAGCTTCCTGTTCTCTCCTCCTTGAAACCTATCTCCTTCATTTCAAAGACAACACTTTCCTGATCTTTTTACTTCCCCTTAACACTTTCTCAGTTTCCTTAGCTATATTCACTTCAAGTTCCTAAAATGCTGGTTTCCCTAAGAGTTCTGTTCTCTCTCCAAAGATAAGTTCATATATAGACATATTTTTAAATGCCACCCTTGTCTTAACAACACTCCCAAAAGTCTCCATGCCCATTGATTTTGAGTTCCAGACAATCTATTTACCCAGCCCCTAGTCATTTTCATCGAGTTCCTAAAATTCCCTTCACTTGACCTGTCTGAAATGAACCAATGATCTCCATCACTCCTGTCTCCAAACTCTCCTTTTCCTGGATGTCCTCCTTAGTTAGGAACACCATCATCCACGCAGTCCCCTGAGTCAGAACCTGAACATCATTCTCTGCTGACTTTCGTCTTATTCCCAAATCCCAGAAACCTCCAGGAACTGCCACTTGCATCTTAGGCTAAACCTGTGCTCTCCATCCTAATTACCTTAATTCAGGCCACTACCTCTTACTTGAAATAATGCAGGAGACTGTCAGATGAGCTTTCTCCCCTAACCTCACCCACAAGACACCCATAGCCCAACCGCTGACAACCCAGACCTATGAATACCACATCTTACAGCACGAGGTGCTTTACAACACGGCCTGTGCGAACTATTTGCACTGTCTTCCCTCCTCGCCTCCTTCTCTTTCATTGCAATAACCGCATAGAAGTCCATGCATTTCACAAATTCAATTCTTAAAGACGGTCATTTCAAACTTTGTCTCCACTGCTTGAAATACCTTGTCACGTGTCCTTTAACTGTGTGGTTTACTTCCGGTCATCCTACAAATCTTTCCCTACAGGAAGGTGACATATTCTCCTCCCTCCAGGAAGACTTTCTTCAGTCCCTTCTCTGCCTCTACATTAACCTCGCCCTCCTCTTGACTACTTAAGAAACATGGATATGATTTCTTATTGAAGTGCAGTTGAGGGACAGTATTATATGTGACAGGTATACATTATAGTGATTCTCAATTTTTTTAAGGTTATGCTGTATTATAGCTTTTATAAAATACTAACAATATTCCCTGTATTATACAATATATACTTGCAGCTTATTTTATACCTAACAGTTTCTGCCTCTTAATCGCCTACCCATACATTGCACCTCCCTCTTCTCCCTCCACACTGGTAACCACTAGTTTCTTTTCTGTATCTGTGCGTCTGCTTTTGTTGTATTCATTAGTTTTTTTTTTTTTTTAATTTCACACATAAGTGATATCATATCCTGGTGACTCAGATGGTAAAAAGTCATACACCATTTAGTCAAAAAAAAAAAAAAAAGAAAATTTGCCATTTGCAGCAACATAGATGTACTTGGAAGGGATTATGCTAAAAGTGAAGCAAGTCAGATAGAAAAAAAATAATAATGTAAGAATGTAAATATCTTTATATTTTTGCCCTGGTCTCTTTGAAAGAGAATCTATAATTTTACATTGGGCATGTGCTCCTTAAAGGAAGAAACTGTGGCTTATTCATCTCTGTATTCTCAAAACTTAGCATAAAGTCTGGCAGGTAATAGTCACTCACTAAATGCTTGATGGATTGAATTGAAATGGATTTCACAGTTGGTTTTGCTTTTAAAAGTTGCCTGCAAGGACAGATTTCCCCAGCCATGTCAGGTCCTGGACCAATCATCTTTCAACCTAGATTTAATGTTACAATTCCCTGGGGATAGAAATTATTCTCTAAGATGCACACATCATTTTTGACCACTGACTATTTCAGCAGATCTATAAATAAGGTCTTGAAATTAATGCATTCCTCCTCCTCTGGTCAAGAGATGTAACAGTTCACTAAATAGTTTTTAATAAAGACTAACATTTTACTCACGGCAGGGCTCAGATCAATCAAAACTTTCAGCAAAAGCCACAGAGCCATATGGCTTATTATTTGGGCAATCTAATTCCATTTCCACAGCTCTTTTCATCTTGTCTACTAAATGGGAAGACAGACAGAACCATGAGTTTCGTCACACATGAACTCTTTAATGTTGCCCATAGCAAGGTTCTCAATCCTAATGAAAAGGACTTGATAAATCAATGGCTGCCCCTAGGGGTTGGAAGCAGTATTTCTATGGGGGTGAGAATGCTTTCTCAACTTCTTCAAGAGAAACAGCACAGTGTGCTAGAAACAGTAGAGACTTTGGAGTGAGGCAATTCTAGATAATAACCTTAGGCAACTGATAATCTCTGAAAGATGAGGATAACAACTGCCTCACCGACTTCTTATTTATAACTATGATGAATAAGGCAATAAGATGTATTAAATTGTCTATCAGAGAACTGGGGCCATTCTAAGCATTAAATAAGTGATACTTTCTTTGTTTTCCCTTAGTTTCAGCTCCCAAAACCCCTATGGGGGATGAACTACAGGAGAATGAACAGAGTGTATCTGTTTTGTTCACTGCCGTCTCCCCAGTACATAGCAGATACCTCCCTGGTATACAACAAATGCTCAATAACCACTTAATGAAATGAATTTTCTTACAAGTCTATTCTACCCACTTCCACTGAAACAAATCTTAGGTTAATACCAGCTACATCGACACATTGATTCTCTCTCTTTCTCACTCACTCATCTACACACACACACACACACGCACACACCACACACCATTAACTCAGACCCAAAGCCCCAAACTAAGCTACTCATTTTTTGCAAGCTTGTCTGTCGATCTCAGATGGGTTTAATGAATGGTTCATCTGGTTAAATCAAAAATGTCTATTTAACACGCTAGCAATTTTATGATTTGTAAAATACCTGATAAAAATACAATTGTATTTTAAATGCCTGGACTAACATCCATCTTCTCTAAGAAGGTTACAGGGAACATAAAAAGTCCACATTGTTTATGTGCCATCTGCAGCAGCAGGAAGGAGGCATCTCATGAATTTCACAAGAATAATTTAGAAAGGTCATACTGAGGTTCCAAGGGGTGACAGAAATGAAACTTACAGAACACAAATCTGAATCAGGATCAGACTTTTCCATGAGAAAGTCTTATGTAAATGCAGAAATCCCAAATCAGGGAAATCACTCAAGATATAATTAGGTAAAGCCCACGGGAATAGTTTTAAAAAGAACACAAAATTACGAAATACCCTGTGCCTGAAATATTTCATTCTCATGCTCATTCCTGCAAGGAAAAAAAGCTCTATAATTTCTTGTTTGCATACTTTTGTTTAATTAAAAAGAAACTCATCTGAGGGAATTCTCATTTTAAGGACCATCTTCACAATTGTCAGTTGCACAGACAACAGTTTGAGAATTCATAAGATGAAAATGCTAATAACTTTCCATCTAAGGGTCCAGTATTTTAATGACTGATCAAGGTCAATATTATTACAGATTCTACTTTTGTCCTTTACTTCCTCCAAGCTCCAACCTGCCTAGGACCTTTCTGACAAGAAAACAAATACAGACTGAGTTTTTTCATAAATATATCTGAAATGCTGTCTCTCAGCCAAAATTGCAGGCATCTTTGCTGGTTCGACATTTAGCATACGCTTCATTTTGAGCAATGGAGTTGGAACTTTAATCAATGTCAAGCAAAAACATACCACCTGTCAAATGGTTACACTGGGAGCAATAGGCAGAGATGAGGGTTGATAAGGGGAGATTTGGGATCAGGAAATAGATTAAAAGAATAAATACTCTTGATCACATTGATGCTACCAGCGGTGGACAACGGATGCTTTGGAGCAAACAAAATGTACAAACTGCCTTTGCTGGAAAATACAGAACTGTGACAAGGTACATCAGTGCATCAGAAATAGAGCTGTTCACATCCTTCAGGAGGGTCTAAAATTAAGTGCTTCACCTTTAGGGAGGTGAGCACAACATCCATATCCACTCTACTATGTCAATCAAAATCCTAAGGTTGGGATCCGGAAGAGGTAACAGAAGAGACTTATCTGGAACAAAGAAATCAGCCAGGCCTAATGGATGTGGGAAGATATTTCAATAAAGTGAGACCAACAGACACACCTACCTCTGTGTAACACTTTAAGCTGAAACAGATGTTTGAGGATTTTTGCCCTAACACTATATGTAACAGTTATCCCCATTTAACTGATACAGAAAGTAGGGAAGGTTAAAAACATTCATCAAAACTTCATCTCCATCATATAACTTTTATTGAGGGCTTCCTCTGTGCTAAGCATCGGGCTAAAGGAATTTTATATGCATATTATCTCATTTAATCCTTCAAGCAAGCATATAAGACAGAGATATTATAGACAGGCCATATTTCAGACATGAAAATCAAGATTAAGAGAAGTACAGTAACTTAAGCAAGATCATCACATGTGATGGAAGATCCACTTGACATTCACATTATCACATGCACCATTAACAAACAGCATGCAAATGGAAACACTCACAACACACATCCACACCACACACAGAGAAACATACCACATGCACGCTCCATCGATGTGTACCATACACACCCTCCATATTTCACACATGTATCCCACAAAGAGTGTACAAATGCAACATGCACACAGACACCACACACATATACACACTGTTCCCACCACACCTCACTCTACTTTCTGTCTGAAGAACACATCTTCAGAACTTCAGGTCTCTAGTTCTCAAGTCAAAGACATGGAGAAAAGACTTAAGAAAAAGAAACAACAACAACAAACAAGGAAGAATGCTCATCCCTCTAGACCACGGGTCCACAGCCTCGCTGTGTGACTGGGCCACATGGTGTTCCATCTGAGGGCGCTGGGGGGAAAATACCTAAGTCTGCGTCTCACTCTAGATCAATCCAATTGAAAATGTTTGAATGGGAGGACAGAGCCCCAGGTCTAAGTATCTAAAGCACATCCACTTCAAATGATGCAGATGTGCAGCTAAGGTGGAGGAGGATGTCTTCCGCTCATCCCAGTATGCCTGCATCTCAGCATCCGACTGCCCAGGCCACAAGCAAGGCCCATCCCGATCCGTGTGCCAAGGCAACAGCCAGAGCTCACCTGCCTGCTGCATCGCTGGCCCCCTCCCCTCTCCTGGCCCCTCAGCAATTAGGGGAGATCCCTGAGAACAGGGTCAGGGGACCCTGTGAGTGGCAGCTTTCCAGCTGGCTTAAAGCCTTAACACTGAACCAAAACAGAGAACAGGAAGCAGTGACAGTCACAAGGTCAGAGCCCGCAGCCTGCTGGCCCCCATGCCAGTCTGAGAAGCCACTTTCTTGCTTGCATTTTGGATAAGAGTTGCTGGATGCCTGACAACTGTGTGGCCATGGCTTTATAGAGTAAGGCACAACCAGCCCCCAACAGCGCGTGAACCACCCATTTCTACTGACCACCAGTTTTCCTGCTTTTAATTCAAAAGGGCTCCTGCAGCCAGTCTCAAATCTGAGCACCCATTTCTGGGCCTCATTATGCTCCGGAGAAACTCATTCCCATGGCCACAGGAACTTTGCAAGCGCCCTGCCCTCTGCCTGAAATACTCTCACCTCTTGTCTTGGCGTAGCTGCTTCTTTCCAGTTCATCAGCTCAAGGCCACCTCCTCCAAGAGGTCTTCCCTGATCACTTCGTCTAACAAGGCCCTCGCCCCAAACCAAGTCACTTGCAGCTTTTTCCTGTCATGTTTTCTTTTGGTACGTATCACCAGCCAGTATTTTTTGACTTAACATTGTAATTATCCCTACCTGAAGTTGTCATATATGCATTAACCAAATAAATCAGTTTACCTGTCTTCTCCTATCACCTAGAACAAACTCAGTCATGGAAAATCATTGCATCATGTCCACATCTTGGCACTTAGTAGGTACTAAATAAATATTTGACTAAATGAAAAAAACAGACGAGTGAATGAAAAGCAGGGCTTTTTTTTTTTTTTTTTCAGTTCAGTTCAGTTGCTCAGTCATGTCCGACTCTTTGCTAACCCATGAATCGCAGCACGCCAGGCCTCCCTGTCCATCACCAACTCCCAGAGTTCACTCAAACTCACGTCCATCGAGTCAGTGCTGCCATCCAGCCATCTCATCCTCTGTTGTCCCCTTCTCCTTCTGCCCCCAATCCCTCCCAGCATCAGAGTCTTTTCCAATGAGCTAACTCTTCGCATGAGGTGGCCAAAGTACTGGAGTTTAAGCCTCAGCATCAGTCCTGCCAATGAACACTCAGGACTGATCTCCTTCAGAAGGGACTGGTTGGATCCCCTTGCCATCCAAGGGACCCTCAAGAGTCTTCTCCAACACCACAGTTCAAAAGCATCAATTCTTCAGCACTCAGCTTTCTTCACAGTACAATTCTCCCATCCATACATGACTACTGGAAAAACCATACCCTTGACTAGATGGACCTTTGTTGGCAAAGTCATGTCTCTGCTTTTTAATATGCTATCTAGGTTAGTCATAACTTTCCTTCCAAGGAGTAAGCATCTCTTAATTTCATGGCTGCCATTACCATCTGCAGTGATTTTGGAGCCCCAAAAAATAAAGTTTGCCTCTGTTTCCCCATCTATTTCCCATGAAGTGATGGGACCAGATGCCATGATTTAGGAAAGTCAAGACAGGAAATATAAACCTACCTGCTGCAGTGGGAAAGAGTGCATTTAATAGCAAACTGTGAACTGAAAATTCCTTAACAGTCAGGCCACCCACAAAACAAACTCCAGGGGATACAAATCTGGAGCTCTTTGACTAATGCATTAAACTTTTCCTTCCACATGTAAAACAGTTAGGCAGTGGGAACCTGTATATACACAGGGAGCTCATGTCTGTGCTCTCTGATGACATAGATAGGTGGGATGGCAGGGGGAGGGGAGGAAGTTACAAGGGGGAGGGGATATATATGTATGTGTGTGTATGTGTGTGCACACATATAGCTGACTCAGTTGCTTATACAGCAAAAACACAACATTGTAAAGCAACTGTACTCCAATAAAAAATAAATAAATAAAAAAGTTTGCTTCCGAAGTAAAACCTAAAGCAAAGAGTAAAAACTGGCACTAAAGTTTCAGTCTTCCCTGGTGCTCCGTTCTGTATGCTGTGGCTGGTGTGAGAAAGAGAAGGGATGGAAAAGGAGCAACAAAACCAAACAGACACACCAAGGATCAAGTCTTCATTTCTCCATGTGCAGGATTTATATTCCAGGACTGCAATGTAGCCCCTGACCTAACACACTATTAAGGACATGTTATCAGATGGCTCTATTACACATAAGAATTTAAAAAGGAAAACTTCCCGTTCAAATTCAGAGACCTCACAAGGCTTCTGTTTAGGTAGTTTCTCCGCAGAAAGAAAAAACCTCCAGTGAAATTTACCCTGGTCCCCAATCCAATTTGCCAGCTCCTTATAGATGAATCAGTGTGAGAGGTGTGTGTGGGGTTGCTTCCTCTAATTAATTTTGATGGGTGGAAAAGTGCCCCAAAAGCCCAGAGGGAGAAGTTGAACTCATGCTGTTCATTAGCAGCTCAAGGAACTGATTGAAAGAAGACTCCAAAAGCCCGCTTAAGTGAAATCCACCAAGAGCAGCCTGTTTAACTTACAGAAGTAAAACAATCAGAGCCTGGTCCTTTCTTTCCAAGAATCTATCACCTGAAGGAAGACATGTTTTACTTGCTAAAATGGTAGTATTCCCGTTCTTGCAGTATCTTCCACCCGAAACACCTCTCTCCCTCTCTGTCTTCCCTCCCCATCACCCCTCTCCCCCAAGATATCTACTAAAATCCCACCACCTGTGAGACGAGGGCCAGATGGGGCTTTATAACCTCTCAGAAGATTACATTCTTCGTATACATAACCACAACCAACTATGGAACATCCCTTTGGTTCTACAGAGGGTTTTGTCATTTGAATCAAAGGCAACATCGAAATTTTTTTTCCTAAGTGGTTTATGCGTTTATACACCTTCACAAAGAGATTTTCAGTTCTTCGTGACAGAGATGGTGTCCGGCCCTTTCCGTATGCTCCGTTGTCATACACTCTGAAAACATTTGTCTACTGAGAAAGTAAACAGAGCCAGTTTGCCTCGAGGAAGTCCAGTAGGTATGCATCCTTGTCAACAGGGGCCTTAGTGGGAAGACTACTAATTGTACATCTCAACTCTCCATTTGGATACCCTTGCTAAGGCCAAACTAATCCAAGGCAGCTACCTTTCTAAGGGGTCAGAGAAAGGGAAAGAACATGTGACATAAAGGCATTTAGAACCACATGCTGATCCACGTATGGAAACCGAGGGTTCTGACCAAGGAACCCTAGGCCCCAGCTTGCACCTGAGAAGCAAAGGGAAGATGATCGTGGATTTCCCCTAGGCTGTGCCAAAGTCGGCACTTGCCATCTGCCTCTGCAAGGATTACGTCACTAGCCACTGCCGCCGCTGACCTTCAATATCCTCTGAAAGGATTCAGGGTGAAGATTAGGAATGAGGCCCTCTGTGCTCTAGAAAAAAAAAAAAGAACCTGACAGAACAAGCCTTTTGATAGCTAGATATTTTCTGGAAAGGATTTTATGAGTCCAGATTCTTGCATTTCCTCTTATCTAGGGAAGCATTAAAATCATTAACAGTGATACCTGCTCCTTGTAACTAGCTGCAATCCTTTGCCAAAATGTGTGGCTGACTGCACATACCCCTCTTTCACTAATATCATACATAGCCCTGGCATTATCCCCTGCATCTTTGGAGCAGTTCCTCAGAGCTATCCGAAATGCTGTCTACCAAGCTACAGTCCTCATTTTGCCTCAAATAAGACTGAACTGACAACTGTCACACTGTGCCTTTTTTATTTATTTATTTTTTCAGTCAACAACTGTAACTCCTAGGCCAGAATTTCTTTCAGCATATTCCAAGGAGTATTAATCCATGAAATGCTCCAAGAAAACAGATTTGGAGAATGCTCTACATTACATCTCCCACAGAGAGATGCAACTACTCCTTAGCAAAGGGTCTGAGAAAGCTTTCAGGGAGTAAATCTATTGAGTTTTGTTCGGCTCTGCATTTCCCATACTCATTTAAGCATGGAAAGCATTTTTTCCCCCAAACTCTCAGCTATTAAATTCCCACAGAACTACTATTCCTCTAAGTAAAAGGTATTCTAAGTAAATTCCTTTATCACTGCTTTTAGAAGCCCAATCCATCATCAGGATCGCTTGGTACCATTAAGCAAGAAACTGTGCTTTTCCAGGCAATTAAGAGTTGTATTTTTCGCATTATTATCTTTCTTTACTGTTCAGAATGGATACCAGTGGCTCTCCATTTTCCATCCACGCCCCTCACTCCCACCCTGTTCTCATCCTTTCCTGCCCTAAGCTGACTCACCTTGGGTGTCCTCTGTTGGTGGCCTTCCAGTGGGAGGGCAGGGGAAGACAGGTTGGGGTAATTCTTCCTAGTTTATTTTGTTTTTCATGTTTTCATAGGAACAGCACCAGCCCCACAATTCTGGCGGCCTCTTGCCTCCAGCATCACTATTTCCTCCCCTCATCCCTCAGACCTAAGGATGGCAAAGTCTTCCCCTGATGCTATCACAGAGTGTGTCACCTTGATTTTGTGCATCCTTAATCCCACCAGTTGAGCTCGATATGATTTAGTGACTGAACAGCAATACCAACCCCACACAGGCCTCTGTTAAGTAACCCAATCAATCAATCTCTGGGCATGAACTGTTCTGTTTTTTGTATGTCTGTCTGTTTTCTGGCAGACCCTAATTGCTAGAGCAGGAAAGGAAACACACAGTAAGTAAATAAGTGTATTTGTCATTGCTCAGTCACTAAGTCATGTCCGGCTCTTTGTGATCCCAAAGCACACCAGGCTTACATGGTCTTCAATATCTCCCTGAGTTTGCTCAAACTCATTACCTTTGAGTTGGTGATGCCATCCAACCATCTCATCCTCTGTAGCACGCCTCTCCTCCTGCCTCAATCTTTCCCAGCATCAGGGTATTTTTTCAGTGAGTCAGCTCTTTGCATTAGGAGGCCAAAGGATTAGAGATTCAGCACCAGTCCTTCCAGTGAAAATTCAGGGTTGATTTCCTTTAGGACTGACCGGTTTGATCTCCATGTTGTCCAAGGGACTCTCAAGAGTCTTCTCCAGAAACACAGTTCAGAAGCATCAATTCTTCAGTGCTCAGCCTTCTTTATGGTCCATCTCTCACATTTGTCCGTGACTAGTGGAAAAACCATAGCTTTGACTAGATGGACCTTTGTGAGCAAAATGATGTCTTTTTTTTTAATATGCTGTCTAGGTTTGTCATAGCTTTTCTCCAAAGGAGCAAGCATCATTTAATTTCATGGTTGCAGTCATGTCTGCAGTGATTTTGGAGCCCAGGAAAATAAAATCTACTCTGATCCCATTTTTTTTCCCCATTTCTTGCCATGAAGTGATGGGACTGGATGCCATAATCTTGTTTTTTTGAATGCTGAGTTGTTAAGCCAGCTTTTTCATTCTCCTCTTTCATCTTCATCAAGAGGCTCTTTAGTTCCTCTTCACTTTTTCCCTTTAGAGTAGTGTCATCTGCATATCTGAGGTTGATATTTCTCCCAGCAATCTTCATTCCAGCTTGTGCTTCACCCTAGCATTTTTGTATGATGTACTCTACACAGAATTTAAATAAGCTGGATAACAATATACAGCCTTGACATATTCCTTTCCTAATTTTAAACCAGTTCATTGTTCTACATCCAGTTCTAACTGTTGCTTCTTGACCTGCATATACATTTCTTAGGAAGCAGGTAAGGTGATCTGGTATTTCCATCTCAAGAATTTTCAACAGTTTGTTGTGATCCACACAGTCAAAGCATTTAGTATAGTCAATGAAGCAGAAGGAAATGTTTTTCTGGAATGTACTTGCTTTTTCTCTGATCCGATGGATATTGGCAATTTGATCACTGGTTCCTTTGCCTTTTCTAAATCCAGCTTGTACATCTGGAAGTTCTCAGTTCACATACTACTGATGCCTGGCTCAAAGGACTGAAGTTTGAAGCCTACCTTGCTATCATGTGAAGTGAGCACAACTGTACATTAGTTTGAACATTCTTGGCATTGCCCTTCTTTGGGACTGGAATGAAAATGGACCTTTTCCAGTTCCATAGCCACTGCTGAGTTTTGCAAATTTGCTGGCATACTGAGTGCAGCATCACAACATCATCTTTTAGGGTCTGAAATAGCTCAACTGGAATTTCATCATCTCCACTAGCTTTGTTCGTAGTAACACTTCCTAAGGCCCGCTTGACTTCACACTCCAAGATGTCTAGTTGTAGGTGAGTGACCACACCATCATGGTTATGCTGGTCACTAAGACCTTTTTTGTACAGTTCTGTGTATAACTTTCACCTCTTCTTAATCTCTTCTGGTTCTTTTATGTCTTGCTGTTTTTGACCTTTATCATGCCCATCTTTGCCTGAAATGTTCCCTTGGTATCACAGATTTTCCCAAAGAGATCTCTAGTCTTTTGCATTCTATTGGTTTCCTCTATTTTTCTGTACTGTTCACTTAAGAAAGCTTTCTCACCTCTCCTTGATATGTGTGTGCGTATATATATAATTTAATCCTTACCACCTTTAATGAGAAGCATTATTATCCCCATTATTTTGCAAATGAGTAAAATGAAACCAAAAGGCGATGGAATAGCTTATACAGCCCAAGAGAAGCAGAAGCAAATTCAGTTTGAGGGCATTCAGTCTGTCAAATACTTTCTGTGAACTCATTGATACTTTGCTTTAGGCCTCAGGCTAAACTCTGAAGATAAAGGTGAGGAAGGGACAAAAAAAAGGAGAGAATAAACAGAGGTTGAGACCTCACGCTATGAAAGGAAAGTCTTTGCCCCTTGAAAGTCAATGTTGTAAAATAAGAACTGACTCACGTCTGACTCCTGGTCCACCTGGTCCACCACCCTGATCCTGGCATGGGCCCCAGGGAGCACAGTGTAGAGGGCAAGGTCCACCATCAAGGCCAAAGAAGAACCCCCCCAGCCATCTCTTTACTGCTTCTGTCCTACTCAAACCAATGTGAAACACCTCATCCAGACCAAGTTTACTGGCTCTTGGGTTGTGTCCCTGCCATAATGGATAATTAAGAGATGACAGCAGCCCTGCCAATCTGTGTATCCAAACATTAATTTTGAAATTTCTCTTCTGTTTCTGACATCTGGTTAGTATTAAGTATTACCAGCCCCCATCTTTGTATCTTAATTGTTTGGATTAACTCTTTCCCCCCACCCCACACCAATGCCATTTCAAATGATGAGAGTAGTAAAAAAAAAAAAGGTATGACAGTAGTAACTATACACAGAGCCATTAGTGAGTGCTGGATACCTGACCACATTCTGAAATTAAGCACTGGGCCTCTAGATGAAGCTTGTTGAGATTTAAAATGCAAGTCCAATACTTACTACCTAAAAAATTACTTAATTTATCTACATTTATTCATTTGAAAAATAGGGATGCTACCTGTTCACAGAATTGTGACAATTCATAGAATTCATGACAATGAAACTTGGTATTCCAGATTAAGCACTGTCTCCTGTGCCTGGCACATAAGAAATGATGGTGGTGGTGGTGAGGAAACAGAGGACTACAAGAGTGCTTACAATGTACTGGCTTTTTTCCAAGTATTTTATATGTACTCATTCAATCATCCTAAAAACCCTGTATGGTGGCATTATTATTCTTTAAGTTCTGTGGCTGAGTAGACAAATTGAAATGGTTTGGCCAAAGGGACATGCCAGTAAGCTATGGAGTGGGCATTCCTACCAGGTCTGCCTAATTCCAGAGCCTAGGTGAAGAGCATTACAGACCAGCGTTTTAGAGGCTTCTGCCTTAATGGCCCAGTGGTAAAAGAATCTGCCTGCTATGCAGGAGATGCAGCAGATGCAAGTTCAAACCCTGGGTCAGGAAGATCCCCTGGAGTAGGAAATAGCAACCCACTCCAGTATTCTTGCCTGGAGAATCCCATGGACAGAGAAGCCAGGTGGGCTATGGTCCATGGGTTCGCAAGAGTCAGACATGACTGAGCATGCACACTCACACTGTCAAGGGAACCTCTGCTTCACCTCCAGGATTCAAGGTTTGTCCTCCTTTCTCTGCCTCGCTCTCCAGTCACAGCACATTCTAACACTGAATCCTCTCTTCATAGTTAGCATCCTGTTCAGGCCAACTCTTCGGTGACTCTCCATCTTTGGATCAGGTTTCAGTCTTGAAATGGACATGTGGGGCTTCTGCCTGCTGTGACCGCTAGCTTCACTTTCTGTCATAGTCCTGAACCAGCCATACTTAAAGCAGATCTCTGGGGTGAAATCGCCACTCCTCCTTGTACCTAGGAACCTTCCTGTGGGAATAAGGCCCCAGTGACACAGTAGGAAGGAAAACCACAGCGTAAGAGAGAGGATGTTACTGCCAACCAATAAAACCTACATTCATTCTATCTTTCTACCTCGATAAACGCATAGATAAATTTGACAAATCTAAAAACCTAAAGCTTTCCTCGTGTTATTTGGTAAGATCTTACTTTCTCCACTGTACTCTGCAACACAAAAATAGATGCAGGGATGTGAACATGATTTCAGATTTCACATATCTCAAATTACAGGATTCAATCAAATGCAACTCTCCTTAGATTAAATATGCATGAAAAACAGTGTGTGTGTATGCTCAGGCAGGTCCATCTCTTTTGCGACTCCATGGACTGTAGCCTGCCAGGCTCCTCTGTCCATGGAATTTTCCAGGCAAGAATACTGGAGAGGGCTGCCACTCCCTTCTCCAGGGTGATCTTCCTGACCCAGTTACTGAAACCATGTCTCCTGCATCTTCTGCTCTGGCAGGGGGATTAATTCCCACTGCTCCACATAGGAAGCCTAAGAAAAACAGTAGTTTAATTTTAATTTCCNAGGGCTGTCACTCCCTTCTCCAGGGTGATCTTCCTGACCCAGTTACTGAAACCATGTCTCCTGCATCTTCTGCTCTGGCAGGGGGATTAATTCCCACTGCTCCACATAGGAAGCCTAAGAAAAACAGTAGTTTAATTTTAATTTCCATTTAGCAGGAACTTATCCCAAAATGTTCCCTTTATCTTCCCTAGCATCATTCCCTTGGCCCATTACATGACCCACCTGAGATTCCTATGGCCCCAGTGACTCCCTTCTTCAGTGGGATGTGATAGAAGTAATGACCTTAAGCTCTGAGACTAGGCCACAGGAAGCCTTACAGCTTCTACCCAGGTGTCTTGGAACTCTTGCTCCTGGGACATTCCTTCTTGGAAACTAGAAGTCATCCTAGGGAAAGTCACATGAAGAAACCATCTAAAGGAAGTAGAATCACAGTCCCACCTGAGTTTCCAGCAGACAGTCATGAGTGAGCCCCCTTGCAAACCAGCCCAGATGTATCTTCAGATGCCTGTATTAAAAACCTGCCCAGCTGAACCCAATGAACCCACAGAACTGTGAGAGAGAACAATAAACTGTTTTAAGAAATTAAGTTTAGAAGAGCTTTGTATCAGAAAACATTATCTCTTTGGGACATATCCTTAACTATTTACAGAAGACATAATATGTCTAGCATTTTTCATTTAATCCAGTTAAGGTGGGGAAAAGAGTTGAAATAAACTTGCCCATGTGCTGCTAATTACTAAAACTGAAAAGTTGGATCATAAAAAACAACTATACTGCTCTAGCTTCCTTATAGACATCCCTATTTCTTAAACTCACAGTGTCCCAGTAATGCTTCCCAGCTCTCACCATCCCTCCCATTCTCATCGGTGCTCAGATACCATTTCGAGATGTGATGCACTTTCTTCCTTTCAGTCGAGACATGATACTTTCCCCTTTCCTGCTTTTCTGAGTCTATTCCTTATTTACCTTCCTATTTCCCAGTTTCTACTACTGGTGACCCTATGGTCCAGCTCCCTGCTCTCTGTCCTTACACTGGTTTAGACACAGACTTTCACCTGGTCACAGAGCATCATAATTTTTTTTATCTTTCCAACATGCACCTTCTGCTTTATGTTGAACTAGTGATGGCTATTTCGGTCTCCTTGCGACTGACTGTATAGCAAACACCCTGTCTAGAAACAAGAGAATTCTTTGGAAAGAAGCATCACTTAACTGTAGCTTGGGATTCCTCAACCCCAGGGTCCACCTCGACTGGTCTACACCTCTCTGTACATCCGTGGAAGTCCAAAACTTATGCTAGATTATGTAAACCCCAACAGAGTGGGATTGACGCACACAATTTGAATGAATTCACTAAGCCTATGGATAGTTTTACTGTCTGAGGTTGCCATTTTTGTTTCTTATGAAATAAACTTAGATGTTAAATTCAGCTCCTCCTCTAGTTCTTAAAAGAAGGAAAGAATGGAAAAGGAAAAGCATTCAGAATATATGTTTGCAAAATCAGATATATTTCTTTGCCTTTTAAGAGGAGGAATGGAGATCCCAGTGAAAAGCTTAACACAATCAACTTGAGATACCCTTGGTCTTACAAGTCCTCTGGCCACGCTACCAGTGTGGCTTTCCTCCTAGCCATTCACCCCACATCAGGTCCCCAGCGTCCCATCATCTCACTGGCTATTATCTCCCCTCTAGACTCCTTTCTCATTTTCCATCAACTCCAAATGTTGCTTTACTTCCATGGTCTACTACTATTCCTTCAATTCCACTTATTCAGTTTATTGAAATATTTTTCTAAGCAACAATCCTTCTCTAAGGGGAATTCTCTGGCCAGAGCTTAAGATAATAAAATTTTTTCCCTGCTATACGTTTATTCAAAACTGTCCTCAAACTCCCAGTGAGCTGGAGCAAAATAATCTTCAACTCTGGGCCTTAATGGCCAAATACAGACTCAAAAAGACAGCTGGTAAGGACATAAAGAGGGAGTCTGATGTAGAAACACATGTCTACAAGCCATTCTATAAATCCTTACCCAGACCCTCCAGTTCAGCCTGCATCCCACTCAAGGTGCCCTTTCGAAAATATTTGTTCATTCGTTTATATCTCAACCTCATTTTACTTACAAATAACTCAGGACCCAGAAGGAACCACAGTTAACAGACTGTGCTCCTTTGCCATGGGGCCTACATATCAGTTAGGATTAGGCTTCAACAACAAAAAGCAGTGACTTGATTTTGAAGGCTTAAAAACTTAAGCTTATTTCCATCTCATTTAAAGTAATTCAGAGGCAGGCAGTCCAAGAGCGGATGATATGCTGGTTCCAGGGTCTGCAACATCCGAGCTCCTTCACTGTATCCAATTCCAGGTGGGAAAGACATGATGGAAGGGAAAGGCTGATGAAACAGACTCCAGGCTGAACTTCTAAAAACAATTCCTCCAAGCACCCTCCAGAATTGTAATTGCTGCCTCTGCTGCAATGAGGAGGCTATAGAATAAGAGAGCTGCCACCATTCCAGAACCACTTCAGCTCTGCCAGGATGAGGAAGGTGTCAGATCGGAAAGGCTTCAGGAAAAGCTGGAAGCTGACACCACTGCCTCTGCCATGATTTAAACCAGCAATTTAATTTAGTTCCTGATCAAAGCCTCCAAGAATTCATCTGTTTGAGCAACCCTCAATCCCACTTGGTCATGCTTGGGACCCTGACAATAAGGGAATTTGGGACATGTAGATCCTAGCATACCAGCCAACATAAAAGAGGAAGATATTTTGTGGGGGTTGAACGGCTGTTGAGGCAAATCACTGTCTTCCATCTACAGTCCATCATCACTCAATGCATTTTTATTGAGAGGAATGGAAAGACTCATTCCTAACACGATGTCTTCTGCTGACCAGCAGATAGTCTCAGCTGGCAGCATTTGAAAGGACAGAAAAGAGAAACAGGACTGGAATCTGGTTTCAGAATATTTAACCTTTGAGACATGGCTATATTAAAAAGTGACTGGAGAGTTTCAGAAACAAAGAGAAGAGAGAAGGAAACAGGAAATGGTGTGGATACCACTGGCTTCTGCGTTGCTAGAGGCTGTGAATTTGCCCTCTGCTCTAAGCTACTGTTCTGTTTCTTTTATCACCTCCCTTATCATTTCGACTTGGATTTATGAGGTTCAAACACTACTATCCATTTATCTTCACAGATTTCTTATTCAAAATGCACTGGAGCATAATTTATCTTTACCACATCTCTATGCAGTAGGGAGGGGCTGGTTTTTATTATTTGAGGCACAAAGAGGTTAACTGGCTCACCCAAGGTCACACAATGAAACACAAGGATAAAACACCACCAGGGAAAGCCAACTGAATGGTATGTGCATCCAGAAGAAACCAGCTCTCAATGCGTAGAGAAAATCTACAGTTTGAGAGGGAGGGCAGAAGTAGCTTCAGACTGTGTCCTGAAGGGACAATTAACTGAATATCAAGGATTAAAATTTTTCTAGTGAGACTTTTATATCTTTTGAGCTTTGAGATCTCAAATTGGATTTTCAAGATCAGTTAGTTTAATCAAGCAAGATTTTTCTCTGTAAATGCATTATGTGCGCCTGCAGTGGAAGTGTGTGTGGGCACAAGATGGAATAAAATTTAGTCTCCAATTTCTCAAAACAATCAAATTGACCATTTTTCATCAGTGAAAACTAAATCTTCCAAAGCACTGTTTCCCTCTCTCTTGGGACATAGGTAGACTACTTTGCAGGGTCTATAAAAAATATATAGCTATTCATGTATGTTTCTCCGATGTCAATAACAAAAAATTCTGATGCATAATCTGGAAAAAAACTTAATCAGAATCTGAAGATCTAGGTCACCTGTGTAACCTTGGAATAAGTTCACTTCTCTGGGCCTCAGTTTTTCATTCTTATAATAAGGAGGATAGCTCTATGATCACTAATCTCCCTTTGAACTTAAAAGTCTCCAATTCAGTACTTACAGAATTATAGAGGAATGGTTTCACTAAAGAGCTGGTGATTTACTATAAATATTAATCTAAACAATTAAAATTTTCCTCTTTTTTATAAAAATGACCTAAACAGGAAATAAATAACTGGATAAATTTTACCATATGACAGCTTTAGGAGCTGGGGTTAACCTCAGGGTTAATTAACTGTAGACTTTCAGCACTGTGGCTAAAACCTGGTCCAAAGAGATAACTATCCCAATACTCTTCCTAATACTTCTGCGTATTGAAATAAGAATAAAAGTAACTTGAACATCAAGTATTAAACCCCAATGTGTCTAAAAGTTCCAAGTATTTTAGATATGTGGTCTCATCAAACCTTCACATCCATGTTCCCACTTTATAGCACGTAGCTCATGAGTCCAATTCCATACTTAATTCCTCCAAAAGACCTAGACTTTGTGAAATAAGTGGTTCCGTCTTTTTCCAAAGGCTTTGTAGTTTTCTCTCTTTATCCATTTGCTTGACTCTCAACAGTATCCTGATTTTCACTGAGATACCATATCACACACACACACACACAAAGGAGTTTTGGGGAATACCAAGTGCAACCTAGGCTCCTGAGATGAGCCTGTGACTAAAGCTAAGCTAATCACCATATCGCTGGCCAGCTTCAGTGCAAGAGCGAACATGTGAGCTGGGGGCTTCTGGAAAAAGAGGCTTCCTAGCACTTCTGAGGGAGTTTCTTGGAGACAACCTTCTGTCTGTGTCCTCAGACATCAAAAAAAGTACACCATTGGCATGCACCTTGGGATTATTATGAGATCCCAGGACAGTGACCAAGAAGTTGAAATCAGAGAAGTCAGAGCAGAGAGAAGGCCAAGAAAAGGAAAGGAACCAGGTCTTTGGTGGCAACCCTGTGTTGCTGTGTCAAACCAGCCCCCCAAATTGCTTGACCTTGGACTTATATGAGTATGAATCAATAAATCCCTCCTATGGCTTAGTCTACTTTGAGCTGGACTTTTTGTTACCACTTACAACTGAATACATCTTTAGTATCTACCACAGCACATAGACTGCTTAATGGTCACAGTTATTGCTCACTTATAACATATCAAATATTTATCAAGTACCTCCTATAGGCCAGACACTTTCTTAGCTGCCAGTATACAGCACTGAGATAAACTGACAAAAATCCTAACCCTAATGGAGCTTATATTCTAGTGGGAGAACCAGACCATAAAGAAGGTAACTGAGTGAAACGCATAGCATAGTGGATAGTGATACATACTGAGGAAGAAAAGTACAATGGAGAAGGGGAAAAGGAAATATCAACAGGGACTGAAATTTTTGAAAGTAGCCCAGGGAACTTTACAGAGATAAAGACTTTGGGTAGAGGCCTGAAGTAAGTGAAGGAGTGAAGCAGGAAGATGTCAGAGGGAAGCACATTCCAGGCAGAGAAAAGAGTAAAGGCCCTAAATCCAGATGGGGACTGAATTGATAGTACCAGGTCAGACTTCATCGGTCATGAGCGCACATTTGGAAAATAGCAGCTCAGAAAATGTATGAAACCCATCTATTACTTCCTAAAGAAGGTCTGGAAGGACTGATGTTGAAGCTGAAACTCCAATACTTGGCCACCTGATGCGAAGAGCTGACTCATTGGAAAAGACCCTGATGCTGGAAAAGATTGAAGGCAGAAGAAGGGGAAGACAGAGGATGAGATGGTTAGATGGCATCACCAACCCAATGGACATGAGTTTGGGTAAACTCCAGGAGTTGGTGATGGACAGGAAGGCCAGGCATGCTGTGGTTTATGGGGTCACAAAGAGTCAGACATGACTGAGCAACTGAACTGAAAGAAGGTCCTTTCCCCATCTTAAGACAGTACTTTAAAGGATGGAGGTAGGATGGACTAGTTCTTTTCAGATTCAATACGTGATATCCCCACCCTGGGATTCCCAGGGTGTTCAGTGGTAAAGAACCTGCCTGCCAATGCATAGACACAGGTTCGATCCCCAGGTTGGGTTGATTCCCTGGAGAAGGAAATGGCTACCTTCTCCCAGGGATTTTGCCCACAAAATCTCATGGACAGAGGAGCCAGGTAGGCTACAGACCATGGGGTCACAAAAGACTCAGACATAACTCAGCAACTAAAAAACAACATCTTCACACCACCTAAGGAGATAATTCACTAAAGCGCCTTTAGAAGCACAAACCCTCAGTATTTATGACTTATATTATTCCTACGGAATTAATCCAGTGAGGACAGTGGTTGAACATATTATCATTAGTCAACTGAAACAGAGTCAAGTACTACCTAGAATATGATGCATAGTGATTGAAGAGCCCTGACCTAAGACCACACAAAGTGACATCCTTGCACTGATGTATTGCCAAGGACCCTTCCATTGGCCATGCTTTCACAGACCATCATACCTACCTAATGACAGTACATAACATTTTAGACTTTGTTGTTTGAATGTGATTTTGACATTGCTGAGCATTCATTGAGATTAACCCTGCCTATTCATGGTTGAATTTCAAATTTCCTATGGTGACATCCTGGAAGGAATGATACTAAAGCTGAAACTCCAGTACTTTGGCCACCTCATGTGAAGAGNTGTGGTGTTGGAGAAGACTCTTGAGAGTCCCTTGGACTGCAAGGAGATCCAACCAGTCCATTCTGAAGGAGATCAGCCCTGGGATTTCTTTGGAAGGAATGATGCTAAAGCTGAAACTCCAGTACTTTGGCCACCTCATGTGAAGAGTTGACTCATTGGAAAAGACTTTGATGCTGGGAGGGATTGGGGGCAGGAGGAGAAGGGGCCGACCGAGGATGAGATGGCTGGATGGCATCACTGACTTGATGGATGTGAGTCTGAGTGAACCCTGGGAGATGGTGATGGACAGGGAGGCCTGGTGTGCTGCAATTCATGGGGTCGCAAAGAGTCGGACACGACTGAGCGACTGAACTGAACTGAACTGAACTGAAAAGTAAAAGCAGTGGCCCAAACCCAGCATCCTTGCCCCATTTTTTTCTCTCCAGAAATAAACACTTTCACATCTTTTAATTAATTCTTTGGCCATTTAGTTTTGTACTATATATATATATATATATATATATATACACACACACACACACATATATATGTATATACATTTTTTCTCAATTTTTAAATTATTTAATCATTATCTACCGTGTTTTCATGATGAATAAGTTTAAGAATCAAGGGAATAGATGATTTAATTAACTGCTTTTTATCAGGTTCTACTACAGTGTGTGTGTGTGCTCTCAGTAACTCAGTCAAGTCCGACTCTCTGTGGCCCTTTGAACTGTAGTTGACAGGCTTTTCTTTCTATGGAATGTTCCTGGCAAGACTACTGGAGTGGGTTTCCATTTCCTCCTCCAGGGGATCTTCCTGACCACGAGATCAAAACTACATTTCCTGTATCTCCTGCATTGGCAGGTGGATTCTTTACCACTCTGTCACCTTATAATGCTACATAAAAAAGGACAGTCAAATTTCAATCATATGAAATTGAACGTTTATCTCTCAATTAAGAATCCACAGTCTGATTTGGGCAGCTCTGCCGCAAGATGTGGGGTTAGCTTCATGTCTGCTCCATGGATCCTTCTGGGACCAGGGGCTACACGAGGGAATGCTCTTCTCAGGAGGAAACACATATCCCCATCCTCTCTCCATCCACAAAATCGTAATTTTGGTGACATAAATATTGTTAACATTTTATGGCTATTAATGAAAGACAGAGGGAAACAAAAAGTGCCCACTGAACTGGAAAGCATGTTGAGAATGAAAAAAATGAGGCATGTATTTGTGTTTCATGGCTACATTATTTAGCATTCTTTGTGTACTCTCTTTTCTGTTTAGTTTTTTGAAAAATATATAATTAATAACTAACATTTTTATTTGCTTATTTTTCTGTGTACTTTAAAATTGCAAAGTGAAGAAAACTGAGCATGAAAGAATTGATGCTTTTGAGCTGTGGTGTTGGAGAAGACTCTTGAGAGTCCCTTGGACTGCAAGGAGATCTAACCAGTCCATTCTGAAGGAGATCAGCCCTGGGTGTTCTTTGGAAGGACTGATGCTAAAGCTGAAACTCCAATACTTTGGCCACCTCATGTGAAGAGTTGACCCATTGGAAAAGACTCTGATGCTGGGAGGGATTGGGGGCAGGAGGAGTAGGGGATGACAGAGGATGAGATGGCTGGATGGCATCACCTACTCAACAGACATGAGTTTAAAAAAACCTGGGAGTTGGTGACAGAGAGGGAGGCCTAGCATGCTGTGATTCATGGGGTCACAAAGATTCGGACACGAATGAGCAACTGAACTGAACTGAAATGGGTCTACTTTTATAGGCTGCACATCAGGCACAAATATTGAAATTTTATTTAGAATTATCCTAAGAAACAATTCCTGATAACCAAAGGTAATCCTTGAAGCTATTTATGTTACAGTTCTCTGGATTTGCTTTAGGTTGAAAGCTGGTGATGAAAAATTATTGCAAGATTTACTTTGAGTTCAGAAGCAAAAATTTAGGTACTTATTCAAAACTTCTTATTCCCTTAAACATAGCACCTTCACATGATTAAAAACCTCCAGTAACTAATTTCCATGTGAATTTTCTAAGTTTTTCTCTTTTCAGAAATATTTTGGAACTTTTTAAAGGTTCAAACTGAGACAGGAAATGAATTACTTAGAACTTCAGTTTTTAAGAGTTTCTGTACTAATAAATTAGATTTTCAAATTCAGATAAGTGAATAATTAAGTATTATTCAATAGCTGTCGACAAACATAATTGATGGAAAATGTGCTTATAGATCATGTGTTCTATTTTCTTACCAAAATACACGAATTATAAATGGAATTCTATGGTTTGGAATGAACATGAACTTGAATTAGGAAATTTAATTAAATGTGAAACAGGGGGGAAATTGTGAATGGTGGAGTAAAGAGAACCAAAACTCATACACAGTTATATTGTTTACTAAAACCTGCCAAATTTTGAATTCCTGTATGCATGTGATAAAGAACAATATGAGAATTCAGATTCTGTCTTAGTCATCTGTTCATATACACTATATTAGCTTGGGACGTTAAAGAAATATTTTAGTAACGCTGTAAGAATTGCAGCCAACAATCTTTTCCGGGTTATGTGCAAAGTAAACAGTGACTAGGAAGACAACTTATTCAGTGAGAGAAGTTTTTTAATTTTATTGCTGTTAACTTTTGGTGTACGGGGAGGAAATGAAATTGAATTGCATGGCTATTAGAGAATTCTGGTTTTGTTTAGGTATAGTATCTTTTCACTAAGATCGCTGCATATCTTTTTAGCATGATAAAATCATAGAAAAAATAATAAAGATTATTCTAATTTGGGCACAAACACTAAAAAATTTTTTGTGGATTGGAAATGAAATAGTTGTAAACCAAGAGAGGGATTTTTTTTTTTTTAAATACATGGAGGTTTCAGTTCTTTATTACTATGAAGAAGAACCAATAGGCAGATTTTGAACCAAGAGATGTTACAATAGAAGAACTAGCCATTTTAATGTTCAATATTATTTCATTTATATTTTATCAAGATAATTGTATATCTTCAATGCTCTCTCATAGTTTACCTGTGTAGTTTCTGATTTAGGTAGAAAATTGAAGTTTCATTCAATTCTTTTTGTACAGTACCTTGTGTTGTCATCAAATAAATGATGAATAAGTCTATTTATTTAAATATTCAACATTGTAAGAGGATCACTAGATTCTTTATATGTTCCTTTTGGTGGAGGAGGCTCTGCTATGCAGTATGTGGGATTGTAGTTCCCTGACCAGGGATGGAACCCATGCCCCCTGCATTGGAAGCACAGAATCTTAGCCAGTAGACCACCAGGTATGATCCCTATATGTTCCTATTATATTTATGAACTTTTAAAAACGTTGCTTGTATATCCTCATTCAATTGCCATAGCTTACTCTTGCAGAAAATGTTCATTTGTCACTTTTTTTTGCACATCCCCTCCCCACTCACAAGTCTTCAGGCTCTATTAGTCATAGTAGTCATTTTCTGGATGGGTTTGATACAATATAAAGTAAGCAAATCAGAATACCTGCTTATTTTATTTTTTCAGCTTTTCCACTCAGTGCTTGGTGTTTTATTTTCCTTTTCATTGAGATAGATGTCATTGCAATAATTTTACAGATCCAGCAATGTTAGATTCCTAATAGCTTCATTGTTGATATGTGTTATTTGTCCCTGTACAGGTCTCTGATATTCTGAAATCTGGAGCTATGATTTTGTTTCATCATTACCCCATTGCTTTGACCTTAATACTTACTCCTGTCTAGGGATAAGAGATACCCCACACCCAAGATAAGAGAAACCCAAGTAAGATGGTAGGTGTTGCAAGAGGGCATCAGAGGGCAGACACACTGAAACCATTCTCACAGAAAACTAGTCAATCTAATCACACTAGGACCACAGCCTTGTCTAACTCAGTGAAACCAAGCCATGCCTGTGGGGCAACCCAAGAAAGGCAGGTCATGGTGGAGAGAGCTGACAGAACGTGGTCCACTGGAGAAGGGAATGGCAAGCCACTTCAGTACTCTTGCCTTGAGAACCCCATGAACAGTATGAAAAGACAAAATGATAGGATACCAAAAGACAAACTCCCTAGGTCATTAGGTGCCCAATATGCTACTAGAGATGAATGGGGAAATAACTCCAAAAAGAATGAAGGGATTGAGCCAAAGCAAAAACAATACCCAGTTGTGCATGTGACTGGTGATCCAATGCTGTCAAGAGCAATATTGCATAGGAACCTGGAATGTCAGGTCCATGAATCAAGGCAAATTGAAAGTGGTCAAACAAGAGATGGCAAGGGTGAACGTCGACATTCTAGGAATCGGCGAACTAAAATGGACTGGAATGGGTGAATTTAACTCAGATGACCATTATATCTCCTACTGCGGGCAGGAATCCCTCAGAAGAAATGGAGTAGCCATCATGGTCAACAAAAGAGTCCAAATGCAGTACTTGGATGCAATCTCAAAAATGACAGAATGACTTCTGTTTGTTTCCAAGGCAAACCATTCAATATCACAGTTATCCAAGTCTATGCCCCAATCAGTAATGCTGAAGAAGCTGAAGTTGAACGGTTCTATGAAGACCTACAAGACCTTTTAGAACTAACACCCAAAAAAGATGTCCTTTTCATTATAGGGGACTGGAATGCTAAAGTAGGAAGTCAAGAAACACCTGGAGTAACAGGCAAATTTGGCCTTGGAATACGGAATAAAGCAGGGCAAAGACTAATAGNGACTCGATGGACGCTAGTCTGAGTGAACTCCGGGAGTTGGTGATGGACAGGGAGGCCTGGCGTGCTGAGATTCATGGGGTCGCAAAAAGTCAGACACAATTGAGTGACTGAACGGAACTGAACACCATTTTGCTTTAATAAATCCTGCTGACCAGACAAGTCTCAATAGATATCATATTGTTACAGCAAATGTGACCCATACTGTTCAAACCCAGAATGACTCATTTTTTTCCAACATTGCCATTTCCATTCATAGAAATGTCATCTTTCTATTGTCACAAAGTTCAAACACTAGAATTTTAAAATCATTTTCTTCCCTTTAATCTCTTTTATCCAACCTGCCACCAAGGCCACCAGCTCTATCCAGGCTTTGATGAACAAGTTTACTGTGCAATCCACAAGCTATTTTCTGAGCATTTAATCCTTCTTCTTCCCAAGTATACTACTACCAGATCAAGCATCTAAATAGCCAGTTCAGGAGTTTATAATGGCTCCTGATTACCTAACTATAGCTAACCTACTCTGGGAGACTTATATGCCCTGTACATATAGTTCCTCAAAACTTTCTGGACAGTCTTCCTAAATTTGTCTAATTCAATGAAACCATGAGCCATGCCATGTAGGGACACCCAAGATAGACGGGTCAAGGTGGAGAGTTCTGACAAAACGTGGTTCACTGAAGAAGGGAATGGCAAACCACTTCAGTATTCTTGCCTTGAGAATCCCATAAACAGTATGAAAAGGCAAAAAGACAGGACACTGAAAAATGAACTCCCCGGGTCAGTAGGTGCCCAATATGCTATTGGAGATCAGTGGAGAACNAGGGAATGGCAAACCACTTCAGTATTCTTGCCTTGAGAATCCCATAAACAGTATGAAAAGGCAAAAAGACAGGACACTGAAAAATGAACTCCCCGGGTCAGTAGGTGCCCAATATGCTATTGGAGATCAGTGGAGAACAAACTCCAGAAAGAATGAAAAGACAGAGCCAAAGCAAAAACAATACACAGTTGTGGATGTTACGGGTGATAGAAGCAAGGTCCGATGCTGCAAAGAGCAATATTGCATAGGAACCTGGACTGTTAGGTCCATGAATCAAGGCAAACTAGAAGTGGTCAAATAGAGATGGCAAGAGTGAACATCGACATATAGGAATCAGTGAACTAAAACGGACTGGAATGGGTGAACTTAACTCAGATGACCATTATATTTACTACTATGGGCAGGAATCCCTTAGAAGAAATGGAGTAGCCCTCATAGTCAACAAGAGTCCAAAATGCAGTACTTGGACACAATCTCAAAAATGACAGAATGATCTCTGTTTGTTTCCAAGGCAAACCATTCAGTATCACAGTAATCCAAGTCTATGCCCTGACCAGTAATACTGAAGAAGCTGAACAGTTCTATGAGACATATAACACCTTCCAAAATGAACACTCAAAAAAGATGTCCTTTTCATTATAGGGGACTTGAATGCAAATGTAGGAAATCAAGGAATTCCTGGAGTAATGGGCAAATTTGGCCTTGGAGTACAGAATGAAGCAGGGCAAAGGCTAACAGTTTTGCCAAGAGAATGCTCTGGTCATAGCAAACACCCTCTTCTAGCAACACAAGAGCAGACTCTACACATGGATGTTACCAGATGGTCAATACTGATCAGACTGATTATATTCTTTGCAGCCAAAGATGGAGAAGCTCTACACAGTCAGCAAAAACAAGACTGGGAGCTGACTGTGGCTCAGATCATGAACTTATTATTGTGAAATTCAGATTTAAATTGACGAAAGTAGGGAAAACCACTAGACCATTCAGTTATGACCTAAATCAAATCCCTTACAACTATACAGTGGAAGTGACAAAGAGATTCAAGAGATTTTATCTGATAGAGTGCATGAAGAATATGGATGGAGGTTTGTGACACTGTACAGGAGGCAGTGATCAAGACCATTCCCAATAAAAAGAAATGCAAAAAGGCAAAATGGTTGTCTGAGGAGGCTTTACAAACAACTATGAAAAGAAGAGAAGCAAAAGCAAAGGAGAATAGGAAAGATATACCTATTTTAATGCAGAGTTCCAAAGACTAGCAAGGAGAGATTAAAAAGCCTTCCTCAGTGGTCAATGCAAAGAAATAGAGGAAAACAATACAATGGGAAGGACTAGAGATCTCTTCAAAAATTAGAGATACCAAGGGAACATTTCATGCTAAGATGGGCACAATAAAGGACAGAAATGGTATGGATCTAACAGAAGCTGAAGATATTAAGAAGAGGTGGAAAGAATACCCAGAAGAACTGTACAAAAAAGATCTTCACAACTCAGATAACCATGATGTTATCATCACTCACCTAGAATCAGACATCCTGGAATGTGAAGTCAAGTGGGCCTTAGAAAGCATCACTACAAACAAAGCTAGTGGAGGTGATGGAATTCCAGTTGAGCTATTTCAAATCCTAAAAGATGATGCTGTGAAAGTGCTGCACTCAATACGCCAGCATATTTGGAAAATTCAGCAGTGGCCACAGGAATGGAAAAGGTCAGTTTTCATTCGAATTCCAAAGAAAGGCAATGCCAAAGAATGCTCAAACTACCGCACAATTGCACTCATCTCACAAACTACCAAAGGAATGCTCAAAATTCTCCAAGTGAGGCTTCAACAGAACATGAACTGAGAACTTCCAGATGTTCAAGCTGGATTTAGAAAAAGCAGAGAAACCAGAGATAAAATTACCAACATTCATTGGATCATATAAAAAGCAAGAGAGGTCCAGAAAAACATCTATTTCTGCTTTATGGACTATGCCAAAGCCTTTGTCTGTGTGCATCACAACAAACTGTGGAAAATTCTTAAAGAGATTGGAATGCCAGACCACTTTACCTGCCTCCTAAGGAATCTGTATGCAGGTCAAGAAGCAACAGTTAGAACAGGACATGGAACAATAGACCGGTTCCAAATTGGGAAAGGAGTATGTCAAGGCTATATACTGTCACCCTGCTTATTTAACTTATATCCACAGTACATCATGTGAAATGCCAGGCTGGATGAATCACAACCTGGAATCAACATTGCCAGGAGAAATATCAATAACTTCAGATATGCAGATGACACCATCTTTAAGGCAGAAAGCAAAGAAAAACTATTGAGCCTCTTGATGAAAGTGAAAGAGGAGAGTGCAAAAGTTGGCTTAAAACTCAACTATCAGAAAACTAAGATCATGGCACCTGGTCCCATCACTTCATGGCAAATAAACAGGGAAACAATGGAAACAATGACAGACTTTATTTTAGGGGGCTTCAAAGTCACTGGAGATGGTGACTGCATCCACGAAATTAAAAGACACTCGCTCCTTGGAGGAAAAGCTATGACCGACCATCCTAGACAGCATATTAAAAAGCAGAGACATTACTTTGCTGACAAAGCTCCCTCTAGTCAATGCTATGGTTTTTCCAGGAGTCATGTATGGATGTGAGAGCTGGATCATAAAGAAAGGTGAGTGCCAAAGAATTGATGCTTTTGAACTGTGGTATTGGAGAAGACTCTTAAGAGTCCATTGGATTGCAAGGAGATCAAATCAGTCAATCCTAAAGGAAATTAGTCTTGAATACTCATTGGAAGGACTGATGGTGAAGCTGAAGCTCCAATACTTTGACCACCTGATGCGAAAATCCGACTCATTAGAAAAGACTCTCATGCTGGGGAAGATTGAAGACAGGAGGAGAAGGGGACGACAGAGGATGAGATGGTTGGATGGCATCACTGACTCCATCATCATGAGTTTGAGCAAGCTCCAGGAGTCAGTGATGGACAGGGAAGCCTGGGGTGCTGCAGTCCNTGAAGACAGGAGGAGAAGGGGACGACAGAGGATGAGATGGTTGGATGGCATCACTGACTCCATCATCATGAGTTTGAGCAAGCTCCAGGAGTCAGTGATGGACAGGGAAGCCTGGGGTGCTGCAGTCCAGGGGGTCGTAAAGAGTCGGACACAACTGAGTGACTGGACTAACTGAGCAGCACATATGGGGACGATGACAATATGACAACATCAGTTCTGTGCATTTGCAAGACATAGTCTTTACCTTTCTTCTAGCTACAAGAACAAAACCAAATGATTGCAAAGCCCCGAAGACCATGCCACCAACTAACAAATACAAAATACTGACTTTCTTTCAAAACCCTGTGCCTGTTTAGGGACCAAGCATGTAATATATTTGTCCTCAGCTTTAAAAAGTCAGGGCTGCAACATTCTTTTCTGAATTGTTTATCAACAGCAAGGGAAATGGAATGCCACAGATGTAAAAATAAAGAAAAAAAGCAAGGCTCTTTCAGCTCCCTGGTTGCTTAGAGATATTTTCTGGCCCAGACTCTAGAGTTTCCACGTTTATCCTGTGGAATTAAACGTAGAGACCTTGTTAACAGTAAGGGGACTGAATTCCCTGCCTGCTGTGTTCAAATGCCCCTTCATGAACTCTGTTCCTCTAAAAGGGTATTGTCCTAGTAATGGCTAGGGCCATTAAAGCTTTGGCTTCCACTTAAAGAAAAACATAGCCAGTCACTCCCCTTTTATCCAATGGCCCAAATTCTATCATGTTTAAGTCTTGAGAAGACAGTCATGACTCAGAGGTTATGAAAGGATTCTCTGCAGCATATAATGGCCATGACACCCATGTATTTGATTCCATCTTAAAATACTAGAGACACTCAGAGGGTAGAGAAGAGCCAAAGGGAGTTAACTGATTTAACACGCCTCCTTTCTCATCCTGAGTCATGGAGGAGATGACTCTTCTGCCCATCCATTGTTTCCACAGAGGGGAACCTTGTTTATTGCAGGGATCAGTGAGGCTTACTCCTCTCACTGCTTTCATGCCTTTGATTATTTGCCCCTTATCTGTGAGCCCTTTCCAGACCAGCCCACATAAAACTGCACCATTGCCCAACCTTGCACACTCATCTCCTTCCTTCATTTTATTTCTCCCCATAGTTCCCACCATCTGACATTCTATATAGTTCCTGTTTATTGTGTGACTCCACCCAAGTAGGGCTTCCCAGGTCGCCCTAGTGGTAAAGAAACTACCTGCCAGTTAAGGCAGATGTTAGACATGGGTTCCATCCCTGAGATGGGAAGATCCCCGGGAGGAGGGCATGGCACCCCACTCCAGTATTCTTTCCTGGAGAATCCCATGGACAGAGGAGCCTGGCGGGCTGCAGTCCATTGGGTCACACAGTCAGACACACTAAAGTGACTTAGCACATATACACCATCCAACTAGAATGAAAGCTCCNGGAGGGCATGGCACCCCACTCCAGTATTCTTTCCTGGAGAATCCCATGGACAGAGGAGCCTGGCGGGCTGCAGTCCATTGGGTCACACAGTCAGACACACTAAAGTGACTTAGCACATATACACCATCCAACTAGAATGAAAGCTCCACTGATAGCTAGGCCTTTTCTGCTTTATTTGCTAATGTATCACGGCATCTAGAATGATACCTGATGCTCAGTTCAGTTTAGTCGCTCAGTCACGTCTGATTTTTTGCAAACCCATGAATCACAGCATGCCAGGCCTTCCTGTCCATCACCAACTCCCGGAGTTCATTCAGACTTACATCCATCGAGATGGTAAGTAAGTAAGATGGTTGGTAAGATTTCTCAACAACTGTTTAAGGACTAAACAGTGATTGAATAAATCATTGACAAAAACAGAATTTCGTGTCCAATATGTTAAAGAAGCAAGGAAAAGCATGGCAACTGTTATTTCTAGAGTTGACTCAGTAACAGGATGAGATCTGTCTCCAGTGGCATTTTTTTCCCAACTCTTTTTTTATGGTGGTAAAAAACATATAATATAAAATTTGCCATTATAGCCATTTGAAGTGTACAGTTTAGAGGTATTAATACTACAGTCATGTTTTTGTGTAATCACTACTATCCAACTCCAGAACTCTTTTTATCTCATAAAAAACTGAGCCTAAATACCCACTAAACAATAACTCCCCAGCCTGTAACAACCACCATCTTACTTTCTGTCTCTATNTGATGCTAAAGCTGAAACTCCAGTACTTTGGCCACCTCATGCAAAGCGTTGACTCATTGGAAAAGACTCTGATGCTGGGCAGGATTGGGGGCAGGAGGAGAAGGGGACAACAGAGGATGAGATGGCTGGATGGCATCACCGACTCAATGGACGTGAATCTGAGTGAACTCCGGGAGATGGTGATGAACAGGGAGGCCTGGCATGCTGCGATTCATGGGGTCACAAAGAGTTGGACACGACTGAGCGACTGAACTGAACTGAACTGAACTAGCAACTGAACAGCAACATGGTCCGAGGACCCCCCCCTTTTTTTTTTTTAGCACACAGTGAGAATAGAGCAGGAAGCTTTTGTTATCTCTGCCATCGTCATCACCCCTGGAAACAGCACTGCAGCCACTGCGTACTTTCGAGTGCCAACAACTCTGTGATCCCAAGGTTCCAACCCCACCCTGCTGCTCAAGGTGCCCTAGAACACATGCCCCCACACACTCTGAAAGTGGTTTTTAGTCTCCCACACCCACCCTAGCCATGAGCCATCAGTGGAACAAAGCACCAAATATCCTTTTGCCTGCCCAGTGACTGCCCTCTTCTTTTCCTCCCACTGAGTTGGGCTCATTTCACCATCTCTGCAGCCCATTGCTGCAAACAAAAATTACCTGAGAGCAGACTTGATTAAGCAGGATAAGGAACTCAGAACAATTAGAAAGAGGGTTGCTGACCAGGGAAACTCAGGTAACAGTATAGAAATGTGGACGGTAACGAGAGCATTAAGACATGGTCCTGGGCTCTGGCCCATGGGGAGCTGCAGGTGGAGGCTGGCCCAGGGACAGGCTCTAAAAGGGGTCAGAGAGGGCAGGGGATTTAGAGCAACATTATCCATAGCCAATGTCCTTAGCAAACTATAACCCACTGCCTGGCACTGCCACCCCACTCAATGTCTTCCTCTGCTCTTTTTGGATGTGACGGGATGGTTAGATGGAGGGTGATCAGATGAGTGGCTGTTTCTACCCTTCTCAGCAGTGATAGACATGGATTAGTGAGAGAAGAGTCCCAGAGGAGGAACTCTGGCCCTGGGCCAGTCCCATCCTGACAAGCCGGAGCAGGGCTTTCCTGTCCTGATTTACATCTTGGAGCTCCAGGCAGCCTCGCAGGAATTGTTAGCAAAAAGGAGGATCTGGCTGCTCACCACTCAAAAGCCAATAAAGAGACCAGGTTGGTTAAAAGGAAAATTTGCTTTATTTCAGATGCTGTCAACTGGTGGGGAGGGCAGATGTCTTTCAAAAGGCCAACTCCCACCTGCCCCCCACCCAGCTCCTAACAATCAGAGGGCAAGAGCTTTTACAGGTAATTGGGGGTGGGGGGCTACATACGTATCTACATGCGTCATTGGTGATCTGACCAGCGTCATCCTGATTGTTTTAGGTTCAGTTAGTGTTCAGTTCCAGGGTTAGTTTGTTTCCATTTCTTTGAGGCCAGTTCTCAGAACTGTGGCAGCATATGTCATGGACACAGTCTGCTCATCATGTGTAGCTAACTACTTTCATCTGGTGGGGGCTTCAGTAGCTATAAAACAGCTCACAGGATATGGCTCAGAATATTATCTGTGGCCCTTGAGAAGGAACTAAAAGTCCTTGACTATGCTTAATGACTACATTTTTATTACTTGGTCTCCTTTGACTGTTTTCCTTTGTTTCTGCATGTTGTCATTTCTCTGATTAAACTTCAGTTCAGTCGCTCAGTCATGTCAGACTCTTTGTGACCCCATGGACCGCAGCATGCCAGGCCTCCCTGTCCATCACCAACTCCTGGAGTTTACCCAAACTCATGTCTATTGAGTCGGTGATGCTCCAACTATCTCCTCCTCTTTCATTCCCTTCTCCACCTACCTTCAATCTTTCCTAGCATCAGGATCTTTTCAAATGAGTCAGCTCTTCGCATNTCTGTCTTATTGCTGCATGCTTTGATCATAAATCACAAGTCTCCTTCCTTAAAGCTGCCTGAGTATTCAATGATAACATCTTATCAAACAACCTAAACACAGGGAGTTTTAACTGGGGATAAATGAATGTCAGGGACCAATAAATCAAGCAGCTTGACCACTGCAAAAATCAAAGGATCCAGGGAAGAGAAAACCGCCCGCCCCCAACCTCAGTTTTAGACACTTCTCCCACATCAAAATTTATAAAAGAAGAAGAGCAAATTGGGGCTCTCTTACAGAACAGAAAGTGATTTAGAATCACACACAAATTCCAAGGTCAAAAACTTCCCCAGTGTTCAAGACCCGATGCTTTCAATTTTACCAATGAAAACTCTCCTAGAAAAAAGTACGGAGCCTAACACAAACTACACAGTCATGTCAGGGAACCCCCAGCTCCCCGCTCCCTCCACCAGTAATGACTGAGTTATACCACATTTTAAAGTTCTAGATAATTATTTTCAATGTTGAACCCTCAGAACTTTTAATATTCCATGGGATATGACTTTTTCACTTTCTCACCAGAAAGAAAGTGAGAAAGAGGTAACATTTCTTCTCTGTTTGATATACTATCTTTATTTCCAGCATCATCTTGGCATCTGTTGCCTGCGGCAGCCTTTGTCAAAGGACTGTTGTTACAGCATAGAACCGGGAAAGTCAATTTTGAGGTCCCTTCTCTGGAATTTGTCAAGGGCCATCACTGTAGGATGTGAAATACCCAATACTTATCTCAACTCTTTTAAGACTTTGAAGAAGAACTGATTTGGTAAAATTGGAACACTGTTGATGGAGAATGCACATTTGAGTTTTCTCCTTTGAAGATATTGCCACACTAACCATGAACTTCCAGGCAAAGAGGTCATTTGTCAGTCATCTCTTTGGTCATATTTCCTAACACTCATAATAGACAATAACTGTATATTGGACAAACAAATTAATAAATGAGTGAGTGAATGAATGAGTGAATCATTGAATGAAAGAGTGAATCATTCATTCAATAAATCAATGTATCACCAAAGCTCATACATCTTCTTTAAGATCACTAATTTTTGATCAAGCGCAGATTTTCAATAGGACTACTAACTTTTAAAATTTTAGTGCCCAAGGAAATGACAACCCAAGAAAAATTAAAGAGAAAAAAATGACCCAGTGTACCTGGAAAGCCAACTGAGCAGTGGCAGCAGATACTTATTGACTTGGGACAGAGACTAGAATGATCTTTGGAAATAAAAATGTCAATAATGAGAAATGCCATGTCAGGCATACAAAAGGATGTCTTCAAGCCTGTGAATTTCTCCCAGCAATTTTTCTTCTGGGAAACAAAGCATCTGAAAAGACATCTTGCAGTGGCATACATTTACTATATACCTCATTTATTGTAGAAGATTATAACTGCTTGGGGGAAGAAGTCTTCTTTACTAATAAAGAAATGGCAGAGATTAGATGTGGGGACCTGCTCTGTCTTGAAAAATCAATAGCACATTTGGCCTAATAGACTTATTTTCAGGACACGAAGGTGAACGTTAGAGTTCCAGCTGACTACAAAGGTGTCTAATGGAGGCCCTTGAGTCTGGTCTAGAGGACAAATGACCACAAGGAGAAAGCTTGTATCTCAGCTCTCCTCATTCCCATCAATGTTCCTCCAAAATAAATTTAGGGAAAAAAAATAGGATTATCTCTCATGCATGTCAATATGAAATCCTATTAAATACCTATGTGTAGATGTCAAGTTGAATATATAATTCAGAAGCTCATGAGAAAGATTGGAAATGGACATAAATTTAGGAGTTACTGACAGAGAGTCTATAATGTTGTAATACTGAATTGCACATGTCTAAAAAGACTATATAGATAATAGAAAAAAAGGTTCTAGGGCAGAGCTCTATAGTACTTTAACCTTTAAGATATCAGCAGAGGAAGAAGAATAGCCAGAAACACTGGGCAGGAGGCACCAGTGACATAGACAGAAAATCAGGAAACGTATTGTCTCAAAGGTCAAAAAAAAGGATGTGTCTAAATAAGGAAGATGTAGTCAGCTCTGCTAAATGCTGCTGAGAGGTCACAAAGATAAGATTAGATTGAGCAAAATGGGGCTCATGGTTGACCTTGATAAACACACTCTCTGTTGAATGGTGAGACTGGAGGACTTAATGGGAGGGGCTGAAGAGGAGACGTGAAGGAAGTACATGTAATGGAGACAATAACCACTGACAAATCAATGAGGAGGTCTTCTGTGAAAAGAAGCAGAAAAATGGGCAGTAGATAAATAAATCCTGGACCAAGGTAAGATTTCTTTTTCAGAGAAAGAGATCTTATCCTCAATCCTATGATCTATGGTAGGGGGAGTGGGGTGGAGTCCAAAGCCCTCATCGATATTTGTGCCACTCCTGAGAGGAGGCCATGGTGACTATGATGCATGTATGTCTGTTTAAATACACTCTGGGCATCAGAGAAAGGATAGGAAGAGTTACCCCTGCCTCTGAGGTCATGCTATCCTTCATATACACACACATATGTACCATTTCTGCTGTCTGCCATGTTAACTTAAATTTCTTTAGGGTGGGAAGGGGGAGGTTCACCTTTAAGTGGCAGATTTTGCTGAAGGTTAGAGGGTCAATGAAGAAGACTCACATTGCATATTACACAGCAAAACCACCACCACAAATCACCTCACATTAAATATTCCTACCCTGAAAAGTCCTTTCAGCCATCCTTTCACTGGGTGGTTTTCACTGGCCTCTGTCCTCTATGGCAGGCACCTCCAGCCTCCGGGATCTGATGCCTGACGATGTGAGGGGCAGCTAATGTAATAATAATAGAAATAAAATGCACAATAGATGTAATGTACTTAAATCATCCCCAAACCATTCCCAATCAGTTTATGGAAAAATTGTCTTCCATAAAACCGGTCCCTGGTGCGAAACAGGCAGGGGATCACTGCTCCATAGCACCCAGCCTTTGGCTTTCTGGCTGTTTTCTCTCTCTTTTTTTCCTCTCTTTTGTCTTTCCATTCTCTCTCAGACAAAACATATACACAAAACAAAACGTGTGTATACATTTTTTCCTGCAGCACTATGTTTTTCTGGGGGGGGGGGGTGGAGTACCCACTGATACCCATGCCCTTGCCTTTTACTCCGAACAACACAGCTCTTTCTAAAAATAACTCTGGAGCTAGTTCCTAAAAAATAATACATTTTCCATCTTCATCCATATATGCAAACTACTGAGCAGAGCACCTGTCTTTAATAGGCTTTCAATAAGTACCAGCTCTTGCCTTCCTCCTTCCATGACAAAGTAAGAGCAGAAGTGTTACGGATTCTCATATAATTCCCACCCAGCAGTGCCTTAATTAGGTCTGGGCTGCATGATAAGGTGCAGCTGTGTTGGGAGGCGATTCGCTGCCTCTGCCTAACGTCAGAACTAACATAAGTCAGGACCATGTATAGACCAATGAGAACAGAGTAATAGTCATTTGAACATCACAGATTTTTCATTTGTTTGTTGATAGGTCCACAAGAGTTTTGCCCCCTTAAAATGTTTATGTCTCAGCATAATATTTATCAAATCTTTTTTTCTCCAGGGATTTTCTTATAAGAAAATCATGTAAAAGACACATAAATGAGACATGACCAGCCGCGGGAATCAGAAACCTCATCAATCTGAAATCACTGGTCCTTTTGGACAAAGAACAGGAAAATGAGCCTGAGACTGAGCCAAGCTGGCAGGCCCAATCTGACAAATTCTTATAACCCCTAGAAAGGATGTGAACTTTATCCTTAAATGATAAAAATAAAAAACAAATTAAAAAAAAATAGGGAGTGTTTCAAGTGCAAGCTCTGGATGATGGATTTTACATTTGACAGGAAGCGATCAATTAGGATCCTGATAAAGTTGTCCAGTCTAGATCATTAGGGACTAAATATGTGGATTGTAACCTTGGCTCCACATTAGAATTACCTGGGAGCTTTAAAAGCTACTGGTGCCTGAGTCACCCAGCAGTTTTGTTGTAATTAAACTGGGATGATATCTAGGAATCAGGAGCTTTAAGAGTTTCTGCAGATAATTCGAGTATGTACCCAAGGTGACCATTTTTGGAGACAGTGAGAGAAGAAATGGATCCAAACTAAATTTAAAAGACAAAATGATTTCAGCCTTAAAGGTAATTCTCTACCTTTCTTCTTAGTTTCTGAGTTGCTGGTAGCACTGTAAACTCTGCTAGATAAAGCAGGTAAAGTGAAGTTTACATAATACTTTTTAAATTAATAAACTTAATGTTTTAGAATGGTTTTAGGTTCTCAGCAAAATTGGGCAAAAGGTATCCATGTTGCCTCACATGTACCTTTCCCACTACAGACAACCTCTCCAGAATGGTACATTTACTACAATTAATGAACCTATTATGACACATAATTGCTATTCAAAGTCCATAGTTTACATTGGGATTCTTTCTTGGTGTGGTGTACTCCATGATTTTGTAGGAATTTATAACAACATATATCCACCACTGTAGTAGTAGTAGTACAGAATAGTTTCACTTTTCTAAAAATCCCCGCGCTTTTCTTAATTATTCCTCCCTCCCCCCAGTCTCTGCTACTGCTGCTGCTAAGTCACTTCAGTTGTGTCCAACTCTATGCAACCCCATAGACGGCAGCCCACCAGGCTCGTCCCTGAGATTCTCCAAGTAAGAATACTGGAATGGGTTGCCATTTCCTTCTCCAGTGCATGAAAGTGAAAAGTGAAAGGGAAGTCACTCAGTCGTATTCGACTCTTTGCGACCCCAGGGACTGCAGCCCACCAGGCTCCTCCATCCATGGGATTTGCCAGGCAAGAGTAGTGGAGTGGGGTGCCATCGCCTTCTCTGCCCCCCAGCCTCTAGCATCCTCTCATCTTTTAACGTTGTCCATCTTATCTGTTTATGTCTCCATTGTTTTTCCCTTTCCAGAACAGTCACAGTATGTAGCTTTTCCAGATGGGCTTCTTTCACTTTGTGCTATGTATTTATATTATATATTTTCTGGACCTATCACAGTATGTTTTTCCATCTGCCTATTAACGGACATCTTGGTTGCTTAAAAGTTTTGACAGTTATAAATAAAACTTCTATAAAGGTCCAAAAAAAATAAATAAAATAAAATATTATTAATACAAAAAGCAAGTAAAAGTATTTGGAGATAATAACCATACTTCTCAAACTTTTGTAACTTTTTGTACTTTTGGAAAGGTCATTCGAAATAAAAAATATTTAGAAATGAGTACCATTCCATTGTGAGTGAAGAAATCATTGTTTATATATCAAAGTCATTAGGACCAAGAGAAAGATACAAGAGTCAGAGAAATACATAACATGACTGAAATCTTATACTCAAAGAGCCCTTTCTTTATAGGTTCCAGAATTTAAACACAGTTCATCCAAAAGAAGAAAGAATCAGAACCTTCTCACATCCTAGCCAATCGACGGCTCGTGTCTCCATATTCATGACTTAAATGCTAAAGGAATCTCAAACCAAATGCCCACAAGCTAGCACTGCTCACACATAAGCACCAACCACAATGCCTGGCATTCCAGTTTAGGGCTGACAGCCCAGTGTGATGAAGGGAGAAGAGAGGAGAAACTAACAATATGTCAATGGAAAGTCTTGAGTGACCCCCCAGAGACCCAATCCCTCCCACCAGGCACTCTTGCACACTTTAAATTTAAGCTCTTGTCCTTTCCAGTGAAAACAACCTTCATTTTCTCATAAACAAAAACATTTCACCATGATGAAAGGAGAATAGTTTGATACTTTTCTCTTTTTGGAAAAGGAATCTCTAAGTCCTTCAGTGTTACCACAGGCAACTGAGATTTCAAATTCAAGCCATATACGAATGCATGTGTGAACACATACAGAGGCAGACAGAACAAGAGTGGAAATAGATTATGCAGACTTAAATTCTCATTTTTTTCAAAAAACTTGATGGCAAGATAATTAAAGAGAAGAATTAGTTTGGTAAAAATAGTATTAGTGTACTTGGGGCTAAATGAAACAACACAGATAAGATGCAGAGAAGGATTGAATCAGAAAAGCAACATTGTTTCTTAGCACTCACCTGTACAAGAGAAGTCATCCACACGAATGTATCCTGGGACACAGTCACAGCGATATAACCCAGGCAGGTTGACACATACAGTGTTGGCATGACAGTAATGCATCTTAGCTGCACACTCATCAATATCTGAAGAAGAAAAAAAAAAGAAGCAATAACACAGTTAGATGAATGACTGAACTAATTTCATCTTACAATGAAATTAGAAAAGATGAATGTTCGTGGAAGTCAAGAGAAAAAGCAAGATGCATTAGCACTAAAGCTTAAACGCAAATTTCAGCCGGTGTAGAAGATTCCATCTAAAGCTGAAAATCTTTCGAGAAAGATGCATGGTGGGATACAACAGTGAAGAACTTAAGAAGCATGAAGACTGAATCTATTATTAATCTTTCACCAAAAAGGATGCTTGATTTAAATGTCCCAAATCAAGGAGTTCTGTGTCCAGGCATTGACACCAATGAATATTTATTAGGTGTCCACTGTACACAGTGTGGCTTTCATCAGAGAGATCAAGAGAATTCGCCCCTCTCTGCTTGTTTTTCTTACTAATACATGCTTTAATCCATCTGGTACAAAATGATTGTGGAACCACTTCCTCCTATGTTGTACTATGAATACAGACAGCAACTGCTGTCTAATGAAAATTAATGTCTTTCATCGCTTGACCTGGAGATGCATCACATGTCACAGAATAATGAGATGATTCAACAAAAAAAGATCTTTTTCTCTTTGGAATGGAGATCAGGGCATCACCTTCTGTCTCATAAAAAGTTCATGATAAGAATTAAGATAACCTACAACCATAAGCATAGAGTTTAGTCTTTTCTAGAGTTTATGTTTTAAAAAATGGGTTTACATTCATTTTCCTCAGACTGCTAATGTGTGATGGCCTGGGAGAAGGAAGAATAAAAACACTGTGGGAATCCAAAATAGCCAATATGAGCTCTAGCTCCAGTCTGGTTAATTACTAGCAGATGACCCTCATCATAAGAATTACTTCTGAACCTACAGCTCTATATCTTTCAATGTGCCATCTAATTTACCCACATACAATTCCATGAGTGAAGTACAGCAAGCACTACCATCATTCTAAAGTCTAGACTGAGGCTTAGAGAAGTTAAATGTCTGGCACTAAGTCATCCTGTAAGAACACACTATATCCACAATTTGAAATCAAAAGTCCAACTCTTACTTACTACAATCTACTTATGGTTTTTTCCAATTGTCATATATGGACATGAGAGTTGAACTGTGAAGAAAGCTGAGTGCCGAAGAATTGATGCTTTTGAACTGTGGTGTTGGAGAAGACTCTTGAGAGTCCCTTGGACTGCAAGGAGATCCAACTAGTCCATTCTGACGGAGATCAACCCTGGAATTTATTTGGAGGGAAAGACGCTAACGCTGAAACTCCAGTACTTTGGCCACCTCATGCGAAGAGTTGACTCATTGGAAAATACCCTGATGCTGGGAGGGATTGGGGGCAGGAGGAGAAGGGGACGACAGAGGATGAGATGGCTGGATGGCATCACTGACTCGATGGACGTGAGTCTGAGTGAACTCCTGGAGATGGTGATGGACAGGGAGGCCTGGCGTGCTGCGATTCATGGTATCGCAAAGAGTCAGACACGACTGAATGACTGAACTGACTGACTGACCTCATGAACGCACTCTGAGAATGATAACTGGTCAAATGTAGCATTACTACTAAGATAATCACTGAAATCCTAGTAATCTTCATGCACAGACACTACATTGAACCACTGAAAACTCATTTATTTACTTTAAAAATAAATGTAGATGGATTTATTTCCTAAATAAAACACCCCAAAATAATATCAGATTCTTTTCAGTACTAAAGATCTGTTAACCTATACTTGAAAGTTAACTGAGGCTCTGAAAAAAGACACAGTCAGCAAGACTTCCATAAATTTAAGAAACAAACATCAACTCTTAGTGAAAGAATTCAGGCAATTAATAATTCTACGTGCACAGTACCATGAGCTTTCAAAACAAATGGCCAACAGGAATATAAAAATTGTATAATGATATGAGTACATCTAGCTTGGGTGTGGAAGGGACTTTCCCAAAAATTTGGGATAGGATAGTAACTGCATGAAATCATTAGAGGTGCTTCAGATCTTTCTGGCACTCAAAGCAATAGAATTCTTAAATAAGTTGGTTCCTTGCATCATTAAAGCATTTTGCTTTACAGAAGAGTGAATATCACAAAAGTCAAGAGGAAAAGTGTCTCAAAAAAGGAATAGTGGTCAGTTTTGTCACCTGATGCTGAAAAAGTTGAATAAGGTAGAGACAGAATTAAGGTTTTGATTTGACAAGAAGTTTATTATTGCCCTTGAGATGTTGAGAGAAGTTTGGGGAAAGTGCAGTCAATTAAAGAAAGAATGAAAGATGAAGAAGACAGAAAAACAAGACAAACTTGTTGAGATATTTTGCCATCAAGAGAAGAAAAACTGTAGTAGCTCTAGGGAGACTCCGTGTTGAAAGAGAGACCTGTTTAAAGACTATTCTGGAAAAGATCACAGAATGTTTACACACGGTTGGACACAATTCAATACTAGTGAAGAAAACTGATATTATAGAAGAGACAGCAGGGATTTCCCTGATAGTCCATTGGTTAAGACTTTGTCTTCCAATGCAGGGGGTGTAGGTTCAATCCCTGGACAGGAAAGTAAGACTCCACATTCCTCAGGGCCAAAAAATCAAAACATAAACAGACATAATATTGCAACAAACTCAATAAAGACAAAAAGAATGGGAGCAGATTTCTGCAGGAGCAAAGTCTTAGAGGAGACAAGAGGAGTTGAGTTCCAATCCACAGATGGAGCAAGTCATTTTACCAACAAAAATGAAACTAACAGATAAGGCTTTGGTATATTTGGTGGTGGAAAGATCAACTAGTGCTCCTCTGCTTGTTTTTTTATTTTCTCAGTGAAGTGAGAGAGTAACATCTGAGAATTAGTAGAAGGAGGTGGTACTAGATGTTTAAAGAGAGGGGAAAAGGTATGAAGTCATCATTTTGGGAAAGTGAAGTCAGTCACGTCAGACTCTTTGCAACCCCATGGACAGTAACNCAAAGTCTTAGAGGAGACAAGAGGAGTTGAGTTCCAATCCACAGATGGAGCAAGTCATTTTACCAACAAAAATGAAACTAACAGATAAGGCTTTGGTATATTTGGTGGTGGAAAGATCAACTAGTGCTCCTCTGCTTGTTTTTTTATTTTCTCAGTGAAGTGAGAGAGTAACATCTGAGAATTAGTAGAAGGAGGTGGTACTAGATGTTTAAAGAGAGGGGAAAAGGTATGAAGTCATCATTTTGGGAAAGTGAAGTCAGTCACGTCAGACTCTTTGCAACCCCATGGACAGTAACCTACCAGGCTCCTTCATCCATGAGATTTTCCAGGCAAGAATACTGGAGTGGGTTGCCATTTCCTTCTCCAGATCTTTCTGACCCAGGGATTGAACCCAGGTCTCCCGCATTGTAGGCAGAGACTTTACCATGTGAGCCACCAGGGAAGTGGAAAGAAGGAAACAATTTACTAGAGAGTACAGCAGGTGTCTACAGAGGCGCATGTGACCTGTGACCATAAATGCTAAGTGAGAGCAGTCAGCGTGGCCATGCGCTTCACTCCAGATGCACCCAATACTTGGGGAAGGGGCAGGGTGGTGGGAAAGAGGTGTACTCAAAGATAAGTTTTTGAACAAACAGGATAGATTAAAATGAGAAACAAGGTAACTGATGTTGCAAGAAAAGAGCTGATGATCATAAGATGCCAAGGAATCACAGTTATTAAGCAAAGAGCTGAGGACAGCAAGAGGGAGCTGAAATTCACTGCCCAGATCAAAGCTAAAGAACTTGTTCCCCCAGCCGCTGGAAGTACTGCCGGCTAAAAAAAATCCTCAACTGTTAGCCTTTGAGGAAAACTGTCCTTGACTTATGTGAGCTGCCTCACCCTTAGTCACGCCCCCACCCTGAGGACAACCTTCACTGAAGGATGGTTCCCCTTAACAGTAATTCAAGATAATTGTCAAAGACTATACTGGGTTCTCACACGCTAGTAAAGGAATGCGCAAAATTCTCCAAGCCAGGTTTCAGCAATACATGAACCGTGAACTCCCTGATGTTCAAGCTGGTTTTAGANGACTCTGATGCTGGGAGGGATTGGGGGCAGGAGGAGAAGGGGATGACAGAGAATGAGACGGCTGGATGGCATTACTGACTCGATGGACGTGAGTTTGAGTGAACTCCAGGAGATGGTGATGGACAGGGAGGCCGGGCGTGCTGCGATTCATGGGGTCACAGAGTCGGACACAACTGAGCCACTGAACTGAACTGAACTGATACCAGATTCAGAGCACTCAATGAGATTCAGCTAACCCCTCCCTCTGCACAATTCTGTATCTTTCCTGTCCCCCACCAGCATTCCAACCCTATTAAGCTTCCTGCATGTCAGTCTCCATCTCAGAGTTTGCTTCCCAGGGAACCCTAACTTCAGTAGGACTCCTGAGGGAGGCAGAAATGATTCCAGTGTGAGTACTACAGTGTGTGAGCTGGAAAGGCAGAAGGTAGAGTTATAGAGTGATGTGCTTGACACTAAGATTTCAAAGGTGATTTAGTTGTTGCTGATTACAAGATCTTTTATTTGACTATGTGAGAGTGGAAAAATTGATCATTGTAAGTGAGGGGTTGAGAGACCAAGAAAAGCCAGATATAAGAGGGGGCTGGTCTGCATTGGCACATTTCATCCAGTATATTACCAGATTTCCTACTCCTCAGCAAATAATTCAACTGTACTTTCCCATTCTCTTCCAAGCATGAATCTGAGAAGCCTACTACCTTGAGATAGAAAGATTAAGAGCCAGCATCAGACTTAACCCATTTCCTTTTTCCTGTCTTGGAAATTATGGAAGCACAGAAATGGAAGCTCTTTCAGCCTGCGTCCCTGAGTGAGGAGCAGATCACCAGACCAGCATGATGGACATGTTGCATGACCTAGAAATATGCTTTTGTTAATTTAAGCCATTGAGTCTACCCTGACCAGTACAGAGAATGACCATGAGAAGCACTGCAATGGAGATCATTAAATTTGATCTTGAACAGAAATTCAGCTCTGAGAATGGAGATGAGGAAACAGAAGGGAAACTGCAGAGGCTCAACTTTTTGTCTTTGCAGAGTTATAAAGAGAGAGAACCATTTAGTCTGTACTCTAAGAACACTAATTAGCCCTCTCCCATGCTTTTAAAGGCAGAGTGATGAATAAAACACCATCATAGACCTCACAGCCTGGCAAGACAGTGAGCAGAACTTACATGTTCTACCAATAATGTGAGATCATTTAACGGGGATTTGACCTAGTCTAAGAAGTTGAGAGATGGATTCTCTATAGAAGTGACTGTTCATCCAAGACCTGAAATAGCAATGAAACAGGTGAAGGGGAGAAAAATAACATACCAGAGAGAGAAGAATGAAAAGAATTCATTAGAAGAGGGAACTTTGCCTATGTGAAGACAAACTGGAAAGATGATGGGCCACCCCTGTTGGGCTCTGGAGGCCACATGAAGGAGCCTGGGCTTCTTAAATCATGGTGGTGACAAAGTCCAATTTCTGTTTTTAAAATATAGCTTGGCTGCAGTGAAGAGAATAGATTGGAGCAGGGCGAGCTGAAGGCTATATCACACCGGTATTTTACTCACAGAGATGCAGCTACAGTGAACTCATTCTATACTGTTAGGATGCCTAGCCATTTTTTAAGATGAGGAACTAGTCAGGACTTGCCTTAGAGGCAATGCAGTCTTCAGCCTATGGGCCACAGCTGCCAATCAGGCCACTGATGAGAATAAATGTTTCTCTGTTATGGACCCTTGTCAGCTCCTCCCACGGAGAAACTCCTAGCTCATTTCCCTCAGGCCACTGCATAACTATTGAGAGGCAGCAGCCTCATCTGGATTTGAAGGAGTTACTCAGCCATAATGAGTTTATTTTGATTCTAACAACCAAGCTATCACCTTGTTTCACAGGATGCCAAGCCCTGAACAGAAATATTTTCAAAAACCAGAAAGAGGATGTTAGGAAATGCCAGGGAGAATTTCCCATATAGGTTTATCCAACCCTTGCTCTATGTGAACCATGCCCACACCACAGCCTTGCTACTCTGCTGATACATCACTGGGTTCATTTCATTTTCAATTCATATCATTGGTAATTCCAGTCTTGGCATATCTCGATTTCCTGGTGAAAGTGAAAGTGTTCATTGCTCAGTCATGTCCGACTCTTTGTGACCCCCTGGACTGTAGCCTGCCAGGCTCCTCTGTCCATGGAATTCTCCAAGCAAGACTATCAGAGTGGGTAGCCATTCCCTTCTCCAGGAGATCTTCCTGACCCAGGGACTGAACCCAGGGAAGCCCACAAAAAGAACAAAATAAGGCAAAAAATTTGACAAATGTACCAGAAAATTAAACTGTCACTACTTTATCTTTGTTGCTTATCGTCTATCATACAAACATCAGATATAAAATTCACTTCCTGGTAAAAATGGTGATAGGGAGACAAAGAAAGTAAAGTGTTTAGAGGCATGGGTTGGGTCCCTTGAGACAAGAGGATGGAAGAAAGAAAAGAATTGACAACTCCCCTGGTTTCAGGATGGGGACAAGGGACAAGGAGAAACACATCTGCCTAAGAAAGACTGCCTCTCCAAACTCAGGGAAAGGCACAACCCTGCAGACAGTTTCAAGAGAACTCAAGAGTGCTCCACAAGCAAATCTGATTATACAGAGAATCAAAACACAATCAACGTCTATAGAGAGCTGGGATATGTTGAGAAAATCCTGAGAAAGAGCAAACAACTGAGATTTTTCAAAATGAGCCTAGGACAAATGCTTTTTGCTCACAGACAAAAGATCCTAAAAGGTTATAAAATTACCAAATCAAGAAAAATAAATAAACAGAACTCCCCAATTAAAGAACGAACTGATGCTCAGAGAGAGAAACTGAGTGAGCCCAAAGCAATGAGGGTTTCAAATATAAGCCTGAAAAGAAATCTGACCATACCTCAGGTGGTGATGGAGTTTTGCCTACAGCAGATCTGTCTCTTAAGCCATGATCCTTCCTACTCTGATATTTACCCAGAGCCAGGAGGCAAGGCATAGAAGGCAATGGCAACCCACTCCAGTACTCTTGCCTGGGAAATCCCATGGGCGGAGGAGCCTGGTAGACTGCAGTCCATGGGGTCGCGAAGAGTCGGACACAACTGAGCGACTTCACTTTCACACGTTAGAGAAGGAAATGGCAACCCACTCCAGTGTTCTTGCCTGGAGAATCCCAAGGATGGGGGAGCCTGGTGGGCTGCCGCCTATGGGGTCACACAGAGTTGGACACGACTTGGCAGCAGAGTTGAAGCGACTTGGCAGCAGCAGCAGGAACCAAGAAGAAGCTGTGTCTGAGACTGAACCTCAAAGGAGAAGTTGAACACACTCAAGGCCTGGCTCAACCTAAAGGTCTCGATCAGTCTAGCAAGATTTTCTAAGATCCACAGCTAAGTTAGCTACCAGAAGGTTGAATGGATCAAAATTTTAAAAATACATCGTTAGGCACAGGATGATATGAAAATGAAAGAGAGGCTAATAGTTCCTAACCTCATAAGGTAAAACTAGGAACAGCCCCTGATATCTGGTTAAATTAAAAACCTGTCATTTCTACCTATCAGAAACTATGTTAGGCACCCCACAGGTAGCACTGCAGCACCCCATTTATTCCATTTGACTCTTCCTATAGGAGATAGAGATTGTATGTCATGATAAGAAAACTGAGGCTCAGAGGTTTTGAGATCACTTGTACAAAGCATAAAGTCCGTAAGCGTAAGACCCTGGGTTCGAACCCACAGTCTCATTTCACATGTGGCATTGTTCTCCCTGGGCCAGTTCTAGCTCTCTGTAAATTTTCAAGCCTATAACTATGTTAGACATGCCTGGTGCTGCCATGAAATGTATAGAAACAGGCGGATCTCCAAATTGAATGACATTGTGCACCCTGTTCATGACATTTGCTCTGTATGATGCTCTCTGTTAAAATAGTAAAGTTGTACTCTGCATGACTATTCCTGTGGGTATTTTAAATTAAACCCTAACTCTTTCAAACTTTAGACTCCAGTGACCCAGGACTCCAAAATAGGTGGTAGAATTCTGCTCTGAGCTGGAACCCTTGATACAACCTTAACTCAGTATGCTTAAAACTGTTGAAGGCCCCCTTTAGGATTAGAAATAGTGACAGAGGGGCCTGGATCTTCTATTAAATATTGTTAAAGAAACATCTCTAAACCCCACTGTGGTATATATCAGCTCCAGTATAATGGGGCTCAAATTGTGATTTATTCTTAGAGATTGCTTGTCACCTTTGAAATATTAGCTCTCATCTTCTGAGGTAATAAAAGTACATGATTTATGTCCCTCCCCAGGAAAGTGAGGCAGTTTGTTTTTGTTTTAAAAAGGTATACTTATGGACTTTCAAATGAAATTTGATGTGACATAATGCCTTTTCACAAATCACCAGCCTCCATCTGTACAAGACTGCTCAGAACAAACAGAGCTGAATTTGGCATCATCGTCATTAAATTAGAGTGTCGGGCTTGGGTAGCAAAGAGAGAAGCAAGTGCAAAGAATTTTATAAATAAAACACTGGGACCTACTCAGACTTGCTGCCTAAGAACTTCCTAGAAAAAGGCAACCCAGAGAGGGTTAGATGCAGTGGGTTGGGCAAGGAGGGGTCCACTCCCTGTGAGCAGTTAAAAATGAAACAGAGTGAAGAAAGAAAATCAATATTTATTGAGATTGGGTGAGTCTCATTTCATTATCCCCAAACATCCAATGGCTTGGCACCAGAAATGACAGGGAGAGAGCCTACGATGTCATCCCGGGTCTCTGTGACTCCAGGAGCAAACTTGCTCCACTCTGTTGAACCACAGGCACTAAATTGACACCCAAGAGCCAAGCTCTCTTCTTGCTCTTTTTATTAGTTAACTCTAGCACTGGGCACTTCTCTAGACATCAGTGTTTCCATTTATGAAATGACCAGTTGGACCAGAGAACATCTAAAGACTTCCCCAATTCTAAAATCATTGACTCATTCAGGTGTTTCTGTCCTCACAATGCATCATAAACCCCATCTCCGAAACATTTTATTTTGGACCACCACTTTTCCTCCTATTTCTATGAGCTTGAAAATGTTCCAGATGCCTTTTCCAAGACACAAGTCCTGGAAAATACTGGTAAGATGATCTGAACTTTCACACGGACCCTTGGTGCCTGTTTCAACTGAGTTGGCGTGTCCCCAGAAAATGAAGAGCAGCCGTATCTAGTTACAGATATTCCGACAAAAGCACAGCTCTGGAAAAGCCCTCCAGGAACTAGCAAGATGACTTGCAGAGCAATTCTACCAGACTTTAACCTCCTGACTTTCCAGAAATCATGAGTTATAAAAACATGGTAGCACTGGCACTGATATGAGATCTATCAATATGCTCCCATCTGTGTCATACTGAATATTTTTTTAAAATGAAGGCCTACACGATCTCTGATTTGAACTTATAAAACTCCAGTCAAGCGGACAAGATATGAATTATTATGACCTTTTTCAGATGAGAAAATAAAATCCTTGAAAAGAATTCTGACTTGCCCAAGGGTACACAGATAATCACTGAGCTGGTAACAGAATCAAGGCCTTCTAACTCTGGAATTAGTGTTTTATCCAGTGTTCCATGTAATTCTCTGTAACTATTGTTTTCTTCCTAAAGCAAAAGTAGAGAAATTAAATGCCTGTAGAATCTAGAAATATAAACCAAATGAAGAAGAAGCCAGGTAGAAGATATATGTAAAATGTAAAATATGTATATTATGTACATATGTAAAATATATGTAATATGTAAAATATGCCCCATCCAAAAAAAAAGGTATATATTATATCTCTTAAAATATTAATCAATCCTCTTCTTTCTCTATCTTCCATCTCTGTCTCTATCAATCTCTTTCATTTCCCTACTTTCAAGAATAAAGAAATGGTTCTCTCTTACAAGGTAAAAAACACAGTGCAAGACCAGTGTTACATGAAAAATGAGACTAAACCCCAATGGCAGAAAGACAATAGAAAGAATGTGAACTGTTATCTTCACTTTACAGAGGAGAAATCAGGGCCATAGGAACGGACAGTCAATTGTCCAAGGTCATGTACCAATGGTACCTGGACTGCCAGGATGTGGATTCAGGCAGCATGGCTCCAAAGTCTGCTTATCACTTTATAGTATCTCCTCCAGTGACTGTGGGCTAGATCTCTGATATTTCTAGAGAACTTACATTCTTGCCACTATTCAGTTGCTAAGTCATGTTCATGGGGTCACAAAGAGTCAGACACGACTGAGTAACTGAACTGACTGTATGACTGAAGTCATATTCAACTCTTTGCACCCCCACAGACTGTAGCATGCCTGGCTTCCCTGTCCTTTAGTATTTCCCAGAGTCTGCTCAAGCATTAATTGAACTTTTAAAAATAATGGCTTTTTAAAAAAATATTTTGAAGCAAGCAAAACACATCTGCCTATCAGATTCAACCCACAAATGCCTGTGTCTTGAAGCATATGATCACAAGTAAGCTTGGGGGGGACATCGGGGAAGTGAGAGAGAGATGGGGGAGGAGGAGGAGAGAGTGAGAGAGGAGGTGAATGGAAGGAAGAATGGAAGGGGGCAAGGAAGGAAAGACTAGGAAGAAAGGAAGACTAGGGAGGACAAGGGAAAGGACATGAGAGGAAGTAAAGAGAATGTAGGAAGGCAAAGAAAAGAGGAAGTGAGAGGAGGGGAGGGAGGAGAAGGGAGGGGAGAGCAAGCGAAGCAAAAAATAAGACAATCTCAGGAGGTATCTAGATAACTTCTCTGAACTTAGTTGTGTTCCCTGCACAAATTACTCATATGTTTATATACCAACCTCCACTGTGACAGCATTTGGAGATGGAGCCCTTGCAGAGAAATTATGTCTAGATGAGGTCATGAAAGTGGTGCCCTCCTGATGAGATTAGTATCCCTTTAAGAAAAGATATGAAAAAGCAGGGATAGCATCACCAGTTCAATGGACATGAACTTGGGTAAACTCCAGGAGATGGTGAGGGACAGGGAAGCCTGGCACGCAGCAGTCGATGGGGTCACAAAGAGCTGTACACGACTTGGTGACTGAATAACGACATGAAAAAGCATGCCCTCTTGCTCCACCATATGATGCCACAGGGAGAAGGTAGCCATCTGCAAGTCAGAAAGAGAGCCCTTGACAGAACCCAGCCCTGATCTCAGACTTCGAGCCTCCAGAACTGTGAATAAATTTCCATTGTTTAAGCCATCCAGTCAATGACATTTTGTTATGACAGCCCCTATGGACTGATACAATAACCCTTTAAATTTCTCTGTTGCCTGGTGAGATGAATTTTTACATCATCTTCTAAGATATGTGTCAAACAAACATGCTTCCTGCCAGATCAAATATTTGCCTATTAAAAATTCAAATACCCTTTTGGTCATCCCATGTACAGTAAAGAACTCTTTTCATACAAGGTTAAATACATCATAAGGTAGAAGTTAGATCGTTGCATTTTCTGACATTTTAAAGGTGTTTTCCATATATACCTATGTCAGATATTTGCAAATTCATGCTAAGATGTTTTTTCCCCTGCTGGGTTCAATTTCAGAATTAAATACTGCCATAAAGTAACACATCTCTTTGTGCCAAGGGGAATCACAGCATACCAATTTTTAGTTGACATCAGAAAAACACTGTAAGATACCACTCTATGATTTTTTTCCCAGCCTGGTATTTCTGACCTTCAAGAGGGTCTGCAAAGTGATGCTGAGCATCTACAAGAAAGAAGCACACTGAAAGAAAGGTGACTAATTCAGTTTCAGCTGTAGGCTGTGCCCAGACTGCCTGCAACCATCAATTTCTGAACCCTACACTTCAGCCAAGAGTACCAACAAAACCAGGGAGTGCTTCCAAAGAGGTCTGAGGTGTCCTGAAGAGTTGAAAGTCAGCTACGGATGCTATGAAGATCTTGTGCCTTCCCTACCACTGGGAATGGAAACTCTAGAGCTACTAAGAGACTGCTAGATTTAAGAGGCAGTCAAGATCCCAAAGCTCAGTGGGATGCGGTCCTTGTCTTCTGGCTTTTATGCTAAGTGAAAACAGCCAGACCATACAGAACCAGTCTCAGTCCAGTGGAGAGGCAGTCACCTGAACATGACTTACTAGAAAAAGAAGTGGCTAATTCCATCAAAAATGACCGAGGTACAATTCACCAAAGATATATCTGTGGTGAATCTTGAGAAGGCTAGAAGATGCCTTCATAGGTGCTGATGGCCTTCCCTTATCACTTTGACTTAATGGGTGGCGATTCTTTTTCCCTCAGCTTTATGAAGACATAATTGATATATAACATTGTATAAGCTTAAGGTACACAATGTGTAAATTTGATACACTCATCATTGCAAAATCACCACCACAACTGCCTTGGCTGACACCTGTTTTAGGCCACATAATTACCTTTTTTTTTTTGTGGAGACAAGATTTAAAATCTATTTTCTTAGCAATCTCCAAATACACACTATTGTTAACTGTAGTCACCATATTGCACATTAGATTCCAAGGATTTATTCATCTTATAACTAAGTTTGTACTCTCTATCAAAAGATGAATGAATAAAGATGTGAGTGTATACACACACACACACACAAAGGAATATTGTTTAGCCATAGGCAGAAAATCCTACCATTTGTGACCACATGGGTGAATATGGGAGTATTATGCTAAGTAAAATAAGAACTTCTATCTCAGACAGAGAGACAAATACCACATGATACCACTTCTATGTGGGATCTAAAAAAGCCAACCTCATAGAAATTGATAGAGTAGTGATTACCAGGGGCTGGCTGAAATTTGGGGGAAATGGAGAGATTCTGGGCAACTGTTCTCTGCTTTACAAAGATAAAGGAAAGTCAGGTAAGACTGAATGAAATGGAAGAGTGCAATACCACTAATTTGTTAGATGCTTTGGCATCTATTAATACATCCTTTAGTTGCAACTAATCTTTTAATTATTGGCAGCATTTATTGATCATTACTCTGTGCCAAACGTAGTTACCAAGCACTGGACATGTATAATCCATTTCATCCTCACAAGTACCATACAGATAGGTATATATTAATATTTTTATTTTACAAAGGCACGCAAGGTTATTAGACAGCCAGAAGATGACCTCAGAAAATCTGAACCCCTGGTATCTATTCTGCCGCTCTACAAGGCAACCTTAGCTTTCCCTTTCTCATCAAGATTATTCACTTTCCTTGATTAATTAAATAGCAATTCCCTACAGTCACAATTGGTCAAATTATTCATTCACCGCTTTTCACATGCAGTCAAAATAAAGTGCAAAGGTTTTAGTCATTCAAAGATAAATGATTTGGTGCCCAAGGTTCAGATCTGATTCACTACAGCATCAAGTTAACTAGTGATTAATTACCAGGCTCTGAATTCCACAAACAAACCGGAGACTGTGGATCTATGAGCAGGTCATTAATGCACACGTTAATGAGCATTTATGGAACTGGGGTTCCATAAAACCAGTTCCTTATAATGAACCAGCCCCTGTGTAATGAATGAAAATCAGCTGAATGTCCTCAGGAAGAACAGGTACTTTACTCTGGACTTCCCCCCACGGGAAGAGATTCCTTCAACGAAACAATATTTTTGAAATGAAACCAACATTATTCACCACTCCAAATTTTTACACATCAGACTGAATCCATTTTCTCTATATGAAAAATGAGCTATGAAACCCAAAATGATAAAGTGTTTAAACTGGTTCTTAAAATCACCAAGTCCAGAACCCTATGAAAACTACAAAAATAAATGGATGAGGAGAGAAGAGGAAAAAACCCCACAGAATAATGACTCATAATCCACTTTCTTCTGATAACACAACCCAAATGTACAATGAAAACACCATTCAAAAGAAAGGAAATGGAAGAGAATCAGATGTCTATACAGTACACTGGTCTTGAACTATTTTTCCTTTTTTAATTTTAAAAATTTACTTATTTTTAACAAGAGGATAATTGTTCTACAATATTATATTAATTTCTACCATTTGAACTATTTTTAAATGGAAAAACCTTTTAAAAGTAATAACAGCTAACATTTTCAAAAAAACTAAGATTATGCCATCCGGTCCCATCACTTCATGGCAAATAGATGGGGAAACAATGACAGATTTTATTTTCTTGGACTCCAAATCACTGCAGATGGTGATTTCAACCATGAAATTAAAAGACACTTGTTTCTTGGAAGAAAAGTTTAGACCAACATAGACAGCATATTAAAAAGCAGAGACATTACTTTCACAACAAAGGTCCATCTAGTCAAGGCTATGGTTTTTCCAATAGTCATGTATGGATATGAGAGTTGGACCATAAAGAAAACTGAGCACCAAAGAATTGATGGTTTTGAACTGCGGTGTTGGAGAAGACTCTTGAGAGTCCCTTGGACTGGAAAAAGTTCCAACCAGTCCATCCTAAAGGAAATCAGTCCTGAATATTCATTGGAAGTACTGTTGATGAAGCTGAAGTTCCAATCCTTTGGCCACCTGATGTAAAAAACTGACTCATTGGAAAAGACCCTGATGCTGGCAAAGATTGAGGGCAGGAGGAGAAGGGGATGACAGGATGAGATGGTTGATGGCATCACCGACTCTATGAACATGAGTTTGAGCAAGCTCTGGGAGTTGGTGATGGACAGGGAGGCCTGGCATGCTGCAGTCCATGGTGTTGCAAAGAGTCAGACACAACTGAGCGACTGAACTAAACTGAACAGTTTCTAAGTAGCAGGCACACGCCTATGTTTATTAACTCATTTAATTCTCATAATAACCCTTTGAAGTAGGTTTTTCCATATTTTCACGTCAGCAGATGAGGAAACTGAAGGATGGAGGACTAAGGAACTTGCCCAAGGTCACCCAGCAAGGAGTGGGCAGAGCTGGAACGCAAGTCCAGGCAGACCTGGCTCCCAAGGCAGCACTTTAACTCCACATCCTGACTCTCAACCAGAGTGACAGCACTTACAAGGGGATGAAAAACTGCCTCTTGGCAGAGTGAAAAAAAAAAAATCTTAGCTATTTTAAAAGTTTGTGATTCTCCAAAGGGCAACAGCACAGGAGCAGATATATAGTATACCTCTGGTATTAAATTTTCATGAGAAAATGATAAGGAAAAAATGTCTAAAAGACACCTTAGGGGGCTGACAATAAAAACACAGTGCACACACATTGCCCTATACTGAACTGTCTCCATTCAGGAATAACATCTAACTTAAAAGTTCAATATAAAAAACAGAATTAAACCCTACATCAAATTAAAAAGCTTCTGTACAGCAAAGGAAGCCATCAACAAAATGAAAAGGCAATTTGCTGAACAGGAGAAAATATTTGCAAATCATAAAACTAATAAGGGCTTAATATGCAAAATATACAATAACACATCAAGTTCAATAAAGTCAAAAAATCTGATTTAAAAAAAATAGATCTGAAGAGAAACTTTTCCAAAGAAGATATACAAATGGACAAGGGTAACATGATAGGTACTCAACATCCCTAATCATCAGGGAAATGTGAATCAAAACCCACACTGAGCAATCACCGCACGAGTGTCAGAAGGGCTATCTTCCAAAACACAGGAGAAAACAAAACAAACAAAAACAAGTGGTGAAAAGCAAACCCTTCCCCATTATTGATGGGAATGTGAATTGGTACAGCCACTGGGGAAAACAGGAGGAAGGTCTCTTTCAAAATTCAAACTCGAACTACCATCAGTTCAGTTCAGTCGCTCAGTCGTGTCCGACTCTTTGCAACCCCATGAATCACAGCACGCCAGACCTCCCTGTCCATCACCAACTCCTGGAGTTCACTCAGACTCACGTCCATCGAGTCGGTGATGCCATGCAGCCATCTCATCCTCTGTCGTCCCCTTCTCCTCCTGCCCCCAACCCCTCCCAGCATCAGAGTCTTTTCCAATGATTCAGCAATTCCACTTCTGAGTATTTATCCAAAGTAAATAAAAATCACTGTCTCAGAAAGGTATACACATTCCTATGTTTACTGAAGCACTATTTACAACAGCCAAGACATGGAAACGAGTGTTCATCAATAGATAAAAGGATAATGAAAACGTGATACATACAAGCACACACAAAGTAATATTATTCAGCTATAAAGAAGTAGAAAGCTTTGCCCTATGTGACAACATGGATGAGGGACTTCAAAGGCATTATGCTAAATAAGTCAGACAGAGAAAGAAAATACCATATGATCTCACTTATATATGGAATCTGAAATAAAAATCCAAACTCATAGAACAGATCAATGGTTGCCAGAGGGGAAGGGATGGAAAAAAAGTTGGTAAAGAGGTCAGACTTCTGGTCATAAGACAAATTAAGTCTTGAAGAAAAGTGCACAACATAGTATAGTCAACAACCCTGTATTGCTATAAAGAAAAGATTTAAGCAGACTTGCTATAGTAAGAAGAGGATTAGGCATTGGTTGGGATGAAAAAGAAAAGAACCATCCACCTTTCAGCAGTGGTGAATAATGCTGCAATGAACTCTGGTGTACAAGTATTTTTCAAGTATCTGGTTTCAATAACTTTAGGTAGAAATCTAGGAGAGGAATTGTGGGGCCATCTGGTAATTAGAAAAGACCCTGATGCTGGGAAAGACTGAAGGCAGGAGGAGAAGCAGATGACAGAGGATGAGATGGTTGGATGACATCACCGACTCAGTGGACATGAGTTTGAACAAGCTCTAGGAGTTGGTGATGGACAGGGAAGCCTGGCATGCTGCAGTCCATGAGATGGCAAAGAATCAGACACAACTAAAATGAAAGTGAAGTCACTCAGTCGTGTCCGACTCTTTGCGACCCCATGGACTGTACCCTACCAGGCTCCTCTGTCCATGCAATTTTCCAGGCAATAGTCCTGGCCATTTCCTTCTCCAGGGGATCTTCCCGACCCAGGGACCGAACCCAGGTGTCCCGCATTGTAGACAGATGCTTTACCGTCTGAGCCACCAGGGAAGTCCAGACACAACTAAACAACTGGTAATTCTATGCTGAGGTTTTTGAGCAACCAATGAACTGTTTTCCTGCACCAAACAGTTGTGGCTACACCAAAATGAGAGGTTTACCAGAGGCTGGGAGGAGAGAGGGAGGACACAGCAGTGGTGGCTTAATGGTTACAGTTCTGCTGGGTGATAATAACAAAGTTTCGTAAGTGGATAGTAGTGATGACTACACCACATTGTGAATGCAATTCACACCATGAAATGTACACCCTAAAATGGTTTAAATGCCCAGTGTTATGTCAAAGGAAATGTTTTAAAAAATTTAACACAATTTGTAAAACAATGTAATTTTGTATGGTATGGGGATATCAATAAGCTGTTTGAAATAAGGAGGAAGAAAGACAATCCCAAACCTGTATTCCTCCTTCCTCAGGAGAGACAAAATCAGCTAAGTCCCTGAGCAGCTGAATGTCACAGAGCTAGAAAGAAAGCCATGTGGCTGATCTGAGTTGAAAGCCCAGCTTCACTACGGCCGAGTGTTACTCTGCACAATTACCAATGGTCTCTGAACTGGGCTTCCACACCTGAGGAGCACAGTGTTCTCGTGCAGGTTCAGTAAGATGTTGTGAGTGATACACACGTGCACCCTGTCCAGTGTCTTGGACCTTGATAATATCTTTGTCTGTTTCTTACTTTTTTGGCTTCAAAGGCACCATTCTTGACAGGCTGCTAGGTCTGGCTCTCCTCTCTAGCCAAGCCCAGGGGAATCCAAGCCAAAGGGAGGAGGCTTCAAGTCAGCATCTTCTGCCTTCCAGTGGCTCCTCCATTAAACCAACCAATGCCCCTTGACTTGTTTGTCAAAAGATGAGAAGAGGCAGTCACACCCTTCCTCCTGGCCCTGCAGCTCCCCACACCCCATCATCACAACAGGACTATCACCCTCTGCTCAGGCTAATTCACTTTCCTTTTCCTCCTGAGGGCAGTTCCTGGGACTACATGATGGTATGCACAGTCAATCTGCTTGATGTGGGGGGTCGGGGTGGGTGATGTGTGATGCAATGCCTTTTCCCAATAACCTGAAAAATTAAGATGTCTAAGTTTAAATATTTTTTTTAATCTTTTGGCCATACCATGTGGCATATAGGGTCTTATTTCTTTGACTAGGGATCAAACCTATGCCCCTTGCGGTAGAAGGATGGGGTCTTAACCACTGACTGCCAGGGAAGTCCAAAAATTTGTAAGCTGAAAACTTCAGAACTTAAGACTTTTAAGTTGAAACCTCCTTTAAGAAGAGCAGATTGCTCACTAAATAAAAGGCTGATAACAAAGATGAATTGGTCTTCCTACCTTACAAAAATGAACTTAATCATAGAAAAATAAAATTTAAATATTCATAATAATAATTTTTATTATTGTATATTATAATAAATTATAATAATAATATACTATGAGGTTAAAAACATGCTGAAATCCCTCCTTTTAGATATACATCTGTGTGTGCTTTGCTGCTTCAGTCATGTCCAACTCTTTGCGACCCTATAGACTGTATATCTTCAGGCTCCTCTGTCCATGGGATTCTCCAGGCAAGAATACTGGAGTGGGTTGCCATGCTCTCCTCCAAGGAATCTTCCCAGCCCAGGGATCTAACTCACATCTTCTGCATCTCCTGCATTACAGGCGGATTCTTTACCGCTGAGCCACTAGGGAAGCCTTTATACCTGAGGTCTAATTCAAAGATATGCCTGAGAGTTGTAAACAAAGTTTAAAAATTTTAAATACAACCCCCTCCACAGAATAAAGAGAAAGGGGGATGGAGATGGAATTGGGAGGCACTGTTTATCAAATGTGGATCTAAAAGCATTTACTGAGGAGAAAAGCTGGAGGAAGAAAGAAGGCCAGTGCTCAATCAATGGCAGACCCCTCCTCCTCGGGGTCTTACACACTATAGTCACGGGAGCACCTAATTTAAGGCGACGGTGCTTTTACGTGGAGGCTCAGATGGAAAAAATCTGCCTGCAATGCAAGAGACCTAGGTTCAATCCCTGGGTCAGGAAGAGTCCCCTGAAGAAGGGAATGGCAACTCACTCCAGTACTCTGGCCTGGAGAATTCCACGGACAGAGGCCACAATCCATGAGGTCGCAAAGAGTCGAATATGACTGAGCAACTTTCATTTCCACCAAGGGTCTCTAAGAAGACTCATTAAAAATGACTAGTGGCTGGGAGGGAGATTCAAGAGGGAACAGACATATGTACACCTCTGGTTAATTCATGTTGATATATGACAAAAAATCAAACCAATATTGTAAAGCAATCATCAATCAATTAAAAATAAATTTGAAAAAAAAAAAAAAAAGACTACTGATCTTTCCAAGAACTGCAGCACTATTCCAGGTGGGTGGACAGAGTAGGGTGGGTGTTTTCTCTGTGGGTTCCTGAGGGTGAAAATGCTTCCCTCTGCCCCAGTCCAGTCCTAGGGTACTCAGTTTGCCTTCAGAAGCTCAAGGGGTCAGGAACTCTGATGAGTGGTGACATAGTGGTGTGGTGAGACCAGCTTGTGCAGGGTGTCCACAGTGAATAAGAGGAGACCAAAGCATAAACAAAGAAGGATGCTGAGGTTGAAGGCACTTTGAAGGAAATAGGCCTGGAGCAGCCACAAGGAGGTCATGAGCAATCTTCTCCCGCAAAGGGCCAGATATGAGCTATCATAAAAGAAATGTTCACACAATTGATAAGGAAAAAAGTAAGAAAGGAAAAGGACAGGAAACCGTGCCAGAAGGACTACCAAGAGGAAAGGCCCAGGATGTGAAGGAGACACATTGTGAACATGAATTCACAGAAAGGGCGTGAAGGAACCGAACAGAAGTAAGGAAAGCGGGAGGAAGGTGAGCACAGGTCAGACAGGACAGGCCTTGCGCACCACACTCGGGGTTGGCACTTCGGTCCTGAATCAAGGGGGGACTAAGCTCTATGTGAAGACACAAGCCGCTTCAGACAGTAATTTTTTGAGCAAGAAAAGTTGACAATTTATTTCATTCTTAAAGAAAATATTAATGAGCTATACATATCTATTGAGAACGGTGATTACAGACTGCTCAGTTCACTGTTTTAGATCTGTAAATGAATAAATAGAGTAACAGAATTATTAGTGTTTTAATGTAGGGAATAACATGATCCCTGATACATTTTTAAAAGATCGTTCTATATTACTCAACCATAAAAATGAATTCACTTGCTCAGATCTAGTGAGATGGATGAAACGAGAGCCTATTTATACAGAGTGAAGTGAGTCAGAAAGAGAAAAACAAATATCATATATTAACACATTTGTATGGAATCTAGAAAAATAGCATTGATGAACAGGGCAGGAATAGAAATGGAGACATGAAGAACAGACTTGTAGACACAGCTGGAGAAGGAGAGGATGGGACTAATTAAGAGAGTAGCATTGAAACATATACATTGCCACATATAAAACAGATAGTTGATGGGAAGTTGCTGATTAAGGCAGGGAGTTCAACCCAGTACTCTGTGACAACACAGAGAGATGGGATGGGGTGACAGGTGGGAGGGAGGCCACAAAGGGAGGAGACATATGTATACTTATGGCTGATTCATGTTACACTGTGGCAGAAACAAACACAACATCGTAAAGCAATAATCCTCCAATTAAAAATAATTTTAAAAAATATTCTGGAAATGTGTAGAAGGTGATGCTGGCAGAAGAGCATCGATCACCACATTGAGAACAGCACCAGGGATTTCCCTGGTGCTCCAGTGGTTGAGATTCTGCCTTCTAATGCAGGGGACACGGGTTCAATCCATTTTTGGGGAACTAACATCCCACATGCCACGGGGAAACTAAGCCCTAGCTCCAGAGTCTCCAAATCACAACTAGAGAGCCTGTGGGCTGCAGCAAAAGATCCCGCAGCTGCAAGGAAGAAATTGTGTGCTGCAAGAAGAAAATTGTGTGCCACAAGGAAGAAATTGTGTGCTGCAACTAAGACCCAATGCAGCCAAATAAATAAACATTAAAAATCTACACTAAAAGAGCAGCACCTTTAGGACTGAGGGTAGAAGTCTGGCTGCAGTGTTGGTAAGTGGAGAAAGAATGTGTACAAGCTTGAGACTGAAAGATCAACCACTCAGGAATGGGAGCTGATGGTTTTAGGGACAGAGCAGCTAAGAGATGGCAAAGTCAAGAGTGTAATGAAGTGGTATGGGAATGAAGGTGATTGTGTTCCCCAAGATAAAAATCTTTGAGGCAAGTCTTTTCCCCAGAATGAAGACACAGGTCAGCACGGAGATGAAGCTGTAGCAGCTAGGTATCCGAGGCTTCCATGAGTGAGGGGCAGTGGCTGGGAGATGTGTCACCAATAGCGGCTAGGAGGGAGAGCAGGTGTCAGGAGCAGATGGCTAGGGTTTCAAAATAGAAAAGGTTTTGTTATGGAGAAGAAAGAAATGAGTCTAGATGCAGCAAAGCTATCTTTGGAGAAGCTGATGTCGCCGCTGGCCTCCAAGGCACACGAGGTACAAGAAAACACAGCCTGCACTTAGAGATCTGTAGGAGGGCTGATCCCCAGAGGAACTCCTGGACATGGAGCGATGGAAGGACGTCATTCTGTAAAGAGTTTGAGGATGCGGTAAGATGGGAGGAAAACACAGTGCAATGGGAGGAAAAAGGGCAGACAGAAAGAAGAATCAGCTCAAAGGACACACAAACTAGGACTGGAAGGAGAGTATAGAGGACCACTGACCGGAAGACCTGGCAGCTCCTGTGGTGGGTAAAGACGATGGAGACAGCCACAGTGTGGCTCAACAAGCCCAGGGGATACTCTCAGGCACTGCCAAAAGCCAGATGCACATGTTCAGCCACCAAGCACATCCTTTGCTGGGGACCAAATTAAATGCTAGGGAGTTCTTTGGGGCTAAGGGAGAGGCAAAAACTAGACGTGACTGCATCATGATAGCTACACAAACTCCCAAGATGACACTACCCAGGTTGTGAAAGGTGGCATTTGTGGGTTACAGGATAACCACCACAGTTTGTCATCTAGGCTCTGGAGCTGGGGCCCTGCTTTCAGTGGTGTGATCTGTTGCTGCTTTGAATGAGTTCATGAGAGAGGACTATGGTCACACCTTCCCAAATCCACAGTCAGCAGCTCCCTAGTGGCTGCTTACTGGTTGTACTTAAACTATGGACATCGATAAACTCTGCACACCAGGCCCCCTGCTCCCCAGCTCCCTGAACCAACATTAAACACTGACCAGCACACCACTGGCGCCTTGCCCGTATTCTCGCAACTCATGAGAAACAAGATTCATGCCTCAGACTCCAAGGTGCCTCTTCTCTAGTCTGATCTCACCAGGCCACCCTCAAGAGAACCACCTGCCTGCCTAGACTTCTATAGTGAGTCTTTTCTAGTTCCATCTTTGCTTTTAGTTACCACATTAGACCTACTCCTGGGCCTTCCAGGTCCCAAACCCCTGCACTGACTGCCCACCACCACACTCTCCAGCTCTCAGGTCTCTGCGTGATAAATAATAATGACAGACAAATAGATCTAAATGTAGACTCTCCTTCTATATCTTGCTATGTGACCTTTCCTACAAAATGATTATTTTATAGAAATAAACAAATTGGGTTGTTTCTTAAGAATTGATTGAATACATAAATTGCCTAGAGTTGTGCCTGAAATGCAGATGGGTCTTGGTTTTTTCCCATTCTCTCTAGAAAGCTGACATCATCATCGTCATTGTCATCATCATTATTATTGATGGGACACAGTACTTCTGTGTACCAGAAGTCTTCTCAGCTGCTCTTTACACTATTATTAACTCAGTTAATTGTTGCTAGGACCATATGCAATAGTACCATTATTTACCCTATTTTCCTATGTGGAAAACTAAGGCCCAGAAGAGTTAAGTAACTTGCCTAAGATAGCACAGCTAATGCCTACTAGAGCCAGGATCCAAAGCCATGCAACTAGCTTCAGAGAGCTCACTCTTTCTGCTGAGTTATCTTCCCCGTAGTCTCCAGTCTCTTCTCTCCTGCTCCCCATGGACGTGTCTAGTCTGCCTAACTTGTCAATAAAACCTAAGGCACTACTGACCAAAACCCTGAACCAGAGTCTTCATATCAGACTTGAACCAAGAGAATGAGAAAACTACTCATAAATATTATAGCTAAACAAGTAGAAACAAAACAAACCACCTCACCTTGGAGTATACAATGCCACCTCTCAAGCTGTTCCCTTAACTTGGGATGTTCTGCTCCCTGGTACTGTTACTTTTTAATGTTTATGCAATTTTTTAAAGTTACTTTCCATTCAGTTATTACAAAACATTAGCTCTATTCCCCATGCTGTACAGCACACCCAAAAGTTTGTGCATCCAACACTCGCCCCCAAATCCCATTAGCAAACAGATGCTCATCTTACAGAGCCCATCTCAAGTTTCACTCCCCCAAAATCCCTGTGTTTCATTCTCTCTCTTTCCACTGACTCCCCACTGATGTCTAGTAAATATCCCTGATCAGGATCTACCCTGGTAGAAGAATCACTCTATCTCCTCAACTTCCAGAAACTTAACTTCTGTAAACTTACATTATATTGTCATTATTCTGCATCATCTACTCCCTTTCTGCAATGGCTTATTTTTTTTCTTCCAAACAGAGAAGGTGTCTTAGGGACATTTCCATGTCCTTAAAACCCATGACACATAGCACCTTCTATCAAATATGGGTGAAATAACATTTCAAAATAAGTGATGGATGACAAATAACTGACTGAATAAATTGGCAGCAAAGAATAAGACCTATGATGAACATTTTAAATAGCAAAATAAAATTCAGAATCAGACATGGGGTCAGATAAGAACTGGTCTTATAATGATCACTTTTTCTACTGAGGCAATGGCATCCCACTCCAGTACTCTTGCCTGGAAAATCCCATGGATGGAGAAGCCTGGTAGGCTGCAGTCCATGGGGTTGCTCAGTCGGACATGAGTGAGCGACTTCACTTTCACCTTTCGCTTTCATGCATTGGAGAAGGAAATGGCAACCCACTCGAGTGTTCTTGCCTGGAGAACCCCAGAGACGGGGGAGCCTGGTGGGCTGCCCTCTATGGGGTTGCACAGAGTCGGACACGACTGAAGTGACTTAGCAATAGCAGTAGCTTCTTAGTTGAACAGTCATGAAAAGACTGTTTTAAAACCTTTGCCCTCTAAGGACAGGATCAGTTCAAGATAACGGCATAGGAAGAGCCTAAACTCTCCTCCTCCCAAGGACACACCACATTTATGGCTACATGGGGAACAACTTTCTCTGAAAAAGACCCAAAATTTAGTTGCACAACAAAAGATAAAAGGGCCCCTCAAGATGGGCCACAGACGCAGAGATGTGGTCTCACCAGTAACCCCACAAATACGAACTGCTTCCTGCAACTGGAGCAAGGAGTTCATGCCCTCCATTAGGCATTAACACTTGGAACCTACACCAGAGAGCCTGCCTGAACCCCAAAGGGGTGTAGGATACTGAGATTCCACTCATAAGGCACTGGCGTGCAGATTGATCCATCCTGAGACCCAGCACAAAAACAGAAGTTTAGAAAGAGCCTGGACCATATGTGAAGACTCATTTGCCAATCTTCAAGCACCTGCCAGAGGGCAGAGGCCTGCTGGGGCGCTCTCTGGGGACTGACACACTAACATGGCAGTAGGCTCCATATCTGTACTCTCTCGATATATACTTCTTCAGAACTGGCTGGCAAGCACATCACAGCACCACCCATGGCCCTACTAAAGCCAGTGAGTTTGCCCTGATCCTATACTCTCACACAGTCTTGNAGCTGTTAGTACAATGTATGTGAAAAATCACTATTAAATTTTAAAGTGTGACACAAATAGATTTTTTAAACTGTTTCTATTTGTTTATTCTTTGTGGACAAATTGAGGTTTGTGTGTGTTTACAAATGGCTAAAGATGTGCAAATGACAATTTTTCTATTATGCCTTTTACAAGTAGGCTCTTAGTAATCAATTGAGTTTTATTACTCAAATGCAATCCAATTAACATTCAACAATTGCCTTGTTAAATTTAAAATCTTATTCTAGTTGCATGTAATCTGAAGCTAAAACATGGGTTGGTGTTCTAAGTCTTGAGATCTGGTTGCCAAATCAAACAATACTCTGAATTTACCAGACTTGCTAACACCTGTAATAACGCACATTAAAAGGACCCTACCTCAAGCATCTATTTCCTTCTGTTACAAACCTTGCATTGTAAAACAGCAAAGCCAAACATTCCACAGAAGGAAGGAAAGGTTTTAGATTTCTTCTTAGTTTTTTACCCCCGCTCCCTGCTTTTCCAGTTTGTGACCACAAAGGGAAAATGCAGGGATGAACGTCTGTTGAAATAAGAAGTGATAGGAGATGGCTAGGACGGAAAAGTTTCCATTTGAGTCAAGTGAGAGAAAGTAAAACTCTGAGACTGACTTTTTAATTTCTTGAATTAATTGGTAAATACCTTACTTGCTCTTCAGCGAGATTATGAGTTCAAAATTAGAAAATGGATTCATTCAAATTCTTCACCAACTGTTGTAAATTTTCTTGCTGATGGGAAAGAGAGGGAATTCATTTTCTCAATGGCTACGTTGCCAGCCATCATCTGGAGCGTTCTGTCTATAAACATGAAACCAGAAACGTTGGCGGGAGAAGACATTAACCAATCCCCTACCAGGCTGTAAGTAATACCACATCCTCCACCTGGCACCATTAATAATCCTATTCAATGAACCCTTTATTATTAATATTACTGGTTTAAAAAATGACCCCACACTTACAGGTGTAACTTAACGAGGCACATGTTGTGGCCAGATGTCCTCCAAGGCCGACTCCACCACCACAGTACACATCTTTGTGCACGTTTCATAAAAAGAAACCATCTGAAAGCATTCATTTCAAGAGCATATTCATCACGTCGCGTGGTCAGTTCAGGACTGACGCGCTTCTACTTAAGTTTAAACAGATGGAAAAAACCTGGAAATTATATTCAATATACCTTTTTTTAAAGTAATTATCTGATTAAAACTGCCAAATACATTTTCTTCTTTTCACTTCCTTCATGAAAATGTTGAGGAGTTGGCAGGGCTGTCAGCCTCGAGTTAGGAGGGATGTCTGCCATTCAACTGGCCTCCACCTGCTGCCTGTTAGAGACTGAGTTGTGTGATTATATTTCTTTTTCCTTCCCTGCATTTGCTTAAATGTAGAACAGATTTTTGACAAAACGCAAGGGCCAGTCAGAAATTGACTGAAATAAGAAGAGGCACAGCACCTAATTATGACAACATTTAAACTCTCTGGAGGGGTCTTCCAGAAAAAAATAAGGTATCCCGTGAGCATAGAGCTTCTTTCTTGTTGTTCAGTCACTAGATGGTGTCCGACTCCTTGTGACTCTATGGACTGTAGCCCACCAGGCTCCTCTGTCCATGGGATTCTCCAGGCAAGGATACTGGAGTGGGNAGGTGCCTCTTCTCTAGTCTGATCTCACCAGGCCACCCTCAAGAGAACCACCTGCCTGCCTAGACTTCTATAGTGAGTCTTTTCTAGTTCCATCTTTGCTTTTAGTTACCACATTAGACCTACTCCTGGGCCTTCCAGGTCCCAAACCCCTGCACTGACTGCCCACCACCACACTCTCCAGCTCTCAGGTCTCTGCGTGATAAATAATAATGACAGACAAATAGATCTAAATGTAGACTCTCCTTCTATATCTTGCTATGTGACCTTTCCTACAAAATGATTATTTTATAGAAATAAACAAATTGGGTTGTTTCTTAAGAATTGATTGAATACATAAATTGCCTAGAGTTGTGCCTGAAATGCAGATGGGTCTTGGTTTTTTCCCATTCTCTCTAGAAAGCTGACATCATCATCGTCATTGTCATCATCATTATTATTGATGGGACACAGTACTTCTGTGTACCAGAAGTCTTCTCAGCTGCTCTTTACACTATTATTAACTCAGTTAATTGTTGCTAGGACCATATGCAATAGTACCATTATTTACCCTATTTTCCTATGTGGAAAACTAAGGCCCAGAAGAGTTAAGTAACTTGCCTAAGATAGCACAGCTAATGCCTACTAGAGCCAGGATCCAAAGCCATGCAACTAGCTTCAGAGAGCTCACTCTTTCTGCTGAGTTATCTTCCCCGTAGTCTCCAGTCTCTTCTCTCCTGCTCCCCATGGACGTGTCTAGTCTGCCTAACTTGTCAATAAAACCTAAGGCACTACTGACCAAAACCCTGAACCAGAGTCTTCATATCAGACTTGAACCAAGAGAATGAGAAAACTACTCATAAATATTATAGCTAAACAAGTAGAAACAAAACAAACCACCTCACCTTGGAGTATACAATGCCACCTCTCAAGCTGTTCCCTTAACTTGGGATGTTCTGCTCCCTGGTACTGTTACTTTTTAATGTTTATGCAATTTTTTAAAGTTACTTTCCATTCAGTTATTACAAAACATTAGCTCTATTCCCCATGCTGTACAGCACACCCAAAAGTTTGTGCATCCAACACTCGCCCCCAAATCCCATTAGCAAACAGATGCTCATCTTACAGAGCCCATCTCAAGTTTCACTCCCCCAAAATCCCTGTGTTTCATTCTCTCTCTTTCCACTGACTCCCCACTGATGTCTAGTAAATATCCCTGATCAGGATCTACCCTGGTAGAAGAATCACTCTATCTCCTCAACTTCCAGAAACTTAACTTCTGTAAACTTACATTATATTGTCATTATTCTGCATCATCTACTCCCTTTCTGCAATGGCTTATTTTTTTTCTTCCAAACAGAGAAGGTGTCTTAGGGACATTTCCATGTCCTTAAAACCCATGACACATAGCACCTTCTATCAAATATGGGTGAAATAACATTTCAAAATAAGTGATGGATGACAAATAACTGACTGAATAAATTGGCAGCAAAGAATAAGACCTATGATGAACATTTTAAATAGCAAAATAAAATTCAGAATCAGACATGGGGTCAGATAAGAACTGGTCTTATAATGATCACTTTTTCTACTGAGGCAATGGCATCCCACTCCAGTACTCTTGCCTGGAAAATCCCATGGATGGAGAAGCCTGGTAGGCTGCAGTCCATGGGGTTGCTCAGTCGGACATGAGTGAGCGACTTCACTTTCACCTTTCGCTTTCATGCATTGGAGAAGGAAATGGCAACCCACTCGAGTGTTCTTGCCTGGAGAACCCCAGAGACGGGGAGCCTGGTGGGCTGCCCTCTATGGGGTTGCACAGAGTCGGACACGACTGAAGTGACTTAGCAATAGCAGTAGCTTCTTAGTTGAACAGTCATGAAAAGACTGTTTTAAAACCTTTGCCCTCTAAGGACAGGATCAGTTCAAGATAACGGCATAGGAAGAGCCTAAACTCTCCTCCTCCCAAGGACACACCACATTTATGGCTACATGGGGAACAACTTTCTCTGAAAAAGACCCAAAATTTAGTTGCACAACAAAAGATAAAAGGGCCCCTCAAGATGGGCCACAGACGCAGAGATGTGGTCTCACCAGTAACCCCACAAATACGAACTGTTTCCTGCAACTGGAGCAAGGAGTTCATGCCCTCCATTAGGCATTAACACTTGGAACCTACACCAGAGAGCCTGCCTGAACCCCAAAGGGGTGTAGGATACTGAGATTCCACTCATAAGGCACTGGCGTGCAGATTGATCCATCCTGAGACCCAGCACAAAAACAGAAGTTTAGAAAGAGCCTGGACCATATGTGAAGACTCATTTGCCAATCTTCAAGCACCTGCCAGAGGGCAGAGGCCTGCTGGGGCGCTCTCTGGGGACTGACACACTAACATGGCAGTAGGCTCCATATCTGTACTCTCTCGATATATACTTCTTCAGAACTGGCTGGCAAGCACATCACAGCACCACCCATGGCCCTACTAAAGCCAGTGAGTTTTCCCTGATCCTATACTCTCACACAGTCTTGCTGAAGCCAGTGGGTACTCCCTGGCCCACCTCTCTTCCACTAAACCCAACCAGCATGCCCTACTCCTGCAGTCTCCCACTGCCTCACCAAAATAGAGGGGCACACCCCAGCCAGCACTCTCTACAGGCCTTGCTAAAACCAACAGGCACACCTGGCCCTGTTATTCTCCTGCTGCCCAGAGAAAGCTAGCAAACCCGTCCCAGCAATGCCCTGGCCCTGTACATGCCCTCTGACTTGGCAAGGCCAGCTCACATAGGGGACCCTCTTCAGCACGCCTGGCTCTGGCAGTCAGGGGGACTTGTTTCTAGGTCTCATGGGAATGAAATAACTGCAGGGCATTTCTGGCAGGCTATCACACCCAGGGAGATGACAGCAGACTGAAATACACATGCAGTTTTCATGTGGAGAAAAAAAATGATAAGAAAAAACTGAAAAGCTCCAGCTATCCTGGAACTTCAGCCTGCAGGTCAGGTCTCAGGTTTGCCACACATCAAGAGGCTAGAGATGAGGGACATGATCTTTGCACTTACCGTGGCCTTGATACAGCTCACCAGAACCTCCCGGAAAGGAGCTTATAAACTCATCCAGAGCCCCAGTTTTTTCAAGTGTTGACCCAAGGGGACGCACGTAGACTGCTCGGTCTGGAGGCCAGCAGGGGTCACAATTTCAGGCCACAAGACTGTATATATTTGCATATTTTAAAAGCAGCTGCCTGAGGGCCTGGCTTCTAGTCTTCCTGAAACTAGGCACTGACTGAGATCCCACCCTTTGGAACACTAGCACACCCTCAGCACCTGGCACTTGTAAACAATAAATAAGGCTGCTGAGATAATCACAAGGGTTGGAAAAGCAACCAAGAGCCAGGGCGAGGTTGAACAACAGGTGCACCTCCTACACAAGACTCAAAGAGGTAGCTGCTTTGACCAACCTGCGATACTCAGTCGTGTCCAACTCTTTGTGACCCCATGGACTATAGTCCACCAAGATTCTCTGTCCATGAAATTCTCAGGCAAGAATTCTCAGGTGTGGGTTGCCATTTCCTTCTCCGGGGATCTTCCCAACCCAGGGACTGGACCTGGGTTTCCTGTANCAACTGTTTGTGACCCCATGGACTATAGTCCACCAAGATTCTCTGTCCATGAAATTCTCAGGCAAGAATTCTCAGGTGTGGGTTGCCATTTCCTTCTCCGGGGATCTTCCCAACCCAGGGACTGGACCTGGGTTTCCTGTATTGCAGGCAGTCATACCTACTGAGCTATCAGGGAAGCCTGTGTTGCTTTATACATAGAAACAAACACAGAAAGGGAAGGAAAATAAATAAAATTAAAAAAAAAAAAACAACAGAGGGATATATTCCAAAAGAAAGAACAAGATAAAACCTCAGGGAAAAAAAACTTGATGAAACAAAGATCAGTAATTTACATGATAAAAATTTCAAAAGTAATGGTCATAAAGATGCTTGCCAAACTTACAAGAATAGACGAATTCAGTAAGAACTTCAACAAAGAGAGAGAGAAAAAAAAAAAGTTAAGTACTAAACAGAAGTCATAGAGCTTAAGAAAATAACTGAATTGATTTTTCACTAGAAGGGTTTAACTATATGAAGCATGAGGAAAGATAAGTGATCTGGAAATAGGCTGTGGAACTTATCCAAGCAGAGCAGCAAAATAAAAAAAGAATTATAAAAAGTGAGAATAGCTTAAGAGACCTACAGAACAACATCAAGCAGAATAACATGCATGATAGGGGTCTGAGAAAGAAAAGTAAGAGGCAGAAAATTTATTGAAGAAATAATGCCTGTAAATGTCCTTAACCAGAGGGAGGAAAAACACATTTAGATCAAGGAATTTCAGAGAGTTCCAAACAAGAGGAAACCAAAGAGATCCACCGCCAGACCACCATGAAATGAAATGGCTACTGCTCTACTCTCTACCAGTAAACAAGCCTTTTCCAAATGCAAATGTCTGAGCCCAGATGAAACAAAGTCAGTTATTTGGAAACCATCAGCTGCTCCCTCCCAATAAGCCCTGAGGAGCTGCAGGATGTGAGAGGCTGTCATGCACCACTGCTAAATCTATTACAACTACTATTAAACAAGGAATTAGTATATGAACAATTAAAAAAATAGAGGATTGGCCCCAGATAGCTAGATGCATATGAAGGAAATTATTTCAACCAGTCCAGATGCTTACATCTTGTCAAACCTTGTTGTTGCTCAGTCGCTCAGTCATGTTTGACTCTACGACCCACTGGACTACAGCACACCAGACTTCCCACTCCTTCACAATCTCCCGGAGCTTGCTCAAAATCATGTCCACTGAATCACTGATGCTTCTCCAGCTATCTCATCCTATGCCATCCCCTTCTCCTCCTGCCTTCAATCCTTCCCAGCATCAGAGTCTTTACCAATGAGTCAACTCTTCACATCAGGTGGCCAAAGGCTTGGAGGTTCAGCTTCAGCATCAGTCCTTCCAATGAATCAACCTAAAGGTTGATTTCCTTTAGGATTGACTGGTTTGAACTCTTTGCAGTCTAAGGGACTCTCAAGAGTTTGCTCCAGCACCGCAGTTTGAAAGCATCAGTTCTTAGGTGCTCAGCCTTCTTTATGGTCAAACTGTCACATCTGTATGTGACTACTGGAAAAACCATAGCTTTCACTATACGGACCTTTGTCAGAAAAGTGATGTCTGCTTTTAATATGCTGTGTAGGTTTGTTGTAGCTTTTCTTACAAGGAGCAAACATCTTTTAATTTCATGGCTGCAGTCACCATCCACAGTGATTCTGGAGCCCAAGGAAATAAATTCTGTCACTGTTTCCATTGTTTCCCAATCTAATTGCCAGGTATTTATGGGACCAGATGCCATGACCTTAGTGTTTAGAATGTTGAGTTTTAAGCCGGCTTTTTCACTCTTCTCTTTCACCATCATCAAGCGGCTCTTTGGTTCCTCTCTGCTATATGCCATTAGGGTGGTGGTATCTGCATATCTGAGGTTACTGATATTTCTCCCAGGAATCTTGATTCCAGGTTCAGCTTCATCCAGCCTGATGTTTCACATGACGTACTCTTTCTATACATAGAAGATCGCTAAATCTCTTCACATAAGAGATTTATTTTTCTCTTAACAAGTCCCCTGGAGAAGGAAACGGCAACCCACTCCAGCAATCTTGCCTGGAGCATTCCATGAACAGAGAAGCCTGGCAGGCTACAGTCCATGAGGTTGCAAAGAGTCAGGCATGACTGACCCACTATCACTTTTAATATTCAGATTACCTACCCCTTGCTGCAAACTTGTATATAGCTTGGCTCCTCCCCTGCATCCTCAGAGTCAGCTCACTTAGAGTCACCTGAGATACTATCTCCCAGGCTTAAGCTCAGTCCTAACAATCCTACAGAATAAAACTTAACTCTAAACTTCCAGGTTGTGTGTATTTTTTTAGGTGATACCATCACTTAAAATGTCAAGCTTAAAGATAAAGAATCTTAAAAGCAGTAAGAAAAAGCTTATTATTTCCAGGAGAATATCCTTAAGGCTATGAGAAGATTTTTCAGCCAAAACTTTGCAGGCCAGAAGGCAAGTTCATGATATATTCAGGGTCTGAAAGGAAAAAAAAAAAAAAAACTTCTAACCAAGAATTCTCTAACTAGAAAATTATAAACCACAATTAAAGGGAGATAGTGTTTCCCAGACAAGCAAAAATTAGAGTTCATCACCACTAAGCCAACCTTAAGAAATTTTAAAGAGACTTTCTTAAGGTGAAAAGAACACTAATTAGAAACAAGAAAACACACGAAAGTAAAAATCTCACTGCGACCCCATGGACTGTACCCCACCAGGCTCCTCTGTCCATGGTGCTTCTCCAGACAAGAATATTAGAGTGGGTTGCCATGCTCTCCTCCAGGGGATCTTCCCAATCCAGGGATTGAACACAGGTCTCCCACATTGTAGGCAGATTCTTTACCATCTAAGCTAGAAGGGAAGCCCCCAAATCTCACAGGTAGAGAAAAATATATAGTAAGCATTGTAGACTAATACCTTTAAGTTCTAGTATGACGGTTAAAAGGGAAAAGTAGTAAAAAATAATCTATAAGTATAATAATTAAGGGATACACAAAATAAAAAGATGTAAAATAAGGCATAAAACACATAAAATGTTGAAGGGGGCAGTAAAAATGTAGTGTTTAGAATGCATTCAAACTTACCTTGCTATCAACATAAAATAGACTGTACTACAATATATACAGGCTCTCATTTGTGAGTCTCATGATAACCACAAAGAAAAAACTTATAGCAGATAAACCAAAGATAATGAGAAAGGAATCTAACCATTACAATAAAAGTCATCAAGCCTGGGCAGAGATGGAGATGGTGGACTAAAAGCACATGGAGCTCACCTCCACCCACTACTGCCATCAAAACAATACATCTACATGTGGAAAAGGTCTCCCGGAAAATCACAGTCCTGGCAGAAGATTTCATAAGACAAAAGCTGCAAAAAAGATAGCCATACAGCTAGGTAGGAGAAAAGAAATTTAAAAAGGAATTAGGACAGGATCTATGCCCCTGGGAGGAAGCTGTGAAAGAGGAAAGGGTCCCTCACCCTGGGAATCCCCTTTACCAACTGGGAGATCAGTTGAAACAGATAGAAGCTCAGAGGAGAGAGTGGCAGCTGGTTTCCAGCAGAGAGGACAGGGAGAGGACAGCACAGACACTCCTGGCCAGTGCCCTGCACTCCCCAGTCCAAGACATGCGTATGCTGGTGCACACGGGGGCTCGGTGCTGAAAGCTGGGTTTCAGCCACCAGACCCAGAGAGAGGACTGGGGTTGTCTGCACAGAGACAGCCCAAAGAACCAGAGTGTAGTCTGGTTGCATCTACCAGGGGTATGTGCAGAGCAGAGGCAGGGTCCACTGTGGAAGCTCTATCGTAATGTGCAAGTTAAAAGGAGGGGCAAGGCTAACTGGCTGAAGTTTGGGAGCCACAAGCACCGCTGGATTACTCACAAAGGTGGTACTGAAATCTAAGCCAAGCTCCACAGCTCTCTCACTTTGGCGAATTTCATGGCTTTCCTTGTGGCTCAGGTGATAAAGAATCTGCCTGCAATGCAGAAGACCTGGGTTTGATCCATGGGTTGAGAAGATCCACTGGAGAAGGGAAAGGCTGCCCACTTCAGTATTCTGGCCTGGAGATTTCCATGGACAGTAGAGTCCATGAGGTCGCACACAACTGAGCAACTTTCACTTTGACGTTTTTACTTTCACATGGCTGGTGGCATTGTAAGTGCAGCTTCTGTGGGACATTCAAGTGTATTACTGGCTCTCCTATGGCTGGGGCAAGTCTATATTAGCAGGGGCCACGAGAGAATACTATGAACAATTACATGCACCAAATTGGACCACCTAGAAGAAACGGACAAGTTTCTAGAAACATACAGCTCACCAAAACGCAATCAAGAAGAAACAGATAATTTGAACAGACTGGTCACTAGAAGTGAAAAAGAATAAGTAATTTAAAAAAAAAAAAAAAACACCCTCCTTGCAAACAAAAGTCCAGGACCAGATTGCTTCAGTGAGGTATTCTACAAAACATACAAAGAACTGACACCAACATTTCTCAAACTCTTCCAAAATATTATATAGTAGGGAACACTTCAAAAGGCATTCTATGAAGCAACCATCACCCTGATAACAAAACCAGACAAATTCACTACCAAAATAGAAAATTACAGACTAATCCTGGAGAACATGAATGAGAAAATCCTCAACAAAATGATAGTAAACTAAATTCAGCAAGACATTAAAAGAGTCATACATCTAATCTAGTGATATTTTTCCCAGGGAGGCAAGAAAAGATCAACATCTACAAATCAATCAGCAAGATACATCACATTAACAAAATGAAGGATAGAAACTTTATGATTATCTCAACAGAGCAGAAAAAGCATTTCACAAAATTCGACATCCATTTATGATAAAAATTCTCCACTTTGTTGCAAAAATATGTACCTAAACACAGCAAAATCTATATGTGACAAGTCCAGAGCTAATGTACTCCATGGTGAAAAGTTAAAACTTTACCTCTAGAGTCAGGAAAAAAAAAAAAAAAGGATGCCCACCATACCACTTTTATTCAACATAGTATGGGAGGTCCTAGTCAAAGCAATTAGGAAAGGCAAGGAAATAAAAAGCATCCAAATTGGAAAGAAAGAAGTAAAACTGCCACTATTGTGAACAACATGATCTTATGTAAAAAGAAAACTGAAGACTCCACCAAAAGACTTTTAAAACTAAACTGATTCTTCCATTTTTTTCTTTATCATTTTTATCATTTTTATTTTTTGAACCTATTATATTTTTCTACATTTATTCCTTTGATTTTCCTACTGTTCTTTTTCCCTTGCAGTTAATCTTTAATGTATATAAATCTTCATCTACCTCTATTTAACTTTGCATATCTATTCTTTCTTTCTTTTCTTTCCTTTACTCTCAACATATTTCTTAGTTTTGTTTTCTTTGCTTTATTCCCCACTTAGCACCTTGCTTTATTTTGTTTTCCAGTTTGTGCTTAGTTTTGTTCTTAATTGGTAAATATAATTTTTTATTTCCTTTGTTCGCTGGGTAACTTTACTGTATTTTTGTTGGACTGTTTTGACTTTGCTTGTGGATGTATATGTATATGTGTATATTCCATTATTTTAATTATCAATTGCCTGATTTTGTAACTGCCACTTGTCTGGGGTTCATCTTTGATTTCTCTTTTTTGGATGTTTGTTTTAATCTCACTTAATGCCATAACAAACCACTTGTGGGATCTTCGTTTCTGACCAGAGATCAAGCCCTAAACCTTTGGAGTGGGAGCACTGACTCCGAGACCCTAGACTACCAGAAAATTAACCTTAGGGAGCATCAAGTAGTGAGAACTCACACAAAGGAAACCACTTGAATGCAAGACCTGGCATCACCCAACCACCAGTAGCACCCAGTGCAGGACACCTCATCTAAACAAAAACAAAACAAAAACAAAAATCCAATCATCAGCAGACAGGTTTACCAACTCACTCAGCCTCGCCCAGCAAAGGAAAAACAAAGAAAGACTCAGCACAAACCTCACTCTACACGAAGCTTACATAAACAATGGAGCCAAGCTTAGGAGGGCAGAAAACAAAAGGAAAAAAGAGTTCAACCTTTTTCAAGGAAAGAGTTCAACTTTCTTTGAAGACTGGGAAAGTTCAGTTCAGTTCAGTCACTCAGTCCTGCCTGACTCATTGCGACCACATGAATCGCAGCACACCAGGCCTCCCTGTCCATCACCAATTCCCGGAGTTCACTCAGACTCACGTCCATCAAGTCGGTGACTCCATCCAACCATCTCATTCTCTGTCATCCCCTTCTCCTCCTGCCCCCAACCCCTCCCAGGTTAGGAGGGCAGAAAACAAAAGGAAAAAAAAGTTCAACCTTTTTCAATGAAAGAATTCAACTTTCCTTGAAGACTGGGAAAAGGAGACCTGAAACACAATAAATTTAAAAAAAAATAATGAAAAGGCAGAGAAATACTACACACGTGAATGAACAAACTAAAAACACAAGAAGTTGAAATAAATGAAGATGAAATAGGCAAACTACCTGAAAAAGAATTCAGAAAAATGATAGTAAAGATAATAAAAAACCTTGAAAACAAAATGGAGAAAATGCAAGAATCAATTAACAAAGACCTAGAATTAAAGAATAAACATACAGAGACAAACAGCACAATTACTGAAATTAAAAATACTCTAGAAGTAAGCAACAGCTGAATATTTAAAGGAGAAGAATGAACTTCAGTAAATTTAAGAAAATTGAAATCGTATCAAGCATCTTCTCTGACCACAACACTATGACACAAGATATCAATTACAAGAAAAAAATTGTAAGAAACACAAGCATATGGAGACTAAACAACACATTTCTAAATAACCAACAGGTTACTGAAGAAATCAAAAGGGAAAACAAAGAATTTATAGAAACAAATGACAATGAAAACACAACAACTCAAAACCTATGGGATGCAGCAAAAGCAGTTGTAGGAGGGAAGTTTATAGGAATATAATCCTACCTCAAGAAACTAGAAAAACATTGAATAGGCAACCTCATGTTACACCTAAAACAACTGGGAAAAGAAGAGCAAAAAAACCCCAAAATTAGTAGAAGGAAAGAAATCATAAAGATCTAAGAAGAAACAAATGAAAAAGAAATAAAAGAAACAATAGTAAAGATTAATAAAACTAAAAGCTGGTTCTTTGAAAGATAAACAAAATTGGCATACCTTTAGCTAGACTTGCCAAGAACAAGAGAGAAGAATCAAATACACAAAATTAGAAATGAAAAAGGAGAGGTTACAACAGACAATACAGAAATACAAAGGATTATAAGAGGTTATTATGAACAACTATTTGGCAATAAAATGGATAACCTAGAAGAAATGGACAGATTTTTAGAAAAGTTCAATCTTGCAAGATGGAACCAGGAAGAAATAAAAATAAAGAACAACCCAATTATAAGCACTGAAACTGAAGGTGTGATAAAAAATCTCCCAAAAAACAAAAGCCTAGGACCAGATGGCTTCATAGGAGAATTCCATCAAACATTTAGAGAAAAGCTAATGCCTATCCTTCAAAAACTCTTTTAAAAAATTGCAGAGGAAGGAACATGTCCAAACTCCTTCTAGGAGCCACCACCACCTTGATGCCAAAACCAGACAAAGACAACACACAAAAAAGAAAACTACAGGCTAATATCACTGATGAACATAATGCAAAAATTCTCTATAAAATTTTAGCAAACAGAAGTCAGCAACACATCAAAACGCTCATACACCATGATAAAGTTGGGTTTATTCCAGAGATGCAAGGATTCTTCAATATACACAAATCAATCAATGTGATACACCATATTAACAACTTGAAAGATAAAAACCATATGATCATCTCAACAGATGCAGAAAAAGTCTTTGACAAAATTCAGCACCCATTTATGATTAAAACTATTCAAAAAATGGGCATAGAAGGAACCTACCTCAACATAGTAAAGGCCATATATGATAAGCCTAGAGCAAACATTATTCTCAATGGTGAAAAACTGAAAGCATCCCCCCTAGGATCAGGAACAAGACAAGGGTGTCCACTTTCACCACTATTATTCAACGTAGTTTTGGAAGTCCTAGCTACAGCAATCAGAGAAGAAAAAGAAATACAAGGAATCCAGATCAGAAAAGAAGTAAAGCTGTCACTGTTTGCAGATGGCATGACACTGTACATAGAAAACCCTAAAGATAGTATCAATAAATTACTAGAGCTATCAGTGAATTTAGCAAAGTTGTAGGATACAACATCAATACACAGATCATTTGCATTTCTATATACTAGCAATGAAAAATCAGAAATAGAAATTAAGGAATCAGTCCCATTCAACATTGCAACAAAGAGAATTAAATATCAAGGAATAAACCTACCTAAGGAGATGAACTATATACAGAAAATTATAAGACACTCATGAAAGAAATCAAAGATGACATAAACAGATAGATATTCCTTGTTCCTGGGTAGGAAGAATCAGTATTGTGAAAATAACTATACTACCAAGCACAATCTACAGATTCAGTGCGATCCCTATCAAGTCACCAATGGCATTTTTCACAGACCTAGAACAAAAAAATTTTCACAGTTCATATGGAAACACAAAAGACCCCAAATAGCCAAAGCAGTCTTAAGAAGAATGGAGCTGGAAGAATCAACCTTCCTGACTTCAGACTATACTACAAAGCTACAGTCATCAAAACAGTATAGTTCTGGCACAAAAACAGAATTTTAGACCAATAGAACAAGATAGAAATCCCAGAAATAAACCCCTGCACCTATGGGTACCTTATTTTTGACAAAGGAGGCAAGAATATACAATGGGACAAAGACAGCCTCTTCAATAAATGGTGCTGGGAAAACTGGACAGATATGTATAAAACAGTAACATTAGAACACTTCCTTACACCATACACAAGGATAAAATCAAAGTGGATTAAAGACCTAAATGTAAGACTAGAAACTATAAAACGTTTAGAGGAAAACATAGGCAGAACACTTGATAACATAAATCAAAGCAAGATCCTCTATAACCCACCTCCTAGAGTAACCGAAATAAAAACAAAAGTAAACAAGTGGGGCCTGATCAAACTGAAAAGCTTTTGTACAGCAGCAAAGGAAACTATAAGCAAGGTGAAATGACAACCCCCAGAAGGAGAAAAAATAACAGCAAAGGAAACAACTGACAAAGGATTAATTTCCAAAATATAAAAGCAGCTCATACAACTCAACACCAGAAAAACAAACAAACCAATCAAAAGTGGGAAAAAGACCTAAAGAGACATTTCTCCAAAGGAGACATACAGATGGCTAACAAACACATGAAAAGATGCTCAACATTGCTCATTATTAGAGAAATGCAAATCAAAACTACAATAAGATATCACCTCACACCAATCAGAATGGCCATTGTCAAACAGCCTATAAACAATAAATGCTGCAGTGGGTGTGGAGAAAAGGGAACATTCTTGCACTATTGGTGGGAATGTAACCTGATACAGCCACTTTGGAAGACAGTATGGAGATCTCTTAAAAGACTAGGAATAAAACCACCATGTGACCCAGCAATCCCACTCCTAGGCACATACACTGAGGAAACCAAAATTGAAACAGACACATGTATTGCATTGTTCACTGCAGCCCTATTTGCAATAGCTAGAACATGGAGAAGGCAATGGCAACCTACTCCAGTACTCTTGCCTGGAAAATCCCATGGACGGAGGAACTTGGGTGGCTGCAGTCCATGGGGTCGCACAGAGTTGGACATGACTGAAGCGACTTAGCAGCAGCAGTAGCAGAACATGGAAGCAACCTAGATGTCCATCAACAGATGAATGGATAAAGAAGTGTGATACACATACACAATGGAATATTACTCATCCATAAAAAGGAATGCATTTGTGTCAGTTCTAATGAGGTGGATGAACCTTGAACCTATTATACAGAGTGAAGTAAGTCAGAAAGAGAAAGATAAATATCGCATTCCAACACATATATACAGAATCTAGAAAAATGGTACTGAAGAATTTGTTTACAGGGCAACAGTGGAGAAACAGGCATAGAGAACAGACTTATGGACATGGAGAGAGGGGAGGGAAGGTGAGATGTACGGAAAGAGTAACATGGAAACTTACATGGAAACTTACACTACCATATGTAAAATAGATAGCCAACGGGAATTTGCTGTATGGCTCAGGAAACTCAAACAGGGGCTCTGTATCAACCTAGAGGCATGGGATGGGGAGGGAGATGGGAAAGAAGTTCAAAAGGAAGGGGATATATGTATACCTACTGCTGATTCATGCTGAGGTTTTATAGAAAACAGCAAAATTCGTAAAGCAATTATCCTTCAATTAAAAATAAATAATTTTTTAAATTAAACTGAGTTNCATGGGATGGGGAGGGAGATGGGAAAGAAGTTCAAAAGGAAGGGGATATATGTATACCTACTGCTGATTCATGCTGAGGTTTTATAGAAAACAGCAAAATTCGTAAAGCAATTATCCTTCAATTAAAAATAAATAATTTTTTAAATTAAACTGAGTTCGATAAAGTTAGCAAGGTACAAAATAATACATAAAAATCAGTCGTGTTTCCATACACTAACAAAGAACTATCAGAAAGAGAAACTAAGAAATCAACTCCATTTACAACTGCATAACAAAGAATATCTATGAATAAATTTAAACAAGGAGGTGAAAGACCTGGAACGCTGAACACTATAAGATATACTGATAAAAGAAATTGAAAAGAAATAAACAAACAAAAAAATTCCATGCTTATGGATTAATTTAATTAATTTATAGTAGTTAATTTATTTAACACTAATTAATATTATTAAACTATTCATGTAACCCAAAACAATCAATAGATTCAACACAATGCCTATCAAAATTCCAATGTCATTTTTTTCATAGAAATAGAACAAATAATCCTAAAATTTGTATGGAACTACAAAAACTTTCACATATCCAAAGACATCTGGAGAAAGAACAGNATGCAGCCTTGACGTACTCCTTTTCCTATTTGGAATAAGTCTGTTGTTCCCTGTCCAGGTCTAACTGTTGCTTCCTGACCTGCATATAGGTTTCTCAAGAGGCAGGTCAGGGGGTCTGGTATTCCCATCTGTTTCAGAATTGTGATCCACACAGTCAAAGGCTTTGGCATAGTCAATAAAACAGAAATAGATGTTTTTCTGAAACTCTCTTGCTTTTTTGATGATGCACATGCTCGGTGCTGTAGATAAGCTCTGTTGGTACGTACTAATTATTTACAAAACGTGAGGCAGGAGAGCCTGAACACACCATCATAGCTAATTTGCTCTCTCCCACACCTGGAAAACAGAATTGACCTAAACAAAGTTTCAAAGAACAATATTGATAGTGATAAATGTGATTTCATGAAAGCTAAGTCTGTGATAATGTGGAAATTCTATTAGTGGGAAATAGACTGAAGACAGGCAGAGCAAGCATAAAACAAATGCAATGGCTTGAACAGGACAATGTGAGGTTGACTCTAGTTCAGATTTAGATGGTAATATTGGCAAAGCAATGGACATGGAGTCAAGATACCAGGAAGCAGTCTTCACAGGTATGAGCACTTGGGTGTGAGGTTGAGGAACTCTTTACATTTATATAATGTACAATTTAGGGGGGGGGNCTATTCATGTAACCCAAAACAATCAATAGATTCAACACAATGCCTATCAAAATTCCAATGTCATTTTTTCATAGAAATAGAACAAATAATCCTAAAATTTGTATGGAACTACAAAAACTTTCACATATCCAAAGACATCTGGAGAAAGAACAGAGCTGGGGGCATGATGCTCCCTGATTTGAAACTATATTACAAAGCTATAGTAACCAAAAGAGAGTGGGACAAAAAGTATGTTATTGGCATAATATCAGACATACAGATCAACATAACAAAAAAGAGAATCCAGAAATAAAAACACAAACATGTATCATCAATTAATTACAGACAAAGGAGGCAAGATTATGAAATCAGAAAATGACAGCCTCTTCAATAAATGGTGCTGGGAAACTGAACAGCCACAAGCAAAATAATGAAACTACTGTCTTACATCAGACACAAAAGTCAACTCAAACCATACTAAAGACTTGAATGTAAAACCTGAAACCATGAAACTCCTAGAAGAAAACAGAGGCAGCAATCTCCTTCACATCCATCTTCACACATTTTTTTTCTTTTTTTGTATCTGACTCCAAAAGCCAAAACTAATTACATCAAAAACTATGTGAAATTGTGCTTCTGCACAGCAAAGGAAACCATCAACAAAATGAAAAAAGCAACCTACCGAATGGAGGAAAATATATGCAAATCATATTCCTATAGGGGTTAATATCCATAAAATATAAAGAACTCATATAACTCAAAGAAAAAAAATCCAATTAAAAAAGAAGCATAGGATCTGAATAGACATCTTTTCACAGAAGACATACAAAAGATCAACAGGCACAATGAACGATGATGAACACCACCAATCATCAGGAAAAGGCAAATGAAAACCACAGTGTATGCCTATGACTGGTTCATGCTGATGATGGCAAAAACCACCACAATATTTTAAATTATCCTCCAGGTAACCTGTTAAAAAAGATGCAAAATATGATCCAGCAATCCACTTCTGGATATACAGATAAAGAAAATGAAAATATTAACTCAAAAAGGTATAAACCCCTGTGTTCATTACAGCAGTATTTACAAGAGTCANCAAAAACCACCACAATATTTTAAATTATCCTCCAGGTAACCTGTTAAAAAAGATGCAAAATATGATCCAGCAATCCACTTCTGGATATACAGATAAAGAAAATGAAAATATTAACTCAAAAAGGTATAAACCCCTGTGTTCATTACAGCAGTATTTACAAGAGTCAGCGTGTGGAAACAACCCAAGCATCCATCAGTGGATGAATGGATGAAGAAGATGTAGGGGATTTATACACCTGTATATACGTATATGCATATATCCCATATACATATGTATATCGCATTCTAACACACATATATGAAATCTGGAAAAATGGTACCGAAAAATTTATTTACAGGGAATTCTAACACATATATATGTATATATCACATATGTGTATGATGTATACATACATATGTATGGTGTATGTATATATACCACATAAACATACATATATACACACAATGGCATGCTGCTGCTGCTGCTGCTGCTGCTGCTAAGTTACTTCAGTCGTGTCCGACTCTGTGTGACCCCATAGATAGCAGCCCACCAGGTTCCCCCATCCCTGGGATTCTCCAGGCAAGAACACTGCAGTGGGTTGCCATTTTCTTTCCCAATGCAGGAAAGTGAAAAGTGAAAGTGAAGTCGCTCAGTCATATCCAACTCCCAGCGACTCCATGGATTGCAGCCTACCAGGCTCCTCTGTCCAAGGGATTTCCCAGGCAAGAGTACTGATGTGGGGTGCCACTGCCTTCTCTGCATGCTACTTGACTATAAAAATAATAAAGTCTTGCTATTTGTAATAAGAAAAGATCTTAAGAGCACAGTTGGCCTTGAACCACACAGGGGTTAATCCATGCTATAATTTACAGGTGGTCTTTCCATGGTTCCTCTGCATCTGTGGATTCAATCAACCATGGACTGTGTGATTCTTTAGTATTAATGATTGGAAAATATCCAGCATAAGTGGATCCACACAGTTCAAATATATCTTGTTCAAGGATTAATTGTACTGTTAGGTAAAATAAGCCAGCCAAAGAAAAATATCATATTGTTTCTCTTATCTATGGAATCTAAAAAACAAATAAACTCATAGACATAGAAAACAGATTGATGATTGCCAAAGTGGATGAGGATTGGGGTGGGTGGGCAAAATGGGTAAAGAGGGTGAAGAGGCACAAGCTTTCAGTTATGAAATAAGTGAGTCACAGGGATGACATTTATAACTTGGTTACTATAGCTAATAATACTGTATTGCAGTTGTCAAAGTTGATAAAAAAAAAAAAATACACCCTAGTTCTCCAAAGAGGAAAAAAAATCATGTCACTTTGCATGGTGATAGATGGTATCTATACACTATAGTGATCATTTCACACCGGATACAAGTATCAAATCATTATGTTGCACACCTGAAAATAAAACAATGCTATGTGTCAATCATACCTTGACAAAAAGTAAGTCTTCTAAAATTGAACATGAACCTCCATAGATTATTACCCATTCCTATTGATGCTACTGTGCAGTTGCTATCAGCTTCAGAAATAACTTCATTTGCTCATCAAGTCCCCTTTCTCACATAACTAGGTTATTTAAACAAGAGTTAAGTGAAGGTCAGTTTTTAACTAGCTAGAAATTCCTCTAGGTATATTTTATAATGTTAAGAAAATGTTCTGAGGTCTTTTGCTAAAACTTCTTAAATATCGGGGTAAAATCTACTAAGTAACATGATATATTTCCAAGCTCCCCAAGAGGTCTTTAAAGAAGAGGTTGTTAGTGAGAGAACATTCAGCCTCAAATCAACTGCCTGACCTTAACTGAGGTAAAATGTATGTCATTTAAAAAGCAACTACAGCTTATTGAATAACTACTATGTGCCAGGAAATGTGTATTCATTAGCTTTAACCCACACAATTCTGTAAGATGTTAATTTTCCACTTTACAAAAAAGGAAAGTAAGGTTCCAAAAAGTTAATTCAGCTTCTTCACATCATATAATTCACAAATGGCAGAGCTAGGGTTGAAATCTCTGTTTTATTTTGAAGCTCCAGCTCTTTGAAAATATGCTGCTTATAAAGAGACTCAATCTGATTATAGGACAGTTATTTGAGAGTGAGCATATTATAAAAATGATGCCACCACACCATCAACCAAAATACCTCTGTTAGTCCCAGAGAGAGAAACACTGAACAAGCAAATAGGGAGAACTCCAAAGCCTTTTTCCTTTATTTATGATCCACATTATAGATATATTTTGCTTACCCTCCTAAGAGAGGGGTGTTAGTCATAATTTCATGGCAAATGCCCACACCATCACCCATGACTAACGATGCTGTAGAATCCTGGGAAGATGAACTCACTTTTATAGACCTAGCTGAGAGCAAATGTTTCTGGGCCATTTAACACCCATTCTTGGGTCATTTCTCTTCTTTGTGGACTCTCTCTTTTCTGTATGTGTGTGTGCTCAGTTATGTCCAACTCTTTGTGACCCCATGGACTGTAGCCCACCGGGTTCATCAGTCCATGGAAATTTTCCAGGCGAGAATACTGGAGTGGGTTGCCATTTCCTACTCCAAGGGATCTTGCCAACCCTAGGGGTTGAACCCATGTCTCTTGCGATTCCTGCACTGGCAGGTGGAATCTTTAAGACCACATCACCTGGGAAGCCTCTGTATCATTGTACATTTTAAATTACAGGAAGTGGCAGAGTGGAAGTTGAAATCAAATAAGAGAAGAAGATAGTTGACATACAAATTCACCACAGTCCATGAGAAGCCCTTGCTCCATCCCCAACTATGAGCATTGAGAAACTTCTTGCCTCAGCAGCACCCCACTTCCCTAAACAGGAACCATATCGCAATCTGACAGCAAAACAGCATCTCACAGGTCCACATTTGTTTGAGGAAATGGCCAGCTAGAGTGCCTATCATCCCTAACACTGAACACCCCTTCCTCACTTGCAACACCCTGGACAGTCTCCTCCCTCCCAGTCAACCAAGGACTGCCAAAGTTCCTGAACAGCAACTGGAAAGCCTCCCCTCCATCCAAAATTCATACATGAACAGAATACTTGCCAATCCCAGACCATCTCAGCCTCCCCTCTTTTTATTCTATAATAATTGATTCACCTCTGTAATACTTTCAAACACTGCAGAACTGAAGGTAATGGCAGATGGATTCCCTTGCCATAAGCTTATGAATAAACACTTTGTCAATTTTTTCTTGGACTTTGTTTCATTTCTGACACAATTTATATAGTTAGCCATGTCCATATGCATCTTTAATGAGGGGCTCGATGCATTATTTATAATCCACACCTTCTGTCCATGAGAAGCCATTAAAGAGGGATGACTTTGTCCAAAGGTGGGAAATTCTAATCTCAGTGATAATTTTATTTAATACTATTCAGAATTATAGATGAATTTCAAGGGATTACCATACTTTGGTTATTTTTATGCATGCCTTTCACCCACCTTGAAGATGAGAATAAAAAGTGAGATATATTAATATAATTAAACCAATTTTCATAAGATATGTTTAATATATATTTCACTTTTGCAATCCATTAGACCTGATTCTGCTACTAGTCTAGGATGAACACTAGATCATTGTACCAGAAAAAGAATAATTGTTGCCTTTAAACAATTATATTAAAATAGCTTCCACACTTAGTATTTTTATCTGTTTCCCATCCCCCATCCATCTGGGCGACAGTGTTTCATTTCTCTCTTTTTTAATCTCTAATACTGTTACATTGGCTCTGTCCTATCTCTGTGCTGTGATATTGACTAGCCTCTCTTTAAATTCACATAGATGCTATCTTCAAATGATAAATCGTAGTAGGCTACCCATATAATTGATCTCAAATTCCCCGTGCCCATAACAACCTTTAGCTGTGGCATTTTGAAGGACTTTGCACCTTTCTGAAAAATTAAATGCTGATGGGAACACTGAAGGGAAGATGTCTCTCTCTACCTTAAAAAATGTTGCAAATCTTTCAAGAAATGTGAACACTGACCTCTATAACCATTTCGAAGACACACTTTTTAAAAATTAGATGTGAGCTATGAATAGCAGTCTGTGGTAAGAAGTTAATACTCTCTTACTTTTTAGCTGGGAAAAAATGTATTTACTTGACTTGTATGTGCAACATATGACAGTGTGAATTTAAGGAAAAATGACTTATTGTTATCAGTACATATTAAGGAAAAATGACTTATTGTTATCAGTACATATCTGTTGAATTTGTCTGCCTTATGCATACAGCTTATCAAGGGAAAAGCAATGAGGTGTGAGAAAGGACATATATGGGCTTCAGGCTCAAATTCTGGTTTGAATGTGGGCTGACTCACTAGATTTGTTGCTTTAATCAAATGACTTCCAAGAATCTTAGTTTTCTTATGTGACACCCTAACTCTTCCATCTCGCAAGGTAACAGTGATAATGAGAAAACAATGTATGATATGGGTTCAGACACTGAACGAAACACTTTGTTAAAATGAGTTTACTTCTATCAAGATCATTATTTTTCCCAGACTACTGCTATGTCTCTTTTGAAGCACATACACTGAGTCATGTCCCCTGGGGCATGCTGGGGTCATCTATAAACTCCTACAGCCAGGTAAATAAAATCTAGAACAGCAGACTTTATGGGAGCTACAAAACTTATTCAGCAGCGCACACAGACACACACACACACACAGACACACACACACACACACACACAGTCACTCCCTAGGAGTCACAGAAAACAAGCTGTCAGCCCAGAAGATTGATAGACAGTTTGCTTTTCAATTTTTTAATTAAGACATTTTTAGGGATGTTTTAGGTTCACAGCAAAACTGAAGGGAAAGTACAGAGATTTCCCACAATCCTCCTTCCTCCTCATATCAGAGACTTCCCCATTATCAATATACCCCACCAGAGTGGTACCAGTTTTACAACTGATGAACCTTCATTGACACATAATCTCCCCAAATGCATACTTTAATACAGTTCACTGTTGGTAGTCATCATTATATGGGCTTGGCCAAACGTATAAAATGACATGGGTATCCATCATTATGTATCAGACAAAGTATTCTCACTGACCCAAAAACCTCTGTGCTCCACCTATTCATTCCCTTCTGCCCTCTGGCAACCAATGATTTTTCTTTTCTTTTTTTACTATCTCCATAGTTTTGCCTTTTCCAAAACATTATATAGTTGGAAGCATACAGTATACAGCCTTCTAAGGTTGGCTTTCACTTACTAATATGCATTTAAGTTTCCTCCATGTCTTTTTATGGCTTGTAGTTCATTTCTTTTTAGTGTTGGGTAATATTTCATCATTTGGATGTGCCACAGTTAAAAGTATCCATTCACCTACTGAAGGGCATCTTGATTGCTTTCAAATTTCAGCAATTATGAATAAAACTGCTATAAATATCCACAAGCAGGTTTTTGCATAGATATACATTTTCAACTCCTTTGGGTAAACACCAAGAAATACCTATTTGATTTCGGAACTAAATACAGCAAATTGTAAAACCTGCATATAAAACAGGGGTTGACAAAATCTCCCCATACAAGACAGATAGTAGACTGTGTGGATCACATCTGCACCACAACTGCCCAGTTCTGCCACTGGAACATGAAAATAGCTATACACAAATCATAAACAAACAAGTATGGTCATGTTCTAATGCAACTTTATCTGTAAAAATCAATCTGTGGGGCAGAGTAACAAGGACGATAATTTGCTGACTGTTGATCGAAAGGAAAGCAGAGAGTGAGTACATGAAGTCAGCACTATTTGTTCTCCTTCCCCCTGCCATGTTTCAGCAGACCATGGGATTTAAAGCACTTTGACATCCAAACACTTTCACAGGACATCAAGTTTGCAACACTGATCAATATTAGGACAAGACAGGGACTTATTGGTCTTCAAAAAAATCACTTCTCATACAAAATGGCAACATCTGTCAACATGATCATTAAAAAATAAAGAATAGATGCATTCAATAAATCTACATAATGTGCTATAATTTATGACACTAGTAACTATAAAGAATTATTTTCATTTTTCTTTTTCTTTCTGGACTGCACAGCACTAAATTTGTTAGGTATAACCTAAGATAATTCAAGCAAAAGGCAAAGGAGAAAGGGAAAGATAAACTCCAATGAATGCAGAGTTCCAGATAAAGGCAAGGAGATATAAGAAGGCCTTCTTAACTGAAAAATGAAAAGAACAGAAACAGAGAAAAATAATACAATGAGAAGAGATCTCTTCAAGAAAATCTGAGATACCAAGGTAACATTTCATGCAAAGATGGGCACAATAAAGGACAGAAATGGCAATGACTTAACAGAGATTAAGAAGTGGTGGCAAGAATACAGAGGAGAACTATACAAAAAAGATCGTAAAGACTCAAATAATCACAATGGTGTGGTCACTCATCTAGAGCCAGACATCCTGGAGTGTGAAGTCAAGTGGGCCTTAGGAAGCATCACTACGAACAAAGCTAGTGGAGGTGATGGAACTCCAGCTGAGCTATTTCAAATCCTAAAAGATGATGCTGTGAAAGTGCTATACTCAATATGCCAGCAAATGTGGAAAACTCAGCAGTGGCCACAGGACTGGAAAAGGTCAGTTTTCATCACAATCCCAAAGAAGGGCAATGACAAAGAATGTTCAAACTACCACCCAATTGTACTCATCTCTCATGCTAGCAAAGTAATGCTCAAAATCCTTCAAGCTAGGCTTCAAAAGTATGTGAAGTGAGAACTTCCAGATGTTCAAGCTGGATTTAGAAAAGTCAGAGGAAACAGAGATCAAATTGCCAACATTCATTGGATCATTGAAAGAGCAAGAGATTTCCAGAAAAATATCTACTTCTGCTTCATTGACCATGCTCAATCCTTTGATTCTGTAGATCACAACAAACTGTGGAAAATTCATAAAGAGATAGGAATACCAGACCACCCTACCTGTCTCCTGAGAAACTTGNTCATTGGATCATTGAAAGAGCAAGAGATTTCCAGAAAAATATCTACTTCTGCTTCATTGACCATGCTCAATCCTTTGATTCTGTGGATCACAACAAACTGTGGAAAATTCATAAAGAGATAGGAATACCAGACCACCCTACCTGTCTCCTGAGAAACTTGTATGCAGGTCATGAAGCAACAGTTACAACCTTACATGAAACAACAGATCAGTTCAAAATTGGGGAAAGAGTATATCAAGGCTGTATATTGTCATCCCACTTATTTTACATACATGTAAAATGCTGAGCTGGAATCACAAACTGGGATCGAGATTGCCAGGACAAATATCAACAACCTCAGATATATGCACATGATGCTACTCTAACGGAAGAAAGTGAAGAGGAAAGAAAGAGCCTCTTGATGAAAGTGAAAGAGAAGAGTGAAAAAGCTGGCTTAAAACTCAACATTCAGAAACCTAAGATCATGGCATCTGGTCCCATTACTTCAAGGCAAATAAATGGGGAAAAAGTGGAAACAGTGACAGACTTTATTTTCTTGGGCTCCAAAATCACTGTAGATGNGGAAGAAAGTGAAGAGGAAAGAAAGAGCCTCTTGATGAAAGTGAAAGAGAAGAGTGAAAAAGCTGGCTTAAAACTCAACATTCAGAAACCTAAGATCATGGCATCTGGTCCCATTACTTCAAGGCAAATAAATGGGGAAAAAGTGGAAACAGTGACAGACTTTATTTTCTTGGGCTCCAAAATCACTGTAGATGGTGACTGCAACCATGAAATTAATAGAAGATTGCTCCTTGGAAGAAAAGTTATGACAAACCTAGAAGGTGTATTAAAAAGCAGAGACATTACTTTGCCAACAAAAGGTCTGTATAGTCAAAGCTACGCTTTTTCCAGTGGTCATGTATGGATGTGAGAGTTAGACCATGAAGAATGCTGAGAGCCAAAGAATTGATGCTTTCAAACTGTGGAGCTAGAGAAGACTCTTGAGAGTCCCTTGGACATCAAGGAGATCAAACCAGTCAATCCTAAAGGAGATCAACCCTGAAAATTCACTGGAAGAACTGATGCTGAAGTTGAAGCTTTGGCCACCTGATGCAGAGAGTCTACTCACTGGAAAAGACCATGAAACTGGGAAAGACTGAGGGCAGGAGGAGAAAGGAGTGACAGAGGATGAGATGGTTGGATGGCATCACGGACGCAATGGAAATGAGTTTGAGCATGCTCAGGGAGAGAGTGAAGGACAGGGAAGCCTGGTGTGCTGCAGTTGATAGAGGCACAAAGAGTCAGACACGATTTAGGTACTGAACAACAGTTCAAACAGAAAGCTTTTTAAAAAAAATTCCAGGATATAAGCATAAAATTTTCTCACTCTTCCTTATTTTATACTTGAAGCTGGGTGAAAATTTTGATCCAAATTGCTTTGCTCCTAGCTATGAAATAAAACTGGGCCTTCCTGGTGACTCAATGATAAACAGTCTACGTGCTAATGCAGGAGATGCCCAAGACTCAGGTTCCATCCCTGTGTTGGGAAGATCCCCTGCAGGAGAAAATGACAAGCTGCTCCAGTAATCTTGCTGGCAAAATCCGACGGACAGAGAAGCTTGGCAGGCTACAGTCCATGGGTCACAAAGAGTCATTCACAACTGAGCACACAGCACAGAAATAAAACTAGCATTTTCATTCTGCTGCCTCCACTGTCAAAGCTAAGCTCTATCTTTAGTTAAAAACTATTTCATTTAGACTCAATAGTCTATGGATTACTCATTCCTTTCCTCTCCTGTTCAAGATCTTTTTCAATCTGCCTTTAAAACTAGTGCCTTTTATCTGAAAATCATGGTGAGTTTGATCTGGATTTGGAAACTATTATAGTGTAAAGGCTGATAAAAGATGAATGGATTATTATGAAAGTGAGAGAAAGCATTCAGAGTTGATGACGAAATCAGAATTTGCCCAATGCAACTCTCAGTTTAAGTCCACCCAAATGACCAAAGTCTGTGAGTGGTAGATGTTCATAATGGGTAGACTCAGACTCAGCTGAAATTTCATCTGTTAGCTGAGGCAATGATCACTCCAAAAGTCTTTCATTTCTACCTACTCCATACTTAAAGATCACATTGAGTTGAATGAAAACACGAATGCTTTTAGTGGACTGCAGAAGTAAAATATTCATACTGTAAATAGACCATGAACCCAAATAGAAAGCAAAACTTTAACATCACCAAGTTTATTGTTTAAAAATCTAGAGGTTGAAAAAGAACACTCTTTTTCTTCTTTCTCCATCTTTTGCTGTTTTTTATATTGGGAATAGTTATTCCACTTACACTACCCAGAACAAGACAACTGGGTTTGGTCAGGTGCTAGGGTAAGACATGGCTCCTGCCCACACACCCCTGGGGGACATGCTTCCCATACAAGGAACTTTCAGGAATCAATGGCTCAGTGGTTCATTCCATTTATTCCTTCTTCCAACCAGCACTTTCTAAGTGCCTCTTGCATTTGAGACCTAGAGGACAGAAAGATGAAACAGCTTCCCTTCAAGAGCTCACGGGTTTGAAAACACAAATACAACTTCTTGACATTCCAGCTTCAAGTTTTGTCCTTCAAAGCCCATTTCTGCCAAAGCAGCCAGAGCTATTTTTAAAAACATATAAATCAAAGCACATCCCTCTCTTGCTTAAAACTGTCCTTTGCTTCCCCCTTACATTAAGAATAAAATCCATTTGCTTCCCTATGATCTGTATATGACCTGACTCTTAACCTGTCTTTCCTACCACCCTCCTAATCTCCAATTCTATTCAAACACAAATTTACCTCTGTTCTTTGAACCTATCAAGCTCATTCCTGCACTGAGACATTTCTTGTTCTCTCTGAATTAAATATTCTATCTAAAATAATCTTTGGCCAAAGCTGGTCCCTTCCTATCATTCAGATCTTGATTCTAAGGTCACTTTCTCAGACATGGCCTCTCTGAAGACCTGGATAAATCGAGCACTTCCTCCCGTTGCTTGTCACACTTTCTATCATCCTGAAATGCAAGGCTAGTTTATTTGTCCTCTCAACTGTTGTCTATCTCCTCTGCTGCTGCTGCTGCTGCTAAGTCGCTTCAGTCATGTCCAATTCTGTGTGACTCCATAGATGGCACCCCACCAGGCTTCCCCATTCCTGGGATTCTCCAGGCAAGAACAATGGAGTGGGTTGCCATTTCCTTCTCCAATGCGTGAAAGTGAAGTCGCTCAGTCGTGTCTGACTCTAGAGACCCCATGGACTGCAGCCTACCAGGCTCCTCCATCCATGGAATTTTCCAGGAAAGAGTACTGGAGTGGGGTGCCATTGCCTTCTCTGGTCTATGTCCTCTAGTAGAATGTAATTTCCATGAGAGTAGAGATCTTGTCTGTTTTATTCACCACAGCACCCCAATACTTTGAATAATATCTAATATATGATAGGACTTCTCAGGTGGCTCAGCGGTAAAGAACCTGCCAGCCAACGCAGGAAATTCAGGTTCAACCCCTGGATCAGTAAGATCCCCTGGAGAAGGAAACGGCAACACACTCCAGTATTCTTGCTTGGGAAATCCCATTGACAGAGAAGCTTGGCAGGCTACAGTCCATGGTGTGCAGAGTCCAACACAACTTAACGACTAAACAACAACCCTCAAAATAATCATGAGCAATTGTTACTATTCTAATCACTAGCTGAAAAAATGTTGATTGAATGGCATATTGGTCTACATCAATGAAATAGCCAGAGCAACTAGGAAACTGAGGTGAGAGATAAGTAATTCTCTTTGATGATAACATTAACATTCATATACCCAGGACCTCAGAGCTTAAGGGAAACTCAAGACATAATCCCTTTGTTAGAAGCAACCACAACCTTGTATGAAAAAGGAGGACAAAAGCACTGCTTTTCTCATGACATTTCAATGCCACCTCTCTGAAAATCACGGTGACAATATACATTCATAGCACCTAAATTGAGAACAGCACTCCTTGGAGTTGTGCAAAGTACAACCTTCACTAACAGAAGCAATGTTCCTACTGAGTCATTCCCATTTTTTGAGGCTCTTTGTATATGTTTTGAAAATGAAATTCCTAAATAGGATTATAAAAACTGTAACGATGTTTACCTAACACAGAATAAGACTTGTAACATAATAGCACATTTTAATCAAGTCATTGTCAATTATCAAAAAAAAGGGATATGAATTTACAGTATACTACATAGCAGTGAGGACTGATAATGAGGCCCCACTTTAAAGCTGTATGATAGATGCCTAATTTCAACCTTGTCAGGATGTTTCCGTTACCGCATGCGTGACTTTGCAAGGAAATGTTTAACAGTCTATACTAGAGGTCATTATGAATGGGCCTTCCACTCTGCCTGTGATAGAGCCTGAATCCTGTCACAACTCATAATGTAACAGTCAACAAGAGGTACTCTGAGAAGGAGCATACGCCTATGCCCTGAAATAAGTTGGGTTTCTCAGGTGACGCTAGTGGTAAAGAATCCACCTGCCAACGCAGGAGATATAAGAGACGTGAGTCCAATCCATGGGTCGGGAAGATCCCCTGGAAGAGGGTATGGCAACCCACTCCAGCATTCTTGCCTGGAAAATTCCAGGAGTTGCAAAGAGTTGGACACAACTGAAGTGACTTAACATGCACGGAAATAAGTTATTTCTTTCTCCAAGCCTGTTTCTTCCAGAATTCTCTCATAGAAGGAAATTTAGCAGGCAAGTTTAGGGAGAGTGATCAAAATCCCTCCTATAGCTTCTGACTCAGGCCACATGCTGCCTCACAGGGGAACAACATGCAGGCAATCTGATGCAAGGTCTACCACACTCCTAACCAGTTCTTCATCTCTGATTTTTTTTTTTAATATTCTAACACTATTACACTGAGTTCAGTTGTGCTGTAGATTTATGGTAACATTATAGGTATCTTAAAAACCATAAATACTAAGACATCAGCTCTTCAGTACACATTTTAAAAATTACAAATGTATTTTCCAATAGCCTAGTTCTCTGACACATCTCTGAGTCAACCATCATAAATAAGTCAGTTCTGTTTCATTTTCTCTTGGCATTTTAGCCTTTATAATCACTGGTTTTTTCAGACCAAGCCAATAAAAAAAAAATAATTCAACTACTGGTTTTGAGTAATCTCTAACATTTCTAATTTTCCCAAAGGCCCTGTTAAAAAAAAAAAAAAAACAACCTCACTTAATTCTCATCCATAACTTTCTGCCTTCTCTCTACTTCACCTGGGATCTGATCATATGCCCACTTTAGTTGGCCAGTCTGGGGGATTCAGTGACCTCCACATGAATATACATTCTTCAACTCTGAGGCTGTAGCTTTCCCAAATGGCCCAGCCCCTGTTCTCTACATGACCACTAATCTAAACCAAGGACTCCTAAAGTCCTCATCCTTTTAGAAAGCTTTACTCTCCCTTTTACTGAGACCCTCTTCCACTAAAAGTCATTAGAAGTCATACTGTAAGGGAAAGAGCGACTTCCCTGGTGGCTCAGTGGGAAAGAACCTGCTTGCAGTGCAGCAGACTCGAGTTCAATCCTTGGGTCAGGAAGATCCCCTGGAGATGGAAATGGCAATGCACTCCAGTACTCTTGCTTGGAAAATGCCATTGACAGAGGAGCCTGGTGGGCTACAATCTATGGGTTCACAAGAGTCAGACACAACTTAGCAACTCAACAGCAACAGTGGAAAGAGTAGCTAGCAGTAACAATAACCTAATGTCGACCTAGCACTGTGCCATGTTTTCACACCTTAAATGAGGATTTTTAAATGCAGACACTGGGAAGTGCAAAGAATTGTAGGTTGAAGAACCTAAGCGACTATAGAAATGGAGGGAGAAAAATATGAGTTTGTGTAGGGAAAAGCAATTAGTTTTCAATTATGAAAGCATAATGTATGGTGGCATTAGTGGTAAAGAGGAGACACAAGAGACACGGGTATGACCCCTGAGTCAGGAAGATCCCCTGGAGGAGGAACTGGCAACTCACTCCAGTATTCTACGCTGGAAAATCCCAAGAACATTGGGGCCTGGGGGGGGCTACAGTCCAGGGGGCCTCAAAGAGTCAGACATGACTCAGCAACTGAACACACAATGTATATTAAGGGAAGAAGCAGAGATGAGCCTGGGGAAAACAACAGCACTGAATCCCATCCTAGAGAGTCTGAAAAGCCAAAATAAGGATTTGGCCCTTGCTCAGCTGGCAAGAGAAAGCTGCAGAGATTCTTATTTATTGAACTTGCTGAATCTGGGCTATATTTTAGAAAGATAAAATTGGCAGCATGGGGAGAATGGATTGGAAGGAAAGAACTGAAGGGGCTAGATTTTATGCAAAAGCTTCATGGGGAAATTGTCATCTAATGCTAACAGTCTATCTCTACATCTTTGATTACTATAATTAACTGATAAGAGACCTGTGGGATATTCTGTAGTTGCAGAGAAAAAGTATGTAAATATGTTATTTCTACAGCATCACCTTAGTGTTTTGCTAAATTCACCTGTACTTTCAGAGAAAGTTTGCTTGCCTTACTGAGNGTGGTCATGTATGGATGTGAGAGTTGGACTGTGAAGAAAGCTGAGCACCGAAGAATTTATGCTTTTGAACTGTGGTGTTGGAGAAGACTCTTGAGAGTCCCTTGGACTGCAAGGAGATCCAACCAGTCCATTCTGAAGGAGATCAACCGTGGGATTTCTTTGGAAGGAATGATGCTGAAACTGAAACTCCAGTACTTTGGCCACCTCATGTGAAGAGTTGACTCATTGGAAAAGACTCATGCTGGGAGGGATTGGGGGCAGGAGGAGAAGGGGACGACCGAGGATGAGATGGCTGGATGGCATCACGGACTTGATGGACATGAGTCTGAGTGAACTCCAGGAGATGGTGATGAACAGGGAGGTCTGGCGTGCTGTGATTCATGGGATTGCAAAGAGTCGGACACAACTGAGCGACTGAACTAAACTATGCAACTAAGTGGAAAAGTGTGAACTCTGAACTCAGAATTTGTTGTTGTTTAGTTGCTAAGTCAGGTCTGACTCTTTGTGACCTCATGGACTACAGCGTGTCAGGCTCCCCTGTCCTTCACTAACTCAGATGTCCTGCTTTAAATACTGACTCTATTTATTAACTCAGTGGCCTTGGGTAAATAACTCAAGCTCTCAGTATCTATGTCTAAAACCGGGAGAATATTGATTATAGAATTAAATGAGGTAATACATGTAAGAGGTATAAAACAGACAGCACATGGTAGGCACTCCAGAGAGGTCAGCCACCGTTCATGTCATTATTCTGTCCTGTAGAGCAGGGCCCTTCCTACAAAGGAACTTGCATTCATCCTGTTGAAAGGTCTGGTATACACCCAAAGTCCACTCAACACCAGAAAGAACACATCACCCTTTATGAGAAGGACTGACTGAAAACAAGTGTCACATCTGGGATGAAAAGAATATAAATGATGGAGTTTCAGAAATGTGTCTTATTTGTGGTATATGCCAAGCTCCTTTATAGCACTTTGCATTTGCTTCTAGTTTGTTTCCAGACTTCTTTGTGAATGCACTTTTCCTTAACGAAGAGCAAACCGCCCCTCTGTAAAACTTGTCAGTTTCTTCCTTGGTCAAAAACCTTCCTTGAGGTATTCCTCTGACTAATGACAACCGTCTTGCTCCCAATATATGGAAGCCCTTAACAGAACAAGCCTTACTCCCTCCCATTCGAGACAGAGTGTTTGACCCCAGGCTAGGCCAGGGAGAAAGAACACTACTTTAGAATGCAAGACGTTCAGAAAACATTAAGTCTGCAGATTTAGAAGTTTCCAAATCTCACAAGCAGTCAGAATCTAGGACATCTGACTTAACGTGCTGTCTAGAAGTCTCCCTTGATCATGTGATATCGTTTTACTTACTTGTTAGGGACTCTCAAGTTTAAAAAGTGTGACTTCACCATGAATTCCCCTTTCGTATTCCAAAACAAACCAACAGAAATTAAGCAATAAAAAAATTAAATATACCTTCACTAATCTAATCTCGTACTCTGAAGGAAGGGAGTCAAGGAAGTAACGTAATACTTAGGTATTACAACATGTCAGATAGCCTCATCCTAGTCTTACCTCATTCTAGCCTTAATAAAAAGATCCGAGAGAGCAGGAACTATTTTTATTCAGAATTATACACTCAGTGCTTAGAACACTGCTTGGCATATAGGGGTTCTCAATAAACACAGACTGAATGATTGAATGATACCACCTGTTATCTTACAGATCAGTAAGCTGATAAACACTAAGCGAATTTAAATAGTACTCAGACAGAGGAAAAGCTACAGTTTGAAAACTGTAAATCCACAGTCAATATTTTTCCCACTATTCCATGTTGTACTATTTCATGGAATATTAAAAACAAAGGCAAAAATAATCTCTTTGCCAACTGCACTGATAGTCAGAGTAGAGAGTTAAAACACTTGCTATGGACCACGGCCAAGGCAAAATGTGAGATCATCAGAAAACGAATGCAATTCCAGGGCAGCCGGTTAAGGTTCCCTTATCAGAGGATGAAACTGGTACCCTGAGAGAACAAGGATGCATCACAGCTTTATGCAGAGATTGGCAGCTCTAAGCAAGGGAAAGGAGGGAAAAATGTCATCATTCGTCATTCACATATCTAGCCTGAAAAGCCTTTTGTTTCATTACCAGCAAGGACTCCAGAGCAAATAAGAACTAAAGAACCATCAAATTTGATTATCTATTTTCACTTAAAAGGGGAACTAGAAATTCCCCTTGGGCTTCCCTTATAGCTCAGCTGGTAGAGAAACCGCCTGCAATGCAGGAGACCCCAGTTCAATTCCTGGGTTGGGGAGATGCCCTGGAGAAAGGAAAGGTTACCCACTCCAGTATTCTGGCCTGGAGAATTCCATGGGCTATGCAGTCCATGGGGTCACAAAGAGTCGGACACAACTGAGTGACTCTCACTTTCACTTTCACTTTAAGAAATTCCACTCAGGAAAAGGCTACAAATGAGATAAGACTGTAATACTCAAAATTATACATCAATTAAGGACATCTAGGGTGGAAACGGATGTTTCCAAGCAAAGGCAAAAAAATGTTTATGAGTCCCAGCTAGAACATTTTTGACAGTAAGGGAAAAATACATGATCCTTGAAGATTACTAGTTTGATTTTTTCAACTGATATCCTTTCTTTCTTTCATAGAACAAAGGATAAAAGAACATTTAATCACCAAGCACTTATCTGGTCGAATGGGGAAAAGTTGCTTCTTCCCAGATTCATTGCAAAACCTTCGGCCCTGTTTTATAATAACGGATAGTAAATTTAGAGTTAAAACGAGCAGTGTCCCCTTGGAATTATTTACTCCACAGTTAATATCTAGCCCTATCTAATACAGCTAGGACTAGACATCTCTTTGAATTCAGTATATGCAATCCAACACCAGGTTACCAGGAAAATAAAAAAGAAATCTATTGTCTAGTATAGTAAAAACAAAATTAATGGTTTGCACTTTTTTTTGAAGCCTCTTAATAATGCTCTAGACATCCTCACTGAATCAGGGTAGAAAATACTTCCGTGGGGACACGAACAGATCACATTATAGCAAATTGAATCAAGGAGCAAAATCATCAATTGATTCTGGAAAATCTAAGATCAGTGTGTCCTAGAGACCCAAGGTGACTGGTGACTTCTGAAAAAGAAATGTAGAAATTACATAACAAAAGTAAGGATGCCATCTATACTTGAATTTCTCTAAAATCCTGACATCATGAAGCCAGCAGGAACTGAATCCTTTTAAAACGTGCCTCTCATCTCAAAAATATACAAGCAACTTATACAGCTCAACTCCAGAAAAATAAACGACCCGATCAAAAAATGGGCCAAAGAACTCAATAGACATTTCTCCAAAGAAGACATACGGATGGCTAACAAACACATGAAAAGATGCTCAACATCACTCATCATCAGAGAAATGCAAATCAAAACCACAATGAGGTACCATTTCACACCAGTCAGAATGGCTGCGATCCAAAAGTCTGCAAGCAATAAATGCTGGAGGGGGTGTGGAGAAAGGGGAACCCTCTTACACTGTTGGTGGGAATGTAAACTAGT
>SJYV01025330.1:542923-616443 GCA_006410875.1 Neotragus pygmaeus
AAAGGACACAGACATAGAGAATGGACTTTTGGCCTCAGAGGGAGTAGGAGAGGACAGGATGATCTGGGAGAATGGCATTGAAGCATATATACTATTATATAAGAAACGAATCACCAGTCTATGTTTGATACAGGATGCAGGAGGCTTGGGGCTGATGTACGGGGATGATCCAGAGAGACGTTGTGGGGTGGGAGGTGGGAGGGGGATTCGGGATTGGGAGCTTGTGTACACCTGTGGTGGATTCATGTCGATGTATGGCAAACCCAATAGAGTATTGTAAAGTCAAATTAAAAAATAAATTAATTTAAAAAAATAAATAAATAAAACGTGCCTCTCAGATGAAACAGCTTCCTAACTGTCCTCCTGCTATCCAGGGTCATTTAATCCATTAGGCTTTGAGCCTATAAGCTTTTTTAGGAGCCTATAAAAATCTTTAAGATGTCAGGGCAGGGGGAGGCAGGGAGTATGTGCTCAAAAATACAAAAAGGAAACTCTACAATCAATATGAATTAACTGTTAATTTGTCTGCAAAACATACCATTATGTAAACTTCACAAATTATTAAAATCCACATTTGCAGAAATATCTTCACAGCTGACATAACTTCTAGGTGAGATTTTTCTCACTTATTCTAGGTTTGCATAATGGTTGTTGAGAAGTCAAAGTCATTCATGAATTAAATGTGTAACCCAGGTCAAAGGTCAAAATATTCAAAAGAAAAACTAATAAATTCCTTTAAAATTATTACAGTTTGGGACTTGCCTGGTGGCGCAGACAGTAAACTGTCTGCCTACAATGCAGGAAATCCGGGTTCGACTCCTGGGTCGGGAGGATCCCCTGGAGAAGGAAATGGCAACCCACTCCAGTACTCTTGCCTAGAAAATCCCATGGACTGAGGATCCTGGTAGGCTACAGTCCATCAGGTGGCAAAGAGTCGGACATGACTGAGCGTTTTAACTAACTAAAAATTGTTATTTAACAGATGATGTGGGTGCATTTTAATTTGCTTAATATGAAGTGGGTTAGGAACTCCATGATATGAAAACTTAACATTTACAAGGAGTTAAAATGCCTCCCCTGCCCCAGCATCCTCTACTCTTTCTCCCTTTCCTATCCTTCCTACAAAAACCCTTCCGAGTAGTGTCTGTAAAATACTAATGTAATCACAGAACTCTTCTGCTTATACTCTTGAGTGACTTCTCACTGCAGTTGGGATAAAACTCAAACTCTTTACCATAACCTAGAAGATATCCAGGGCCAGGTCTCACCTTGGACCACTCAATCCCTCACTCTCCAACTTGAGGAAATCCTATTAATTCTACCTTCAAAACATACCCAGAACTGGCCCATTCTCCCACCTCCTCTGCTCTCACCCTATTCTGAACAACCATCATCTCCTTTCTGGAGAATGACGACTGTCTCCAAACAGGTCTCTCTTCTCTCCTTGCTTGCTATAGTCAATTTTTACATAGCAGCCTAAGTATGTTTCAAAAGGAGTCATGCCATGTTACTCCTCTACTCAAAATTCTACAGTGGAAGACTTCAAACAGAATAAAATCCAAAGTCTCCATCCATGTTCTACTAGGCCCCCCAGGGAGCAATCTGGTCCCTTGCTCCCTCTGTTTTTCTTCACTTCTTTCATCTTAATTTTCTTTTCTTGTTCTGTTCATACTGGCCTTCTGATGGTTTCCTAGCCCATTCAAACATTTCTGCCTTTGGGTTTTTGCACTGGCTGTTCCCTTGGCTTGGAACATACTTCTTCAAGCTTTATGTTGGGCTAACTCCCTCACGTCCTTCAAGTCTCTGCTTCATTGTCAGTCTCTAACAAGACTTACTTTGAACACCATATTCTAAGTCATGACCTATCACTGCCACAGCAACCACACCAGCACTGGTGATCCTGCTCTGCTTTCGCCCAGGGCACCGTCTTCTAATCTTGGCTCTAGTTTTTATAGTAGGTTTGTTGGGTTTTTGTTTATTGTCTGTCTGCCCCCGCTAGAATATAAGTTCCAACAGAGCAGGGATATTTGATGTTCACAATATATTTCAAGTTTCTAGAACTATTCCTGGCAGCTCAATAAACACGGGTTAAGTGATGAATTGGTCTATTTGTTCTTCCCACACTGGACTTTTCAGTCTGTTGTATAATAAAGAATTTGTCTGGTCTTTGTGCCAGATTCTGGGCACTGGACTTTCAAAACTCTTAGAATTTCCTAAATAATAGAAGTGTTTTTGTTATTCCTGAGGTTCCGTATCACACCTGAGTTTATGCTAATAGGATGACTCTTGGTGGGCCCCTTAATAACCTCAGGATCGGGACTAGTCACCAGAAAGCCCAACTATGTTATCAGAGGGTTGAAACGTTGAGCCACATGACCTCCAGGGAGAGGAGTAGGGCTGGAAACTGACTTCAATTACATAGCCAACGATTCAATTAATCACATTTACATAACAAAATCTCAGTAAAAACTCTGTACAACAAAGCTCATGCGCCTTCCTGGTTGGTAAAAACACGGATGTGCCAGTAAGGTGACACATCCCAGCTCCACTGGGACATGGAAGCTCTGTGTTTAGGATGCTCCTAGACCTCACCCTGTACTTCTTTTCATTAAGCTGTTCCTGATTTATATCCTTTATACACTGTAGTTATAAACATAGAACTTTCCTGGCTTCTTTGACTTGTTCTAAGTGAATTATTGAACCTAAGGATGGCCATGAAAGGAAAGCAGTCTTGCTGTAAGCTGTGCCCTTTAACTTGAAGGGTCTGTGCTAACTCCACCAGTGCTTAGGGCCGGAACTGAACTTCAGTCCATCTGTTGATGTAGGAATATAGCTCCTCATACTTCTTAGGGATGAGTGGTCTACAGTTCACTCTTTCTACTGTTTTTCATTTTTAGTTAGTTTATAAAGCAGGGAAAGAGCATTAACCAAAAGGAATCAAATGCATAGATTTATATATAACTGAAGACAATGTCCTATGATCCTCATATTCCTAGATCAGCATCATTGAAAAGAAATATAGTAAGCCTCAAATCTTAGTCACTTACATAGTTTTAATTTTTTTGGTAACTACTTTTTTAAAAGTGTACAAGGTGAAATTGTAATAAATTTTTATTTAACTCACTATTTTCAAAATATGACCCCAAATTGTAATGAATAGTAAAAATTGAGATATTTTACTTTTTTCACATTCATCAAAATCTGCTGCGTATTTTACACTCATACTGAAACCAAGTACAGATGCTATGGGTTTTCCGGGGTACAAAAGTCTTCTCTTGCCCCCTATTTCTTATTTGTTGAAAAAAGGCTTTCATCTCCTAGGCCTTCCAAGACTTCCAAAGAACAGGCTCAAGCAGTTCATGATTAGAACAAGAGTCACAGGTCTCCTAGCTCCTCCTGAAGGGGCATAGTCAAAGCTGTGGTTTCTCTAGTAGTCATGTACAGATGTGAGAGTGGGACCATAAAGAGGGCTGAGTACCAAAGAGTTGATACTTTTGNGCAGTTCATGATTAGAACAAGAGTCACAGGTCTCCTAGCTCCTCCTGAAGGGGCATAGTCAAAGCTGTGGTTTCTCTAGTAGTCATGTACAGATGTGAGAGTGGGACCATAAAGAGGGACGAGTACCAAAGAGTTGATACTTTTGAACTGTGGTGTTAGAGAAAACTCTTGAGAGTCCCTTGGACTGCAAGGAGATCCAACCAGCCCATCCTAAAGGAAATCAGTCCTGAATATCCATTGGAAGGACTGATGCTGAAGCTCCAATACTTTGGCCACCTGATGCAAAGAGCTGACTCATTGGAAAAGACTGTGATGCTGGTAAAGATTGAAGGCAGGAGGAGAACAGGATGACAGAGGACAACAAGGTTGGATGGCATCACCAACTCAATGAACACAAGTTTGAGCAGACTCCGGGAGTTGGTGATGGACAGGGAAGCCTGCCAAGCTGCAGTCCACAGGGTTGCAAAGAGTCAGACATGACCAAGCAACAGAACAACAACAAACTTCATAGATTAATAAGTGGAGATATTGTATCAAGCATTTTGGGGAAAGGGCAGAGATTTTTCAGGAACTGGGTCACAAATACTGAGACCCAAGGTCTAGTGGAAGTCGGACTTGTCTGCCATATTAGACCCACTTAGTAGTAAGCAGTTTATGTAGTGACCTCAGGCTATGGCATTCTTTCAAAGTTTGTGACTTCCTTCCTGTTTCACTGTCAAGAGCCATATGTTGCTTACAGCTATCATACTGGACAAAGTAGATCTAGATACCAGAAACTACCTTGAAAATAATAGACTAACCAGTTACAAGAGGCAAAACGGAACAATGACTGGCCTGAATCAAGTCCTGCCTAAATCACTTTCTTTCTGTTGGATCCTAAGGCTAGAGGGTGTGTGGTTATTTGAAAGGAGTGAAGCCCATCCTTCCAGAACCGAGAACAGATTTACTCCCTACTAGTGAAACATGGCCCCATGAACATCTCAGACTTTGACCAGTCAAAATGGAAAGGCGGTGTAAATAGGGAAGCAGCACTAATCCCATGATTGCCGGTTTCCATAATCTCCTCCACAGGGGACGAAAAAGGGAACTTTGCTTTAGAGAAAACTATGTCCCTCCTTCTCACTGTAAGCCCTTTGCAAGTGTAATGCTAAAGTTTCTTGAGCAAGGTGCCACATCAATCAATTTAAGAATGTATTTCGTTTCATCTTTACAGCAAACCTCTTTTTCAGGTAAGCAGATTAAATACACTGAGGATAAATATTTTATCCAAAGTCAGCTCAGTAAAGAGCAGATTTGAATTCGGAATCCAAAACTTTGACCCTGAAGCCTCACCTTCTAAAATTCTACAGTGTGGCAGCTTTCCCTCTTGTTTTTACCTGGTAAAAATGTTACCTTTTAAAGCTCTTCAGTAGACAAAAAGACTATTTCTCCAGTGAAACCTTCCATGATTTCCTTGCTCAATAAAGTAAGCCCTATCCGCACTCCTCACCCCAATCATTACTCCACACTCCACCCTAACCATTACTTTAGTTGATTTTGTTAGTGTCTTATCATGACTTGAAATTTTTACACACACATTTCACATGCTTGCCTGCTCCCTATCTGTCTCCACTAGAATATAAATCCCATTAAAGCAAAGGCCTTGTCCAGCTTGTTTACTATTTAACAAGCAGGGTTTAAATCAGTGATTTGGGCACAGGATAGGAAGAACTGATGAATCTACCAGATGTGTCAGGCTGGGTATCAGGTTTTATATGCCACACATTGTTCAGGCAGGAAAAAAAAAGAGGAAAGCCCATAAATACAACTGCCACCAGCAGAAATAACGGAGGAGATCCTAGACAATTCAAGAATTTTCTTCTATTGCATTTTATTCTTCCCTATACTCAGGTTCATTATTTGGTACACAATAGGATTCTGAAATCAATAATATAACATTTTACCAGATGTCAGCAGGCATAAAGAGAACTCAGTTGAAATGCTGTGCAAAAACACACACCAGGCAGACCGTGTTCGTAATAATGATGGCATGGCTAATCCACATCATCGTAGGAAACCAAATGACAATTTATTAGTTATCGATAACAGCTAATATTTTAAGTGTTTATAATTCCCAAGGTTTTAACATGTATTATACAATTTAACTGGGTCTTCAAAACATTTCTACAAAGTAAATAATATTATCATTTCTATTATATGGGCTTCCCCGGTAGCTCAGGTTATTAGGGTTCTCCAGAGAAATAGAACCAATAGGATCTATACGTGTGTGTGTGTGTGTGTGTCTGTGTGTGGGTGTGTGTGTATGAGGAGATTTATTAGAGGAATTAGTTCATGCCATTATGGAGGCCGAGAAGTCCTATGATTTATCATGTGCAAGCAGGAGAACTAGGGAAGCAAGTGATGTAATTTAGTCAAAATCCTGAAGGTCTAAGAATTAAGGGAGCCTATGGTATAACTCCCAGTTTGGGGCTAAAAGCAAGAGAACATGATGGGCCACTGGTATAAATCTCAGAGTCTGAGGACCCAAGAACCAGAAGCTCCAATGTCTAATAGCTGGAGAAGACAGAAATCCCAGCTCAAGAAGAGACAAAGAACTTCCCCCTTCCTCTGCCTTTCTGTTCTATTTCAACCCTCAACAGTTTGGAGATGCCCACCCACATTGGTTACGGGGATTTTCTCTACTTGGTCTACTGATTTAAACACCCTCACAGACACAGTGTAAGTTCTGTGTTACCGGCTATCTAGACATTCCTTAGCCTAGTCAAGTTTACATGAAAATTTAACCATTACAGAAAAGGAAACTCAGAGGCACAGTGAAATTAAGTAATTTGCTCACAGTGCCTAAGTGAATAAAAAGAAGAGTCAAGGTTCTAATTCAGGACTGTATGAGTCCAAAGCCACAGCCCTGCTAAGTGAGGCTGGAGCTATAGAAATGGCTTAAGGAAATGAACAGTGACAACGTGATCTTCCCAGGAGCAGCGGAAGCAGAGAGTGACACTAAGGTCCTATTTACCTAATGTGTCTGTCCCCATGTGGCTCATCAGCATATAGCATTCTACATCCTCGCTGGCCTGCTGGGCCCACAAGATGTAGTAGTATCAGGTCGGTGCAAAAGTAATTGTGGTTTCGCATTATTGAACTTTGCTGTTCGATATTGGAATACATTCTTAAATGCAGTTACGTTATACATCATTTTAACGTGCATTTCTCACTTTATCCTTTTTTGCTAATGACTTACTACTCTCTGTTTATTTTATATTTAGACTAGGGAAATAATGTTAGACAAAAAGCAAATACCAGTGATTTTCTTATTCAAGTTCAAAATGGTTTGTAATGCAGCAGAGACAACTCACAACATCAACAACACATTGGGCCCAGGAACTGCTAACGAACATACAGGGCAGTGGTGGTTCAAGAAATGTTGCAAAAGGAAGTGACAGCCTTGAAGATGAGGAGCACAGTGGCTGGCCATCGGAATTTGACAACGACCAATTGAGAGGATCATTGAAGCTGATCCTCTTACAACTACATGAAAAGTTGCCAAAGATCTCCGTGTTAACCATTCTATGGTTGTTCCGTATTTGAAGCAAATTGGAAACGTAAAAACGCTCAATAAGTTGGTGCCTCATGAGCGGACTGCAAATCAAAAGAAAAAAAAAATGATTGTTTTGAAGTGTCATCTTCTCTCATTCTAGGCAACGACAACAAACCATTTTTCAATCAGATTGTGACATTCAATGAAAAGTGGATTTCATACGATAGCCAAGTCAGTGGCTGAACCAAGAAGAAGGTGCAAAGCACTTCCCAAAGCCAAGCTTGCACGAGAAAAAGGGTACGGTCACTCTTTGGTGGTCTGCTGCTGGTCTCATCCTCTACAGCTTTCTGAATCCAACTGAAACCATTACATCTGAGAAGTATGCTCAGCAAATCAATGAGGTACACTGACAACCGCAAAGCCTGCGGCTGGCACGAATCAACAGAAAGGGCCCAATTCTTCTCCACGACAACTCCTGATGACACATCACACAGTCGACACTTCAAAAGTTGAACAAATTGGGCTAAAAACTTCTGCATCGTCCACCATATTCACCTGACCTTTCGCCAAGCAACTACTACTTCCTCAAGTATCTCGACAACATTTTTCAGGGAAAACACTTCCACAACCAGCAGGATACAGAAAATGCTTTCCAAGAGTTTGTCATATCCCAAAGCACAGATTTTTATGCTACAAGAATAAGCAAATTTATTTCTCGTTGGCAAAAGTGTGTTGACTGTAATGGTTCCTATTGTGATTAATAAAGATGTGATTGAGCTTAGTTATAATGACTTAAAATTCAGGTTCTGAAACCACAATTACATTTGTACCAACCTAATCATTTTTTTAATATAAGATAATAGAGTCAGTCTATGATTCAGCAACAGTGTACTCCACTTAATTCCAATGGCAGCATGGTAGAAGTATAGTAGAAAGCAGACCTATTTATTCATTGTCATGCCCTGTCACTCCTGGGTCTCTTAGGGCAAAGCATAGATGACAGTTGTCCTTGAGAAAACAGGAAGCCAGCCATATCACATCAATCACTTTCAGACCCCAGTGTATACCAGAAAGCAAGAAGCTCTTACTTTCTCTGAAATGGTAAAACATAAATTTTTCTTATATTTGGTGAAATAAATTTATACAGCATAATTAACTCTCCTACTGGGATGCCTATAGTATTCTCAGGAATAAAAGCCAGAAGAACAGGCAAGATTTGCTTTGGGGAGTGAAGGCAAGGGAGAAGGATTCTCTTGGAGAGATGCAGAAAGCAGTACAAAAAGCAGACTGGGAAATGTCTGAAGCTCTGCTCATTTTAAGTAGTAAATATTCATTGAGTATGACCATGGGGTGGGCACTGAAGATAATAATCTAAATAAACCTTGATTCTTCAGCAGTAAAGAATCCACCTGCCAATGTAGGAGACACAAGAGATGCAGTTTTGATCCCTGGGTCAAGAAGATCCCCTGGAGAAGGAAATGGCAACCTGCTCCAGTTATTCTTGCCTGAAAAATTCGATGACCATGGGAGCCTAGCAGGGTACAGTCCATGGGGCCACAAAGAGTCGGATATGATTGAGCAAGTGAGAACAAATGTGCGCGTGCCCTCAGGAAGATGAGACTCACAGTATAGACGCAGAGAAACAGGGTTAAGATGAAGTGCCATGCAAGGTGAAAAGTGCTTAAAAAGATGGATCTTTAAAATGTTACAAGAGCTTGATGCAGGAACTGTCCATTCTACCCTAGAGAAAGGTAGTATTTGCACTGAGCCCTGAAGGATAAGCAGGATTTCACAATTCATCATGAGCATAATGGAGAAGGAAATGGCAACCCACTCCAGTATTCTTGCCTGGGAAATCCCATGGACAAAGGAGCCTGGCGGGCTACGTTCCGTGGAGTCACAGAGTTGGACATGACTGAGCATCTCCATGATCTTGAGTCTAATACAGCCGTGGGCACCAGAGCTGCAAAGACTCGACCAGAGGAGCTGAGAGAAGACGGTGATTATGTGGCCAAAGGTGGCTCTGGGTTTACATTTAATGGAATTTAATTTTCTCCTAGCAGAAAAGCATACCTCTCATTCTGGAATCTGACGCAAAACCAAAGAGATGACACAACAGTGAGAGTGTGGGAGGAAAGGAATTTAGGCCAGAAGTCTGTTGGAAGCCCCCATAGCTCATATTCCCTGTGACGTCTCATCGCAATATCCTGCACTTGCATTCAAACTAGATGTCGCATTTCTATGAGACATTCTAGAGCTTTAAAGCCCTGTTTATACAAACAATCCATTGCTACATCTAAGTTAATTACTTCTCCCCAAAATCAACAGAAAGTGCACTTGGCACTGTGGATACAGAAAAGTAAAGTTCACATTAGATCTGGGAGATTGCCTTGTTTTATGAGTGCAGATAAACACAAATATCACTGTTAGGGTTGCAGCAATTAGAGGCTTAAGTGTCACCAAGAGAACAGGGTAAAATGCTGAGAAGTCTCCCGTCTCACTTCCAAAACAAAACTCAATGCACAGCACAGCAAAATCAGAAATGACACAGAGTGTGCTTACTAATAAAAGCAAAAGAAAAAAATTTAATTTAAACACGCTAATCCAAGCGTTTGATTCACTTAAAGCTTAGAAAATGCCATTATATTAAATCATGTTTTCATTTCAAAAGATGATTTTCAGACCCAAACTATTATAATAGAAGAATGGAATATAAAGATAATATATTAAGTAATTCAAAATGTATTTGAGATTTTAGAAGTTTTATAATGAATTTATGAATCACTAAGCCTAAACCAGAGAGAATCTTGAACAAATTTGCTTCAAATGACATCCATAAATCCATGCCCACATAATTGCCCTTCTGCCCATGAGTCTATTCGTTATACAGTATGAAAGTTGTGCCCATTGGTGAGTGACAAAATCCCCTTAGAGAGAGGACTTGTTCTTGTCCTTATACAAAGACTTGTCCTAGTACACAACGTCTTATTTTGGGATCATATACTGCCTAGATTTTGAACTCAGACTCAATCTCCTTTGGGTAGAAGTTGCCAAACAATCGACATAGCAGTTTTTAATCAACAACCTCTCTACATAAAACAGATGGCATAAGAAAAAATAAGTTTCTTTAAATCATTTAAATGTCTTTGGAAATAATCCAAGTACTGAATTCTTATTAGTGTTATGAAAATAACTCATTGCCATTATAGAAAAATAAAGAAATATAGACACATGTAAAAAATTTTGAATCACTCATAATCCATAGCCAGTTTTAAATGTGGAGGTTAAATTTCCAAACATTGATGCAATTTTTCAAACAGGGAGATTCATTTAACACCCCATTTGCAGCTTGCATTTTGTACACAGAATTATACAGCAAGTATTTATTTCTCTTTTATTGCAGACTCTTTTTTTTAAATTACTATTGATAAAGTTTCTTGTTATTGGGCATTGTTTCAATCACTCTCTACTTTAAAAACAAAAGGTGGATAAACATCTATATATTGACATATTTATCCACAACCATAACATGTCCTCAAGATAAATTCTGAGGAGTGAACTGCTGGCACAAAGGATGTGTAAACATTTAAGACTCCTGATAAGCACTGCCAAATGACTCTGCTAAAAACAGAAAGCATGACAGTGTCTATTTCCCTGTTTGTGATATCTTTATCTTAATCTTGACTTATTTGATAGTTTGGAAAATGGTATCTAGTTGTTTTAATTTACAGACTAACAGAAGTTTAACTTTTTTCATTAGATCATCTTTATTCTTTTATTGAAGTTGACTTACAATACTATATTAGTTTCAGATGTACAACATACTGATTTTATATTTTATAGATCAGGTACCATATAAAATTATCACAATATTATAACACTATTGACTATATTCCCTCAGCTATACATTATATCTTTGTGACTTATTTATAACTGGTGGTTTATATGCCTTTTTCCCCTTTGCCTGTTCCATCGATTCTAGTTTTTAAAGAGTCATTTATATTTCTTCCTTTATGATATGCCTTCTTAATATGTTTTGGTCGATATTTAAATTTTACTTGTTGATCTTATTGATTTGATGAAGTCCTAAGTATATGAAGTATACATTCAATGACATTAAACTGCAAGCTTTTTGTTTGTCCTTTACTTGTAAAGTTATCAAAATTTGAAAACCACAAACTGCTTTTCTTATCCCTTCCCTAGAAACATCTTCAATGTTTCAGGCCTCTGATAGTCAAATGTTTTTATCATGAAAACAATGGACATAACTATACAGGCTGTAGCTAGAAGCCAAACATGACTTTATATCACATTCCTGTCACCTAATTACCATGTGGTCTCAGGAAGTAGCTCAGCATCTTTGAGCTTCAGTTTCTTTATCTGAGCTGGACAATTTCTAATATCCTTTTTGGTTCTAAAATTTAGTGAGTCTATGAATCAGCAAATATGAACATTTACATTTGATGTGCATTGATGCTTCAGAGGAGCAAATTTTCAATTTTAATAAAAATTGGAAAGAATTTAGTAGCAATTAGAGCTTGTTAAACAAATGATTTATTTAAAATAAGCTATGTGCTCAGCATGAAAATATACTCAGTGTCAAATGAACATTCGTTTGAACAGTAGGTCTGACAGCCTATCTTCTGAGAACAGAAGGTTGTATCATAATCACAGGTGGTTACAGTACTAAAAATTTCCCTAAAGTTTATGTAATCCACCCCCATTTTTCAGATGATGACACTGAAGCCAGAAAGGGAAGGTGACTGACTAAGTTACACAGAGTTTGATGAAGAGTTCAACAGGCATGCAAACCTCTTCATTTCTTCTACAGGCTGTCTTTAGCCTTGAATCCCAAGCATAAAAAATTGATTTTGGGGGGAGATCAGCCAAAAAAAAAAAAAAGGCATATTTACCAATATCATGTCACATTGCCATGGCCACTATAATTTCACGTAACTCACTGGATGGGACTTCCGTGAATTAACATAACTCAGCTTGGGAAGAAGGGCTATGGAATAGCACCAACTGGCTTCAAAGTCTAGCCCTGCTCACCTCTGCCTATGAGACTGGAACAAACTGCTGGAGTTCTCTCATGCCAGCTCTTGAGGAGATGATGAAATACCTAGCTCACCAGCACATTGTGGAGCTGAAATGCATGGATGTGTGCTTCGTGCTCGGCCCAAGGCCAGGGCAGGCGACAGTAATCAGCAAATGTTAGGGGTTGGGGGTGCGCTTAGATATTCTAATATTCCAAAGTGTACAGCATGGAAATCAATATTTTCCTCCATTCCTCCTTTCCCAGTCTCACTGAGTAGCAGAAATCAAAAGGGATTATTTGAATAACCAACAAACACATTTTACAAAAGTTTTTACTGAGTTTCTATGGTATGTTCAGAAAGACACTGAACAGAATGAGGAACAAAAGTTGAAAGACAAAGCATCCATTTCCAGGTATTTTGTCTTACAGGAGGCATCTCTGACCCCCAGCTCCCACCAGGCCCACATTTAAATACTCCCTCTTCAGTATCTCCTCTGCTCAGTATGAAACCAGTTAAAAATAAAATCATAGACCAGTACATTTCCTAAATCAGACCAACATTCAACTAGAACATATAACATACATTTGACCAACTATTTGAAGAAAAATGTTAGATCTCTACTCATACCACAAGGCACAGGTTTTAAATACAACTAAAGTAATGTATAAATTACAATAGTACATCAGTGACAAATGTCTTTATAACCAATAAAGCACATAAAGTAGCATTGATGATGAAGATATTAAATATTTTATGTAAACCAAAAGCTTCTGTCACTCTAGGAACACCATAAACCAATTAAAATGCAACTGTCATACTTGGAAAACTAACTGAACATTAATGGCATTGAAACATGTATATTATCATATGTGAAACGGATTGCCAGTCCAGGTTCAACGCATGAGACAAGGTGCTTGGGGCTGGTGCACTGGGGTGACCCTGAGGGATGAGATGGGGAGGGATGTGGCGGGGGGGAGGGGGCTGTCTCTNATGGCAAAGCCACTACAATAATTGCAGAGTAATTAACCCCCAATTAAAATAAATAAATTCATTAAAAATAGTAATTAAATTATAAAAACAAAAAAGACAAAGATTAATACACTGATAACAAAAAAGGACAAAGGACATGAATTTGCAATTCCCAAAAGAATAAATGCACATGTATAATACATGTATGAAAAATATTTAACACATTAGTAATCAGAACAATGTCAACTAAAAGAGTCCACTGCCACTTATTTATCTATCAAATTAGAAAGACTCATAAAATATAATACCATGAGGATGACGGAATTGGGGTAAAAGTACTATATTAACTGTGAGGTATGAAGCCAAACAATTTTTTTTAGAACAATTCAACAATATTTCACAAGGACCTTAAAACTTTGGAATCTATTTTCTTTAACCATTTTACATGTTCTAAAAAAACCTAGATATTCTCAAGAATGTGTTTACAAAGTTTCCAAAACAATTTTTTTTTAGTTACTAAACTTTTAGAGAATTATAATACATAGAAAATATAATGCAAGATGCCACTTAAAATTATGGTCTTGAATATTTAATGCTGAATATACATTATTTAATGGAAAAGGATTTTACCACATAGTAAATACAATAGGAGACTAAGTTTATAAAGAAAAAGAAAAGCAAGTATTCATATTAAACAGAAAGGGGAAGACAGAGATAGGAAAAAAATAGATGAAACTGGAAAAGTCCAGATCAAAATGTTAACCATAGTTGATCACTAGATGGTAGATTATGGATGGTTTTATTTTATCTTTAGAGATTTTTCTACAGTTCCAACATTTCTGCAATGAAAACAGACTACTTTTGAAATCAGGAAAAGCAATTATATTTTGAAAGATACATAGGGAGAATCTACAAAATAGTTAACGGGGAAAAAAAAACACACATCAAGTTTTTGATTGCTCTTGTTATTCCTATTGTTTACATTTCACAGAAACAGAAATTGATTTTGACCAAGAATCTGGTTTATCAGAGAAACACATTTGCTCAAGTAAGGCATCCTGCCACCTGAAGGAGACCTATCGTAAACATGGACACATATACAAAGAAAAGCAATTTTGCCAAACAATTATGTTTTAGGGAAAGCTTCTGAGGCCTGATAATGTCTCCAACTGCCTCCATTTCCTGACTGATGAAAATGATGGCAGGAAGCTCTTGAATCATAAAAATGAGAGGAAGGCCGACTTTTATTCCCCCTTAACTGTGTAGGATCAAGGTAGTTTATTCAGTACCTCCTGCAACTTATAAGCTGACATTTACTATGTAATGTACATAGTGCAAGCGAGAGTGACCCCCTGGGCTTCCTGGGGAGAGCTCCTGCCCTGGTGTCAGCAAGGCTCCCAGAGGAGATCCTCGAGGTCAGAGTGCACTTAAATTCAAAACAAGTCATGCTCACACAGACCATCCAGCTGTAACGGATCAACAGTTCCAGCTACACCTCACTGGCACAGCTGGGATGGATCCTTCCTGAATATGGGCTCAAGACAGCTGGCACTAGCTTCAGCAATGTGGTTCTAGATTCAAACTGAAAACATCTGTTTTCTCCCTGCAAGTTGCCCAGTGTGTCTGACCAAACAAGCCTCAGCAATTCATACACTCCCCCTTATCCAATCCCAACCCAGCTTGGTCCTGTTTACCTTCGCAGCTTCACCTTCTATCATCACCTCTGCCTACTCTGACTCACCGACCCACACCAGGCTTCTTATTTCCTCAGTCTGTCTAGGCTCGTGCTGGCCGCAGGACCTTTGCGTCATCTGTCCCCTTAGCAGCCCAATGCTCTCCTGCCACGTTTCACATGGTGGCTTCACCTCCTTCAGATCTCAGCTGCCTCTTTGGTGATCAACTAAACCAACTAACCAGTGTTCTCAAAGACTCATCTCTAGCGTTCAAAATATAAACCACAACACTGTAGGAGATGTCCTCACTCAGTATATCTCCAATTCTGGAGTTAATATAATGAAGACCACTCAATAAATATCTGTGGACTGATTCACTCTATTACTAAATCATTGGCTATGCCCCTGAAAAATACGCAAAATAGTACCACTCTCAACATCTCACTGCTACCATTGTGGTCCAAGGTACCACCATCTTTTCCTGGATTTTTCCAACAGCCTCCTGAGCAATCTACCTGCCACCACCCTTGTCCCCTCACCCCTGAACATCTGTCCTCAACACAACAGTCACAGTGATCCTGCTTAGATATAAGTCAGATCATGGGACTCTTCAGCTCTGATTTCCTGGTGGGGAATTCCACCCAGAGTAAAAGCAAAAGTTTTTACAATGAATCACAAGGTCTTGGGGACCTCACTTTTCCTGACTCTCCATCTTCCCCCCTCCCTGTGCTCCAGCCACACTGATCAAACTCCTACTGTTTCCTCACTCCTGCCAAGAACATTCCTCCCTTGAGCCATTTGCACTGCCTGTTTCCTTAGCCCAGATTTCTCTTCTCCAGATATCCACATGGCCCACTCACTCTCTTCAAGTCTCATCAAATGCCCTCTTCTCAGTAAGGACCACCCTCCCTGACTGCCCCACAGAAAACTGTATCCTTCCTATGACCAGCACTGCCCATCTGGCTGACTCTGCTATTTTTTTCTCCCTAACACTTACTATCTCCTAAATCACATCTATGTCTACTTCCAATTCCCAGATAGGATGGGAGTCCTACAGAAGCAGTGTCTCTGTCTGTTTTGTTCCCGGCTACATCCACCCGCAGCCCCCTAGAACAATGCCTGACCACCAAAGGTGCTCAGTAAACATCTGCTGAGCAAATAAATGAGCCAAAGGAAGATGGACTAGAACAAGGGTCCATTTTGGCACCATCTGTGTCAAACATGTGGTGAAGGTCACTTTCTTATCTCCCTGCCACTGCTGCCCCTGAATTTATAAATGAAAAATATCATGTTCCATAGAAGGAAGTCCATAGTTAAACCAATTCAAATAAAATGCAACCACTGGATTTCAAGGGTGCACAGTCCAGAAAGTGAGAGGAGCTCCTCTAGGAGCTCCTGTCCCTGGGGTCTCTTCCCATTCACAGGACTTGGCCCCCCGCAGCTGTGACAACCTTGGTGAACCAGCAGCATGGTGAGGAATTGTTAAGAGCTGCCCCTTGAACCTCAAATCTACAGAGACTCGGCCACTTGGCTGTCAAGAATATCTTAGAGTCATTGAATTTCAAAATCAGATGCAATCCGTGTGGTCCCTGAGTCCAACCTCTCACTTTACAGATGAGAACACTAAGTCCCAGAGAGGTTAAATGNCTACAGAGACTCGGCCACTTGGCTGTCAAGAATATCTTAGAGTCATTGAATTTCAAAATCAGATGCAATCCGTGTGGTCCCTGAGTCCAACCTCTCACTTTACAGATGAGAACACTAAGTCCCAGAGAGGTTAAATGACCCTGAGATCACCCTGGTATTTGCCAACCCTTGTTAAGGCAAGAGGACAAACATTAAAGCACAAAAGTTTTAGGAAACATTTCTCTAACAAAGAAGCTCTTGTCAACCCCAATCTGAGTTTTGCAGGCTGATCCAGGATGCAGGGCTGCAGATTTACATGTCACAGAAGATTTAGAAATAATTCCTCTTGTCTGAGTCAGACAACATTGCATATTTTAATTCTGCTAGTCGTTTCAGAATTTGTGCTATCTACACCTTACCAAATCAAGCTAACCGAAGTGGGGGGGAGGGGGGCAAGCCAATTTAAAACAGACTGTCTCAAAAATTACATTTATATAATACGTGAGTTCTAAGTAATCTCTATTCAGATTGTCACTTTTAAGAATCTGATTAAAATTATTAGTTTACAGAAGAAAGATTGAAGCAAGCCTTAAAGGAAGAAAAGAAAACCTTGCAGGTTTTTCTTTGGGTCTTCCCACCCATCCCTGTTATTTCAATGCTAAATAAAACTGTACGGATCATCTCCTGTGATAGGAGAAAGATGGGAGGAGCTAAGTTAATAATACTGCTGACAAAGGTAGACAATTATATCTTATTTTAATTCATGGGCTCTGAAAGCATTTCAAATGCAGCACAGCCATCGCCAATGACTGACTTCCTACATCTGTGTTTGCTTGTGGCTTCAGTTGTCAAACTAAAATTTTATTAATCACATTTTTTTTCAATTTCACTTTTAAAGCATTGAATTTGGGCCCACAATGGGGAACTGCCAGAATGACTGAGCTGTGTGGGTCCTCAAAAGATTAAGTGTGTGTATAGCAAGATGAAGTTGAGATTTTCGCTAGGGATGGATCTGTCTGTTCTGAAACCAACTACACTGGGGAGGGGAATACTTAAAGTGACATCTCGGAATAGGTAACCAGCCTTAGACAGGTTTTCGTCCTTCCCCATAGTTTGGCAGGAAAATACTCAGGAACTCCTAAAAATGCAGTTCAGCAATCTTAAACACAGTTCACCGTAGTGTGAAAGGAGGGACCACAAAGGCACTAGAGGACAAGAAGTCCTCAGAGATGGATCCAGATCATGGGCCTTGACCACCCACACTGCAAACTTCAGAGGGTGCCACTCACTATATCCCAGGTAGACACACTCCCTGGAGTTATGCAGCAATTCCAGCTTGCTCCCAGTTAATCTCCCTCCTTCCTTCTTTCAGTTTTCACTCCAGTCCAGTCTCTCAGTGGTGTCCAACCTTCCTACTTTACTTTATGTTTATTCCCTTATCAAGACACAGGCATTTTAAACCAACGAGATCAGGTCTGAGGAGCAAGCTCAAAGGCTTTGAGTTTATTATTTAAAAATAATAATAATTCACCAGTAACTCCCTTCCCACTCTCATTTACTTCCTTCACTCATCCAATCTACAAACATTCAATGACAGCTTATATGTTGCTAGGCATTGGCCAATGACAGAGTCAAGTTGAGTTGAGTCAGAGTTCTATATAGGGGAAAAGAAATCATATCTAATATACAGAACCACTTCAGACAACAAGGAGTAAGAGGATAATCCACTAGATTTCCTGCTGGCATAAAGAAAAATTAGGGAAGTGCCTTATAGGATGACACCAGGACAATGTATTTTCAGATAACTGAGCAAAGATGAAAGATGTCTGTTTCAACATCTGAGGATGGTACCTGTGGGAGAGTGTTGACAAAAATGCCCACAATAATTCTCTTTCCTGTTTCATGCCTTTGGGTGGTCCCCTACCACTCTGACTCCCAGCTTGTCATGTGACTTGCTTTGGCTAATAGGATAATAATGATCACCATAAAAATAGAGACACAGAAAGTGGTTGTATGTTGGCACTTGCTCTCTCTCGGTAACTCTGAAAACAATATATTGGGACCACGCCCAGGCTAGCATCCTGAAGGATGGCAGGTATATGGCTATTTCACCCTTTGCCCACCTGACATTGATGCACATTCTCAGTCAGATAAGGAGGGCCTTCAAAGACCATCCAGCCCAGGCCAACCTGAAGAAACATTAAGAAATTATACATATTTCTGTTATTTGACAAGAAAGTTGAGGATGGCTCATTATTCAGCAAAAGTTAAGGAGTTAGTACCTCACTCTAAGGCAACAGAAACTCAATGATACAGCCTGTGACAGCGGCCCTGATTGGGAAATACTGTGTTAAGTGTGCAATCCTAGACATTATAATCAAATACTATCTAGCTCGGATCAGACATTTGCTTTATGTTCTTTGAATCATGACAATTTCAAGTAGTTAAGAGTTTCTGGAATCATCTCAAAACCAAATCAACTAAAGGAAGCTGAAAGTGATGTAATTTGTTGTTGGGAAAAGGAGACAGAATATGAAGACAATTGTGGCAGTGATGCCTGGTCAGAAGTTTCAACAGCAAAAGCAAACGCTGAAAAGGACACCAGAGAGTTGTCCTGCTCCCTCTTCAGGACTGAAGCACTCAACCCCTCCAGTTTTGAGAGTGTTGGTAGCTAAGAGCGCTCATCTGAGACTCACTCTAGGAATTTCCCTCAGATGAGGAGAGGCTGCCTTGACCAAGGTCATGTCCCCTTCCCAGGATCACGTCCAGTGACTGCTCCCTGCTGTGTTTACTCAATCCGCTTATCCAAACTCAGGACAAGTCTGCCAGACAAGCCCTCCAGAGCTTCCCAAGGGATTGGCTGAGGCTTTTCTTCTGCCCACATGGCAGTTCCACTTCTTCCTCTTCCCAGTCCTGCTTCCTTCTTTCTCCGTAGACATTAATCCTGAGAGCAGTCCAAGCTGGGTTCCCCTAATGACTCAGACCTAAAGCATCTGCTGGCAATGCTGGAGATGTGAGTACAATCCCTGGGTCAGGAAGAGCCCCTGGAGAAGGAAATGGCAACCCATTCCAGTATTCTTGCCTGGAGAATCCTGTGGACGGAGGAGCCAGGTGGGCTGCTGTCCATGGGGTCACATAAGAGTTGAACACGATTGACGCGACTTAGCATGCATGCATGCATTGGAGAAGGAAATGGCAACCCACTCCAGTATTCTTGCCTGGAGAATCCAATGGACAGAGAAGCCTGGCTGGCTACAGTCCATGGGGTCGCACAGAGTCAGACACAACTGAGCACACACATTCAGCCTCCAAGTCAGAGTGTGTGCTTTGGGAAACTGCATCTTTGACATTCCCAGAAGCCCTGTCCTACCAGGTGAGGAAAATAAAGGGCAGCAATCACAGAGGAAGCTATCACATGATAGGGTGATGCCAACAGAAAAAAAAGCCATCAGAAGTATGAATGCTCCATGGAATATTACTCAGTCATAATGAAGAACAAAACTGGGTCATTTGTAGAGATGTGGCTGGACCTAAGGTCTGTCATACAGAATGAAGTAAGCCAGAAACAGAAAAACAAGCATTGTGTATTAACATATATATGTGGTATTAGAAAAATGGTACAGATGAACCCATTTGCAAGGCAGCAACAGAGACAGATGTAAAGAATGGAATTGTGGGCACAGGGGTTGAGGAGGGTGATGGGATGAATTGGAAGATGGGAATTGACATGTAAACACTACCATGTGTAAAATAGTTTGTGGGGATGTGCTGATAACACAGGGAGCTCAGCTCTGTGATGACACAGGGGGCTGGGGTGGGGGTGGATGGGAGAGAGGTTCAAGACGGAGGATACAGGTATACATAAAGGTGATTCATTTTGTTCAACAGCGGAAACCAAACACAACACTGTAAAGCAACTATATCCCAATTAAAACAAAAAAAAAGCATGAATGTTAAAAGAAGCAAGGCAAATAGCCTAAGGAAATAAAGCAGTTGGTGAACAGGCTAAACACCCTTGTGAATGTCTCCCCATGGTTTGAATAGCCTTGAGAAAGTAAGACTTGTATTTGTTCACAACATCAAGAAGGTGAAAGCTAAGTCACAGAAAACTGGAGGAAAAAAAAAAACACACGCACACATAGTAAAGCTGCTCTCCTAGAAGAGAGGATAAGAAGTAGAACATGGCCATGTTATCAAAGAGAGGATTGTAACAAGCAGTAAGACATCAACAGATCAAACAAGACAAAGACACAGGAATATAAATGAGAATACAATGAAAGACCCAAAGGCAATTGGACATTATAGCAATATTTTGACTATTTTGTTAAAGAACACGTTGTTCAAAATACTGTTTTCCTTTGAAAATTAGTTTACACCTTATGGAGACTTAAGAAACACTGCTTTAGAGAATCAATTAAAATGCCATTAACACTAATAAAAGAGTTCAGTAATGAAGACAGATCCAAAGTAAATATACAGAAATCAATAGCACCCTTAAACACCAGCAATAAAAAGGTATAAAATATAATGGGAAAAGATAATCACCATATTAGCAGCACAACAAAAGATAACCAGAAATAACATTAACAAGAAATATTCAGAAAAGACATACATTGGGGGGAAAAACCTATAAAAATTTTAACCTAAAGACTCAAGAGTACTTGAATAGTGGAAAGAAAGGCATTTGTGGTAAAACTAAATAATCGTTAAATGGCAGCTATGCTGAAATTTAATTATATGCTTAATTCAATTTCAATTACAGTGCACACAAGATTATTACTGAAACATGATCATGTTGGTCTGGAAAAATAAAACAGTGGGAATAGTCCAAAAAGTTTAGCAACAGGGAAGAAATAAGGATGTGGTCCCCCAAAGTTATAAAAGTTAATTAACAGGTATCTTTCTACTAGCGTTCTTAGTGTCTTTCCAATAAAAATATGATTTGTGTCTGAGGAAGAGGAGTGATAGAGAAGTATGCAGTATTTCCCAAGTGCTTTTCATGAGGAAACTCATCTGTACAAAAGAATCCCTACATATATTTCTTCTAACCCACAGAAGACAGTTTGTGATGTCCCCTGGACATTCCAAACAAATGAGACCAGTGAGTCTCCTGGACTCTGTTTCTTGACTTCTTCACCATGAACACTCTTGCCGCCTGGGCCATTCACACCATTACTTACACCCGAAATCTTATCATCATCAAAAATACACTTCCTTCAACAATCTCATCACAAGCCTCTTCTNTCTAACCCACAGAAGACAGTTTGTGATGTCCCCTGGACATTCCAAACAAATGAGACCAGTGAGTCTCCTGGACTCTGTTTCTTGACTTCTTCACCATGAACACTCTTGCCGCCTGGGCCATTCACACCATTACTTACACCCGAAATCTTATCATCATCAAAAATACACTTCCTTCAACAATCTCATCACAAGCCTCTTCCGATAGCTCTTTATACTTCTTTACATTAAGTATTTTATACTTGTATATACACATTGCTTCACCGCTCACAATTCTTCTACCTCGTTGAAGGTTGCCAATCCATTAATCTACTCTTTACTTTCTCACTGATCACCAGCCTTTGCCCCTGCTTGGATTAGATTCTATATCTTTCTTTTTAATCAAACCCTTAACCTCAACCTGCTTGGCCAACTGTTCCCCTATATTCTTTGTCTTAGCAAAACCCTAAACCTTTTTGAACTCAACTCTTCACTTTTCTCCGCCTTCACACAATTAAAAGTTTCAAAAAATAGAGATATAAACCCAAAAACAAAAATACAAATTCACACAAACAGCTTAATGGAGTATCAAATGGACATTCCTACAGATTCCTTTTAACCATTCCCTTCCCAACTCTGAGAAGACTAGTTAAACCTCTCTTTACCTCCTGATTCCCATCTCTGTGTTCTCTCCAGTGGTCATCTGATGACCCCACTTCACACTCCACAGAGGAAACAAACTGCCTCATAAAGAAACAGAGTCATCTTTACACCAACAAATCAACACACCAACGACAACGATCCTTTACTTATTAAGCATAAAGGAATGTCCATTGTCCTCGTCAACTGGTAGATTGTCTATTTATACTATAGATATCGTACTACTTGGGCCCTAAATGACCCCCTCTCTCCAACACAACACCTCTCTCCTCCTGGAGCTCTTCCATCCATGTTGGTACATGCTCTGATCTCTCTCACTTTAAAGCATAAACATACAAATAAACAAAACCTGAACAACAAAAACAAACTTCAGCTTGTCCTCTGATCAGTCCCTCTGCTGCAGGTCCATTTCTCTGTTACCCTTCAAAACTTCTCAAAAGAGTTCCCTCCACATGCTTTCTTCACAGTCTCACTTTTCATTCACTCCTCAACCTACTCCTATCCGGCAGCCTTCTGCCCCAACTATTCCCATGGAAACTGCTCTTTGTTAAAGTCACCAACAAACAACCTCTTGCTGAATCAAACAGATATCTTCCTGATCGAATGTTTCTCAGCAGCATTTGCAGAATTCACTCCTCCCCTTGAAAATCCTATCCTAGGTTTCTATAGTCTCACTGAAATCACCTTCTGTCTCACTGAAAATCCTATCCTAGGTTTCTGTCTTCTCACTGAAAGCACCTTCTGTCTCACTGAGCACAATTTATCAGTCCTCTCTGCTGGTTCCTCCATCTCCATTAAACTCAAAACTATAAATCCTCAGGATTTGGTCTGAGCCTCTATCATTCTCCCTTTATGATCTCATCCATTTGTATGGATTCCAGTATCACCTCTACCCTGATAACTCCCACATTTATATCTCCAGTGCAGACTCTACTTTGAACTCAGGACTCCTATATCCAACCTCCTACTACTCAACTTCTCTTGGATATTTCATAGATATAAAGACTCTCTTGACAGAAGGGAATGAAGAGAGTAAAAAAGTTGGCTTAAAACTCAACATTCAAAAAACTAAGATCATGGCATCCAGTCCCATCACTTCATGGAAAATAGATGGGGAAACAATGGAAACAGTGAGAGACTTTACTCTTTGTGCTCCAACATCACTGCAGATGGTGAATACAGCCATGAAATTAAAAGATGCTTGCTCCTTCGAAGAAAAGCTATGACAAACCTACACAGCATAATAAAAAGCAGAGACATTACTTTGCTGACAAAGGTCGGTCTAGTCAAAGTTATCGTTTTTCCAGTAGTCATGTATGGATGTGAGAGTTGGACCATAAAGAAACTGAGCACTGAAAAACTGATGCTTTTGAACTGTGGTGTTGGAGAAGACTCTTGAGAGTCCCTTGGGCTGCAAGGAGATCAAACCAGTCAATCCTAAAGGAAATCAGTCCTGAATATTCATTGGAAGGACTGATGCTGAAGCTGAAACTCCCATACTAGGGCCACGAAGTACTTGGATGCAAAGAACTGACTCATTTGAAAAGACCCTGATGCTGGGAAAAATTGAAGGCAGGAGGAGAAGGGGATGATAGAGGATGAGATGGTTGGATGGCATCACCAACTTAATGGACATGAGTTTGAGCAAGCTCCAGGAGTTGGTGATGGACAGGGAAGCCTGGCGTGCTGCAGTCAAATGGAGTCACATAGAGATGAACATGACTGAGTGACTGAATTGATTTCAAATAGAACATGTCCCAATGGAATTCCTGAATTTCCCTCTCACAAAGTGACATCACCATCCACACAATTATTAAATACAGGAACTTTCTGGTTCTCCCTGACCCCTTCTCTTTCACTTCACTCTATTCAATACCCTATTCTTGAGTATTGTCCATTTAAATATAGTTCAGTAAATCCATGTCAAGTCCATCCACTTTTCTCCATCTTCACTTCATCTTCATCTATTTACCATCCTTGCTCCCCTGAGAAGGCCTCTCTGGAGACCTGGTTTCCATGTGACCTTTCCCACCACATTCTTCATCAATCAGTCATTGGAGCATGCTGCTAAGTCACTTCAGTCATGTCCGACTCTGTGCGACCCCATAGACGGCAGCACACCAGGCTCCCCCATCCCTGGGGTTCTCCAGGCAAGAATACTGGAGTGGGTTGCCATTTCCTTCTCCAATGCATGAAAGTGAAAAGTGAAAGTGAAATCGCTGTCGTGCCTGACTCTTAGTGACCCCATGGACTGCAGCCTACTAGGCTCCTCCGTCCATGGGATTTTCTAGGCAAGAGTACTGGAGTGGGTTGCTGTTGCCTTCTCCAAAATCTAAATCACACATTCTGTCCCTGCTTAGCATTTTTAGGAATGAATGCTTACACTTAGAAAAAACTTAAAATTCCTTAATACAGCCCTCAGTCTCCAACATGTGAACTCTGCCAGCCTCACAAATCTCATGGTGTGCCTCTTTCTCACTATTTCTCTAAGCAAAACCCACATTTGCTAGAACACATTATCTTTTTCCAAACTTAAGGCCCCAATTTCTAGAATTTATTAAAATTTTTGGCCATTTCATCTTCACATTTAGTATCTCTTTAATATCCAGAATATAACTCTCATAACTTCAGAATTAGATCCTGTCAACCTCTTAATTGGAGAAGGCAATGGCACCCTACTCCAGTACTTTTGCCTGGAAAATCCCATGGATGGAGAAGCCTGTTGGGCTACAGTCCATGGGGTCACTAAGTCGGACACGACTGAGAGACTTTACTTTCACTTTTATGCATTGGAGAAGGAAATGGCAACCCACTCCAGTGTTCTTGCCTGGAGAATCCCAGGGATGGGGGAGCCTGGTGGGCTGTCGTCTATGGGGTCACACAGAGTCGGACACGACTGAAGCAACTTAGCAGCAGCAGCAACCTCTTAATTGCTGTATCACTTGCAATGGATATAAGGGCTTGGCCATTGTAGATTCACGGTTAAGTATTTTTGAGGTTACTGAGTGAACAGAAGTACTCTCCTTGCCCACATGCCCCTTTTACCCCAAACAGGGCTACCATATTTTCTTGCACTCATCTTTAGCTACTCTGAAAAGATAATTCTGTCATGCTGCTACCGCTGCTAAGTCGCTTCAGTCATGTCCGACTCTGTGCGACCCCAGAGACAGCAGCCCACTGAGCTCCCCCATCCCTGGGATTCTCCAGGCAAGAACAATGGAGTGGGTTGCCATTTCCTTCTCCAATGCAGGAAAGTGAAAAGTGAAAGTGAAGTCTCTCAGTCGTGTCTGACTCTTCGCCACCCCATGGACTGCAGCCTACCAGGCTCCTCCGTCCATGGGATTTTCCAGGCAAGAGTACTGGAGTGGGGTGCCATCACCTTCTCCAATAGCCGCTTCCTATTTTCATCTTTGGGCATTGTTAGTAGCACCGTAAGCAATTCTCAGTGTGCTTGCAACAATTCCAAATGCTACTTCAATGCACTGCTCCATAATTACTAATTATTCTGGGTCCTTGATTTACCAAGACTTGTTTATGTACCAAAAATGGAAAAGTAGGCATTACAATGAAATAAAACCTCACAAAGGCTGATCTGTGTGTGCAGCTATAGCAACAGAGAAAAAAAGCAAATGTAGTAAAATTCTGTTTCCAATGGTGCTAAGAACACAAGGCTGGGGATTTGTGTCAGCAACAATTCTCTGACCGCCCATTCACCTCTGGTCAGATGTTCTCAAGCATTATCACCTGCAAGTCCCCAGGCCAACCTAAGAAAGGACTGGCTCTCACCAGGAAGAGAGGGAAAGACAGGCAGCTACAGTGAGGAAGCTGCTGTCTCCAGAGTGGGTTTCCATTTCAGGCACCTGGTGCTGAGACTGCTGATTCCTCTGTGTTCAGGCTAAGCCTTGTGAGTACAGACCACTGGGAAGAGTCACACTGTCGAGTCTCTCAATGAATACTGCACCACCGTATTTCAGGGCTCAATAATATCTGTGAATATTCACAGCCCCTTTTTTATTTCCTCCCAGAAACTGTGTTCCCCGTGGATTCATAAGCAGTATGACCAATGCCCTGAAAAAGGGTCCATGGATATTAGGACAATATGGATGCCTTCAGGGATCCATGAGTCCAATGTAATACAATTTATTTCAACAATAATCTTAACCCTTTTATGTAAGTGTTGTCTAATCACTAAGTCATGCTTGATTCTTTGTCATCCCATGGACTACATGTAGCCTGTGCCAGGCTCCTCGGTCCATGGGATTCTCCAGGCAAAATACTGGAATGGGATGCCATTTCCTTCTCCATTATCGAAGTATATTTTGGATTATTATAATGATCTCTTTATAATAGTGCAGCCATGCAATTTTTGTGCTCATCTTTTTTTTTTTTTAATTTATAAAGCATTGTGCTAAGATGTTATACTTTAAGGACTATTAACAAATGAGAAAGAGGTGGAATTGCCTGATAAGGATATGTTCAAGGCCAAATGAAATTTTTGGCACACTTTTCAAAAGAAGACTTAACAATGGTTCAAATACAGAAAGTAGGGGCCAATGAGCAGTCACACTGCAATTGGTGGTGTACATGTGCCAAATCCAAAGAACTCGTGCCTTGGAATCCATGCTGTATAACGTGCTGCCACTACAGATTTATTTCCAGCAAACAACCCTTGGTCATGCTAAATCAATGTAATTAAAATTTGAACTTCATTGGCCTGTGGTTTTGTTTATACTTAACTAGTAAATTGGTTTGCCTTTGTGGATGTATAACAGCCATAGTTATTTGGAATATACATCTGATTTTAAGTTTCTATCCATTTAAGAACTATTTGAATAGACATTTAAATCAAGGTCAATGTTTGTTTGTTGCCCTTTAAAAATTTATGAATATGGATCTAGTATAAAAAGCATTTTGTTTAGATCAGTCTAAGCTCAAACCCCAGCTCTGGCAGCCACTACCACTACAGTCTTTTTTTTTTTTTTTTTTTTTTTTTATTGAAGAATAACTGCTTTACAGAATTTTGCTGTTTTCTGTCAAATTTTAACATGAATCAGCCATAGGTATACATATATCCTCTCCCTTTTGAACTTCCCTCCTGTCTTCCTCCCAATCCTACCCCTTTAGGTTGATATAGAACCCCTGTTTGAGTTTCCTGAGTCATACAGCAAATTCCTGTTGGCTATTTATTTTACATATGGTAATGTAAATTTCCATGTTACTCTCTCCATACATCTCACCCTCTTCTCCCATCTCCCTATGTCCATAAGTCTATTCTCTATGTCTGTTTCTCCACTGTTTCCCTATAAATAAATTCTTCAGTAACATTTTTCTAGATTCTGTATATCTGAGTTAGAATATGATATTTACCTTTTTCTTTCTGACTTACTTCACTCTATATAATAAGTTCTAGGTTCATCCCCCTCATTACAACTGACTCAAATGTGTTCCTTTTTATGGTTGAGTAACATTCCATTCTGCATATGTACCACACATTTTTAACCATTCAGCTGTTGATGGACNCTTTTTCTTTATGACTTACTTCACTCTATATAATAAGTTCTAGGTTCATCCCCCTCATTACAACTGACTCAAATGTGTTCCTTTTTATGGTTGAGTAACATTCCATTCTGCATATGTACCACACATTTTTAACCATTCAGCTGTTGATGGACATCTAGGTGGCTTCCATGTTCTAGCTATTGTAAAAAGTGCTGCAATGAACAATGGGATACATGTGTCTTTTTCAATTTTTGTGTCCTCGGGGTTTATGCCTAGGAGTGGGATTGCTGGGTCATATGAGCAATGCTGAGCATCTTTTCATGTGTTGGTTAATCATCTGTATGTCTTCTTTGAGAAATATCTGTTTAGGTCTTTTTCCCATATTTGATTGGGTTGTTTGTTTTCCTGGCATTGAGTTCCATGAGCTGCTTGTACATTTTGGAAATTAATCCTTTGTCAGTTGTTTCATTTGCTATTATTTTCTTCCATTCTGAGGTCTGTCTTTTCACCTTGCTTATAGTTTCCTTTGCTGTGCAAAAGCTTTTAAGTTTAATTAGGTCCCACTTGTTTACTTTTGTTTTTATTTCCATCACTCCAGGAGTTGGGTCATAGAGGATCATGTTTTGATTTATGTCACTGAGCATTCTGCCTATGTTTTCTTCTAAGAGTTTTATTGTTTCTGGTCATAGATTTAGATCTTTAATCCATTTTGAGTTTATCTTTGTGTATGGTGTAAAGAAGTGTTCTAATTTCATTCTTTTGCATGTAGCTATCTAGTTTTACCATTTATTGAAGAGGATGACTTTGCCCCATTGGATATTCTTGCCACGTTTGTCAAAAATAAGGGACCCATAGGTGCAGGGGTTTATTTCTGAGCTTTCTATCTTTTTCTGTTGGTCTATGTTTCTGTTTTTGTGCCATTACCATACTGTCTTCATGACCATAGCTTTGTAGTATAATCTGAAGTCAGAAAGGTTGATTCTTCCAGCTCCATTCTTCTTTCTCAAGATTGCTTTGGATATTCGGGGTCTTTTGTGTTTCCATATGAATTGTGAAATTTTTTGCTCTAGTTTTGTGAAAAATGTCTTTGGTAATTTGATAAGAATCACGTTGAATCTGTAGATTGCATTTGTTAGTACAGTCATTTTCACAGTATTTGTTCTTCCTACCCAGGAACATGGAATATCTCTCGATCTGTTTATATTTGATTTCTTTCATAAGTGTCTTATAATTTTCTGTATACAGTTCTTTTGTCTCCATACGTAAGTTTATTCCTAGATATTTAATTATTTTTGTTGCAATGGTGAATGGGATTGATTCCTTAATTTCTCTGATTTTTCATTGTTAATATATAGAAATGCAAGTGATTTCTCTGTACTGATTTTGTATTCTGCAACTTTGCTAAATTCANCGTAAGTTTATTCCTAGATATTTAATTATTTTTGTTGCAATGGTGAATGGGATTGATTCCTTAATTTCTCTGATTTTTCATTGTTAATATATAGAAATGCAAGTGATTTCTCTGTACTGATTTTGTATTCTGCAACTTTGCTAAATTCACTGATTAACCTAGTTATTTTCGAATACTATCTTTAGGGTTTTCTAAGTACAATATCCAGAGAAGGCAATGGCACCTCACTCTAGTACTTTTGCCTGGAAAATCCCATGGATGGAGGAGCCTAGTGGGCTACAGTCCATGGGGTCACTAAGAGTCGGACAGGACTGAGCGACTTCACTTTCACTTTTCACTTTCATGCATTGGAGAAGGAAATGGCAACTCACTCCAGTGTTCTTGCCTGGAGAATCCCAGGGATGGGGGAGCCTGGTAGGCTGCCATCTATGGGGTCACACAGAGTCGGACATGACTAAAGCGACTTAGCAGCAGCAGCAGCAAGTACAATATCATGTCATCCGCAAACAGTGACAGCTTTTCTTCTTTCTGACCTGGATTCCTTTTATTTCTTTTTTCTTCTCTGTTTGCTGTAGCTAGGACTTCTGCAACTATGCTGAATAATAGTGGCAAAAGTGGACACCCTTGTCTTGTTCCTGATCTTAGGGGGGATGCTTTCAGTTTTTCAACATTGAGAAAAATGTCTGCTCTAGGCTTATCATATATGGCCTTTACTATACTGAGGTAGGTTCCTTCTATGCTCATTTATTTTGAACAGTTTTAATCATAAATGGGTGCTGAATTTTGTCAAAGGCTTTTCTGCATCTATTGAGATGATCATGAGGATTTTACCTTTCAGTTTGTTAATATGGTGTATCACATTGATTGATTTGTGTATATTGAAGAATCCTTGCATCCCTGGAATAAACCCAACTTGATCATGGTGTTTGAGCTTTCTGATGTGCTGCTGAATTCTGTTTGCTAAAACTTTCTTGAGGATTTTTGCATCTATGTTATCAGCAATATTGGCCTGTAATTTTCTTTTTGTGTGTTGTCATCTGGTTTTGGTATCAGGGTGATGGTGGCCTCATGGAATTAGTTTGGACATGTTCTTTCCTCTGCAATTTTTTGAAATAGTTTTAGAAAGATAAGCATTAGCTCCTCTATAAATGTTTGACAGAATTCTCCTGTGAAGCCATCTGGTCCTCGCCTTTTTGGTTTTTGATCACAGCTTCAATTTCAGCGCTTGTAACTGGGTTGTTTATAATTTCTATTTCTTTCTGCTTCTGTCTTGTAAGATTGAACTGTCTAACAATCTGTCCATCTCTTCCAGGTTACCCATTTTGTTGCCATATAGTTGTTCATAATAACGTCTTATAATCGTTTGTATTTCTACATTTTCTGTTGTAACTTCTCCTTTTTCATTTCTAATTTTGTTGATTCGATGCCTGCCTCTTGTTCTTGATGAGTTTGGCTAAAGGTTTGTCGATCTTATTTATCTTCTCAAAGAACTAGGTTTTAGTTGTATTAATCTTTACTGTTGTTTCTTTTTCATTTCTGCTTAGATCTTTATCATTTCTTTCCTTTTACTAATTTTGTGGGTTTTTGTTCTTCTTTGTCCACTTGTTTTAGGTGTAAAGTTAGGTTGTCTATTCGATGTTTTTCTTGTTTCTTGGGATAGGATTGTATTGCTACAATCTTCCCTCTTAGATCTGCTTTTGCTGCATCCCATAGGTTTTGAGTTGTCATGTTTTCACTGTCTTTTCTTTCTAGAAATCTTTTGATTTCCCTTTTGATTTCTTCAGTAATCTGTTGGCTATTTAGAAACATGTTGTTTAGTCTCCATATGTTTGTGTTTCTTATAGTTTTTTCTTGTAATTGATATCTAGTCTCATAGTATTGTGGTCAGAGAAGACACTTGATATGATTTCAATTTTCTTAAATTTACTGAGGCTTGATTTGTGACCCAAGATGTGGTCTATCCTGGAGAATGTTTCATGTTCACTTGAGAAGAAGGTGTGTTCTACTGCCTTTGGATGGAATGCCCTGAAGATATCAATGAGATCCATTTAAGACTTGTGTGTCCTTATTAATTTTCTGTTTTGATGATCTGTCCACTGGTATGACTGGGGTGTTAAAGCCTCCTACTATTTTTGTGTTACTGTCATTTTCTCCTTTTGTGTCTGTTAATGTTTGTCTTATGTATTGAGGTGCTCCTATGTTGGGTGCATAGACATTTACAATTGTTATGTCTTCCTCTTGGATTGATCCCTTGATCATTATGTAGTGTCCTTCCTTATCTCTTGTAATCTTCTTTAAGGTCTATTTTGTCTGATATTAGGATTGCTATTCATTCCAGCTTCCTTTTGCTTCCCATGTGCATAGAATATATTTTTCCATCCTCTCACTTTCAGTCTATATGTGTCTTTAGGTCAGAAGTGTGTTTCTTGTAGACAGTATATATATGGGTTTTATTTTTGTATCCATTCAGCCAGTTTGTGTCTTTTGGTTGGAGCATTTAATCCATTTACATTTAAAGTAATTACTAATATATACGTTCCTATTGCCATGTTCTTAATTGTTTGGGGTTGATTCATAGTTATTTTTTCTTCTCATATTTCTTTACTATATAAGTCCCTTTAACATTTGTTGCAAATCTGGCTCAGTGGTACTGAATTCTCTTAACTTTTCCTTGTCTGCAAATCTTTTTACTTCTCCATCAATTTTGAATGAGATCCTTGCTGGGTTCAGTAATTTTAGTTGTAGATTTTTCCCTTTCAGTACTTTAAATATATCCTGCCATTCCCTTCTGACCTGCAGAGTTCCTGCTGAAAGATCAGCTGTTAAGTGTATGGGATTTCTCCAGTATGTTACTTGTTGCTTCTCGCTTGCTGCTTTTAATATTCTTCCTTTGTGTTTAGTCTTTGTTAGTTTGATTAGCATGTCTTGACATGTTTCTCCTTGGGTTTATCCTGTATAAGACTCTTTGTGCCTCTTGGACTTGATTGACTATTTCCTTTTCCGGGTTGGGGAAATTTTCAACTATAATCTCTTCAAAAAAATTTTTTTAACCCTTTCTTTTTCTCTTTCTTTTGTGACACCTAAAATTTGAATGTTGGCGCATTTGATATTGTCCCAGAAGTCTCTGAGACTGTCTTCAGTCTTTTCATTCTTTTTCACTTTATTCTGCTCTTCAAAAGTTATTTCCATCATTTTCTCTTCCAGCTCACTGATTCATTCTTCTGCTTCATATACTCTGCTACTGATTCCTTCTAGAAGTTTTTTTTTTTCCTCTCAGTAATTGTGTTTTGTCTCTGTATGTTTATTTTTTAATTCTTCTAGGTCTTTCTTGATTCTTGCATTTTCTCCATTTTGTTTTCAAGGTTGTTAATCATCTTTACTATCATTATTCTGAATTCTTTTTCGGGTAGTTTGCCTATTTCCTCTTCATTTACTTGGACTGCTGTGTTTCTGGTTTATTCCTTCACTGGTATAGTATTTCTCTGCCTTTTCATTATTTTTGTTTTTTAAACTTATTCTGTTTGAGGTCTCCTTCTCCCAGGCTTCAAGGTTGAATTCTTTCTTCCTTTTGGTGTCTGCTCTCCTAAGTTTGGTCCAGTGATTTGTGTAAGCTAAATTTAGGGTAAGATTTGTACTGAGTTTTTGTTTGTTTTTTTTGTTTGCTTTTCCTCTGATGGGCAAGGCTGAGTGAGGTGGTAATCCAGTTCTGAATATTGGGTTTGTATTTTTGTTTTGTTTGTTGCTTAGATGAGGCTTCCTGCACAGAGTGCTACTGGTGATTGGGTTATGCCTGGTCTTGTACTCAAGTGGCTTCCTTTGTGTGAGTTCTCACTATTTGATACTCCCTATGATTAGGCTAGGATCTTGCAGTCAGTGCTCCCACTCTTAAGGCTCAGAGCTTGATCTCTGAAGCCAGTATCCTGTGTTTTCTTACCCTAAATTTCCTAAGGGCTTTTTATAGAGAATGATTGCAGACTGATGGCTACTAAAAGTCAGGTATTCCAAAAAGTTTACTTTTTTAAAATCCCCTGCTATTGTTGAAGCATCTCCTGCAGAGGTGTAGGTTGGCAGCAGCCCTCGGTGGGGACACGGGCACTGGAAGCAGCAATGCTGGGAAATACACCATGACATAAGTCCTCTTGGATGTCACATAGACCCAGCAGACTCCAGGACTCGCACTGAAGTCTTAACAGAGCAATATGCACATTCCCTCTGAACCACAGTTTCTCCAGAGTGATTGTATGCTTTACAAAAAGTGAGGTGTGCTAATCACCCAGCCCACACCTGCTGAGAAATAAAGCTTGGTTTCCCTTGACTAGTTGCTCTCTAAAGCCAGCTTAAAAGCTGAACTCAGTATATACTCAACATTCACATGTTAATGGCACAATATTATATTAGTATTAATGTTAACTCTTCACATTTTTTTTCAGTAAAGTATAATTTATTTCCAGATTGAAAATAATTCTTTACATTTTTATACCACAGTTAAGTATAAACTCAGAATAACAATGGGGGCAAGTAATTCGGTATTATTAGTCCTATCTTGTTGAAGTAGAAAATGAGTTTTAAAGTAGCTGATATATCATGAGTTGGGGATTAAAATATATACACCACTATGCACAAAATACACAATCAACAAGGACCTACCATAAAGCACAAGGAACTTTACATAATATCCTGCAATAACTTATAAAGGAAAAAACCTGGAAATAATATATATGTATATATATGTATAACTAAATCTCTTTGATGTATACATAAAACTAACACAACATTGTAAATAAATTATACCTCAATAAAAGAAAAAAACCCACAAAGCTGAGAGACTTACTGAGAACCACACAATGATACATCAATACTATAGTTTTCAGTCAGCTAGTTTAAGCCTTTTTACTCAAATGCCACCATTCTCTTCACTAGACTATGTCCAAATTATGATCAAAAGAGTCCTCTAAATTCTTTCAATGTAATATCACACTGTGGTTTGTTGACAGGTATGTAAAGGGGCCCAGCTATTTCATAAATAATGAACAACAAAGTTGAAATGAAAAAGCTGGGCAGCCATGCCAGGGACACTGGCTTTAAAGCAACAGCATTGATTACTGACCTCGACAATTCCATTTTCCTCTCTCCTTTCGTCATTTTGCTCACAACTGCATCCTTTTGGATTTTAAAGTTTATTATGAATTCATGCTGCAAAGAGGTTGTATAATGGCTTAGAAACTATATTAGGTCAGAGAAAAATTATTTTTTCTAATGACCCAAGGTAATATGAGGGATAAGTGTGTTAAGCTTTCAACATGAAAACACAGGTACAGCTGAATTTCTACTAAAATTGGAGGAACTGCTCACTCTGGTCTTTTTACCCGAGATTGACTATGAGGGCAAAAGAAGACCAAGACGGGCAATCACTATTGTCAGAGAAATTCCAGGGTCCAAGCAGACATAAAAGTTCCCTATTACGTGTACACCAGATCCTCCTCAATGCTCATATCAAAAGGGGGTAAAGCCAGCAGGAGCAACACACACATGGCTCCAAGAGCACAAAGGTAACTGAAGCAGGGACAGAAGGGCAGGGCAAAGATTAGAGGATACAGAGCTTTGACACACAATGCCACATTTGCACACTCCCACTTCATTCATATAATTCAGTTCCTTCAAAAGGAATACAAAGATGAATCAGAAGATGTTTTTCAACTCATACAAATAAGAAGGAAAAAATTAAAACAACCTAATAGTCCACAAATAATGGACTGTTGTCATTACTTCTATCCTCACGATAGGATATCGGGCAACCATTCCCTTTAGAGAAATGCCTTTGATGTGATGCCTAGTGTTTTTGAAAAGATGTAAATATTTGCACAGTGATGTCAACTGCATTTTTTTTAAAAATGGGGTAGACAGAAAAAAAGCTGGAAGGAAATACATGAAAATATGTGTTATAATTTTAGGTTGGCGGGATTAGAAGCAAATTCTTTCTTATGCATATTTTATCTGTATTTTCCATTATATTTTAAGTAATCATGTAACTTCAATATCAGTAAAAATACTACACTACATACCTTTTACAGAACTACTAACATTTGTTGCATCCCCTGAAACAAAGCTGAGCCCCTCTCTGAAGCAGACTTTGTATCATCTGGAGCCAAAGAAAGGTGCATGCCAATGGAATTAGATTAATGGAGATCTCTGTAGGTTCAGAGGTGATCCCAGACTACTTAGAGAATTTCTACACTCCAATGTCATGCCTTTTAGAGANTCCTGACCTGCATATAGGTTTCTCAAGAGGCAGGTCAGGTGGTCTGGTATTCCCATCTCTTTCAGAATAGTTTAAGCCAATAAGTTTAAAATAATTAATTTTATAGTACTCTATCTGTACCTAATATAAACATATATAGGTACACAATTTTAACATAGTCTTACTGCCATAAAGGATGTGTGCTTAGTCAGTCATGTCCAACTCTTTGTGATCCCATGGACTGTAGCCCACCAGGCTCCTCTTTCCATAGGGATTCTCCAGGCAAGAATACTCGAGTGTATTACCATTTCCTCCTCCAATAGGCCATTAGGGAAGAGGAATACGGGGAGAATGAAAAGGAGTAAGGCTTTCTCCAAAATCATCTGAAATAAGCATTGAGTCCTCTTTGGCTCCAGCTTGAGAATCTTTTGGTGGAAGGGATGTGAGACACAGATTTAGCTGTTACCTTCAAGGCCCTCCATGTCTACATCCTGGTGGGGTTTGTCTTCTTTTTTGATTTGGGCTGTGGGTCACTAGTCCTGGTTGGCTTAGGAGGGGCTTCTGCTTCCATGGCTGCTTTCTCTTTCTGGGCAAGTCAGATCTGTGGCAAGAGTTTTCTGCATTTCTTCCGAGAGTAATGTTGGCACATGCACTGGACGCCCACTACTTGAGGCGTCATCAGTCCTTTGTCTATCACACCTCCGATCACCCGATGTTTCAGTTGCCACTCCCAGTTCAACACCTGACATTGCTTGAACAGTTTCTTCAGCTCTGTTCATGGCCAGTTGATCTTTACACCCACAGCACCCAGAGCTGCACTATGGTTATGTCGTGTAGGATGTGGAGTACTACAAATAATAAAATATACCACAGTCTTTATTACAATCTCTATATAGCCAGTTGAGTTTCACAGAATACTTTTGTTGATTTTCTCTGAATTCCTGAATCCATAGCCAACCTGTGATTGCAAATGATGAAGAAGTAAAGTTCCAGCAAGAATGTTGGTTCATATGCTTTTTTTTTATTTTTTTTTTTTACTTTATTTTACTATACAATACTCTACTGGCTTTGCCATACATCGACATGAATCTACCACAGGTGTACACGAGCTCCCAATCCTGAATCCCCCTCCCNTACCTCAACATAATAAAAGCTATATATGAGAAACCCACAGCAAACATTATCCTCAATGGCAAAAAATTGGTTCATATTCTTAATGAGTAAAATAAAACAACAAAAACGTATTTCAAAACTTCATTCATTTTATGCTGAGAGATGTTTTTCCTGATTTGGAAAATAATTTTTAAATCCAAGAAGACTATTTCCTCTATTTTTTGTACTATTCACAAGGTAACTACTACACAAATGAAAAGCTATTGCATTTGCTCTATTATTAACACGTCCTTCATCACTGTGTTTAGTCTAGCTCAGGAATCAATAAACATATTCTGTGAACAGTCAGATATTTTAGGATTTGAATGCCATATATATCTGTATCAGATATTCTCCTCAGTGTGTGTGGTGTGTTTTTTTGGTTTGTTTTCAGTTTGTTGTTACAAACTCATACAAATGTAAAAAGCATGCCTAGCTCTTTAGCCATGTAAAACCAGTCCTGGGCTGGTTTTGTTTCATGGTTTTGTTCTATGGTTGGTCAAATCCTGGTCTAGACAATCAATAAAATAAATCAAATACACTTTGGTTTGTATCATTTGCCAATTTCTATGTTGTAGATACTTAAAGCATGGCCAATTTCAAGTTACTGACATGATGGATGTACATGTGGAGTCGGGAAGCAATGCACAGTAGCATACCACTTGACTTAGCCTGCTCAAGCTGTCGTAACAAAATGCCATAGACTGGGTGATGTGAACAACAGAAACTTATTTTTTCACNTAGATACTTAAAGCATGGCCAATTTCAAGTTACTGACATGATGGATGTACATGTGGAGTCGGGAAGCAATGCACAGTAGCATACCACTTGACTTAGCCTGCTCAAGCTGTCGTAACAAAATGCCATAGACTGGGTGATGTGAACAACAGAAACTTATTTTTTCACTTTTTCAGAAGCTGAGAAGTCAAAGACCAAGGTGCCAGATGACTTGGTTTTTGGTGAGAGTTTTCATGGCAGCTCCCTTCTCTCCATGACCTCATGGGACAGAGAGAGAAAGTGCTAGGTCTCTGCTGTTTCTTCATTTAAGGACACTAATCTTACCCTATCAGGATCCCACTCTGATGACCTCATTAAATCTTAATTATGTCCTTGCTGCTGCTGCTGCTGCTGCTGCTAAGTCGCTTCAGTCGTTTCCGACTCTATATGATCCTTTAGACAGTCTCCAAATGCAGCCACACTGGGATGCAGGCTTCAATGTATGAACTTGAGGACACATTTCAGTCCAAAGAACCATTACACAGCAATTCTATCATACAGATGGAAGATCATAGGCAACAATAGTAAAATATAGAAAAATAATTAGGAAATGATGAGTTTTCAGTATTCATTACCTTTGTTTTAACATAGTTTACTTAATTGTGCATTTGCATCATTTAACATGGGCTATATGAAACTGGCTGTCAGGATGCCTGAGAAGTTCATGACATGTTCTCACAAGCCATTCTGAGCAAATTCCAATCAGCCTCAGCACACCAGTGCCAAAGCAAGTTAGTTCCAGAGCTGGTTCTAGAATCCATATATATATATTTTTTTAGAATCCATATTTTTGTTTAATCCAGTGTTCATTCTTTGCCCTTCAGCAAGTTGCCAAGACAACCATGTCCGTACATGTGCTGCCTCAGTAAGAATGCTGAAGAGACAACATTTAAAATCATAATAGAAGTTATCTAGATGTAAAAATATAGATTCATATATTAACACATCCCCATCAAGATTAAAAAGAAATTATGACAAGACAGTTTTCAGTAGGAAAACTGAAAAAAATTAACAAAAACAAAACTCTTGAAATAGAAAAAGGAAAAGACTACCTACAATGGAATGGCTGTTAAAAAGAACTCAGAACCTCACTACAGCAAGAGAAGTCAGTACCTGAAATGTTACATGTAAAGGTTTGAGAGAAGATCACTGTCAACAGGAATTGCTAGTTAAAATACACTATTATATTCTCAAAAAAAAAAAAAAAGGAAATGCAATCAAACTATTGTGCCAAATAGGTTTTTTTTTCCCCCTCAAACTTTAAAAGGTAAGGAAACTAACAGATTTTAATCCACATCCTATAAATCCGTGACTTACTCATTATGCACAGAATTCCTGTACTAATTGACTCTTTGCTTTCTTGACTATCCAGAATATTCTTGACAATATCTTGATTAAGTATTAAAGAAGTATTATGGGACTTCCCTGGTGGTTCAGTGGGGAAGAATCCACCCGCCAATGCATGGGACACAAGTTCGATTCCTGGTCCAGAAAGACAGATCCCATATGCCTCAGGGAAACTAAATCCACATGTGACAGCTACAGAAGTCCATGCCTCAAGCAGTGCTCCACAATAAGAGAAGCCACCTGAATGAGAAGCCCACATACGCAACTAGAGATTTGTCGTTGTTCACTCACTAAGTCATGTCCAACTCTGCGACCCCATGAACTGCACCACGCCAGGCTTTCCCATCTTTCTCTGTCTCCCTGAGTTTACTCAAACACATGTCCATTGAGTCAGTGATGCCATCCAGTCGTCTCATCCTCTGTTGCCTCCTTCTTCTCTTGCCCTCAGTCTTTCCCAGCATCAGGGTCTTTTTCAATGAACAGTGCCAGCTAATAGAGAAAGCCCACACATAGCAACGATGACCCAGCACAGCCAAAAATGAAGAAATAAATAAAGGTATTATAAACCAGTATTTTCACAAATACCTATGTATTGCAATCAATAGAGGATACATTATAAAACAATTGGGGGCTTCTCTTGTGGCTCAGATGCCAAAGAATCTACCTGCAATGCAGGAGGTTCCATCCCTGGGTTAGGAAGAGCCCCTGGAGAAGGGAATTGCAACCCACTCTAGTATTCTTGCCTGGAGAATTACATGAACAGAGGAGCCTGATGGGCTACAGTCCATTGGATCTCAAAGAATCGGACATGACTGAGTGACTGCTGCTGCTACTGGTAAGTCGCTTCAGTCGTGTCCAACTCTGTGCGACCCCATAGATGGCAGCCCACCAGGCTGCCCCGTCCCTGGGATTCTCCAGGCAAGAACACTGGAGTGGGTTGCCATTTCCTTCTCCAATGCATGAAAGTGAAAAGTGAAAGTGAAGTTGCTCAGTCACAACCCCATGGACTGCAGCCTACCAGGCTCCTCTGTCCATGGGATTTTCCAGGCAAGAGTACTGGAGTACGGTGCCATTGCCTTTTCCCACACACACTATAAGACAATACACCCAACAAATGTAGTTGTATATCAGAATTTTGGAGGGATGGATCCCAAGAATGTCTATTTTTAACAAATGCTGATGGTGACTCCAATATAACTAGGCCAGTATCTGCTGTCAGACAACATTTGAGAACTCTTAGTATAAATGAAAAAATTACTCTAAAGATCATGCAGTTCAGCAAGCTCAATATTTCCTATTCCTTTTCTGGGGGTCCTTTTCAGTCTTATTTCTATCAAACTTTATACTAATATTTTGTTTCAGGCCTATGGACAATATGAACAAAATGTAATTTCACTAGTTTTCTCATAAGAGTTAGTAAGCCAAAACTGTAAGCATATGCTATTTCTCCAAAGTGTTTCCAAACTTTCCTTTCTGTTTCCTTTGCAAATTCTTGAATTTTTTCATCTCATTTATCAAATTTGCGTTTAGGAAAGGATTAGATAAGCTTATTCACACTAACACAGAAACAACTAATATGGGGGCAACCTCAGTGTCACTCTCTCAAATGCTAAATTCCATCTCATCAACAAATTCTATCAACGTCATGCTGTATCTATCCAAGAAGCCAACCACTTCTTGTGACTTTTTCAACTAGAACTCTAATGAGGCCACCAGCCTCTTATGCACAACTGTTATAATAGCATCATAATGGATTTTCTTGGTTATGCCTTTGTCTACCATCACTCTCTTCTCAATATACACCTCAGAATGACATTTGGAAGCTATAAATAAGCATGTCATTCTTCTACTGTCATTCTCTTCAATGGCTTCCTGTCTCACTCAGAGTGAAATCCAAATTCCTTACTTACAGTGGTCTACAAAGATCCCATGCGATCCCCTCTACCACATGTTCCATTACTACAGAACAACACCTTTCCTGACCAACCCATGTAAAACAGCACACACATGCTGTATCCCCCCCATCATTTCTTCCCACTCTACTACATTTCTTTTTCAGAGCACTTGTTATTTTACACATTACATCTATTACTGTCAGTCTCCCCGACTAGAAAATAAGCACCATGAGTGCAGCAATTTGTGTTTCCTGATTTTGTTCCCTATAGTTTCCCAGTACCTGCCAGAGTGTCTGGTATGTGCTGCTGCTGCTGCTGCTAAGTCACTTCAGTTGTGCCCGACTCTGTGCGACCCCATAGACAGCAGCCCACCAGGCTCCTCTGTCCCTGGGATTTTCCAGGCAAGAACACTGGAGTGGTTTGCCATTTCCTTCTCCCTGGTATGTGTGTGCATGCTTAGTCACATCAGTCATGTCCGACTCTCTGCGACCCCATAGACGGCAGCCCACCAGGCTCCTCTGTCCCTGGATTCTCCAGGCAAGAATACTGGAGTGGGTTGTAATTTCCTTCTCCAGTGCATGCATGCATGCTAAGTCACTTCAGCTGTGTCCAACTCTATGTGACCCTATGGTGAGCAACCCACCAGGCTCCTCTGTCCACGGGATTCTCTAGGTAAGAATAGTGGAGTAGGTTGCCATTTCCTTCTCCAAGGTGTGTGCAGTAGTCGTTAAATAATTGTTGAATATAAATGATTGAACAAGAGGTAGTTTTTGTCACCTTTTGACAGGCATTTCTCTCCACCCACTGCCTACTTGTTCTCCATCGACCCCAGATGGCCATCCTTCAGCACACTGGATTCCTGTTAGTCATGCCGGCTTCATAATTTGTGGGGCCCAGTGCAAAATGAAAACACGGGGCCCCATGTTCAACCTTACTATTAAGAATTTCAAGATGGCAAGAGCAGAGCATTAAACCAAAGGTGACGTCTTCCTAAAGGCAGGATGCTGTGTTTGCTCACCCATGAAGCCAGCCTCCTTTCAGTTCCCTGTATCTACCACACTTGCCCTTCTCCTGGCCCCGCTGGCTGCCTGACCCACCTTCCCCTTCTCCCTAATGTAGAGGTCCCAGCTTGTCCCTCAGTGAGGTATTTTGAACTCCCTGGGTTAGGTTAGACCCTCTTGCATTTCCATTGTGTATTACCTCTTTCATAACACCTTCACATTGTTCATATACTGTGTTGATTTTGGTCTCCTCTGCTGTCAGGTAATGTAGCTCCTAATGTATTATTTAACTGCATTCCTACCACAAGACCTAGAACCCAGTAGGTACCAATAATTCCTTGTTAAACTAACTAAAATGAGGAACAACTTGCTAGTTCTGGAATTTTAGATACTAGAAAGTGAGGCTTGCAAGATATCCTGATCATCAGGGAACTCCCAGGCCATGTTAAAATTGGCTATGGTTGGAAGAGACTAGGACTGAAGCAGTCTATTGGGCTTTTCTGCCTCAGGCCTAGGAAGGTGTGGACACAGGACAGAGTAGGTCATCAAAACTAATACAGCTTTGGGCAACCTTTGCAGTGATGCATGTAACAAGAAGACTAATAAGATGCTAAATTTAGGAAAATGAAAGCCTGAGAAGACATATAAAAATCAACGGTATCCCCAAGTCATGTTGAACCTGGGACTGCCCTGGTGGCATCTTGATTAATACACAGGTGGGAGCCATAAGAGGCAGCCAGGTAGCAAGAGCTCCTTGGCAGTGACGGTGTCATGATTTAGTAAAGAGTGTCAGGGGGAAAGGCCCGCATAAAATTAACATAGGTGTCCCAACCAAAGCCCAATACATTGGGGTACCAAGGATGGTTTGAATTACAGACAAGAAACAAAGGTGAACCCCGGCCCTGGGAATTAAAGAAACCCTTTGGCACTTAGAGAGTAACTAGAACACTGAGACAGAGAAGGCAATGGCACCCCACTCCAGTACTCTTGCCTGGATAATCCCATGGATGGAGGAGCCTGGTGGGCTGCCATCTATGGGGTCACACAGAGTCGGACATGACTGAAGTGACTTAGCAGCAGCAGAACACTGAGAAAATAGGTGAAAACTAGGTATTCTGTTTCAGAAACCTGATGCTAGAACATCAAGATCAATTCCAGATCCCAGCTACCAGCTGGTGCATACATTAGTTCTGGGATTGAATGGGACTGGGGCTACAGACTGAAGTCCTCAGGGTCCTCACCAATACAAGCATGCAGAAGGCAGAGCTAAAGCAAGTGGGCCTTCCAGGCTCCCACCCAGGTGAGTCCCAGAAAATTCATCTCATCAAGTAGATTTCAATCATTCTAAGTTTCCAACACCGTAATGTAACAGACATTTACTTAACTATCCCAATACTCATTCCCAATTCCTTCCTTGCCTATCTTCTACTAAAGAGTTTGAAAAAGGTGAAACAATCACTTTTCCAACATCCTTTGCAGCCAGGGGTGGCCGTGTGAAACAATGCTTTCCAGTGAAACAGAAGAGCTTGACTCTGTGAAGGCTTCAGGGAAAGTCTTTTCTATCCCCATTAAAGGCAAAGACCTAGTTGCCACTTTTGCTTTCTTTCTACCTTGAACAGGAATGTGATGTCTGGAGCATGGAAGTCATCTTGTAACCCTGAGGCAAGCCTGAGGATTAAAACAAAACATGCTAAGGATGGAAGGAAGGAAAATAAGAGAGCCTAGATCCCTGACAGCATCATTGAACCAGCATGCTGACATCCTGCTATGTGAGAAAATTTAAAACACCTTATTACAACAACAACAACAACAAAAAACACCTATGTAGCTCACCAGTTTCCTCTGTCCATGGAATTCTCCAGGCAAGAATACTTGACTGGGTAGCCAGACATTCCCTTCTCTAGGGTATTAGCCCAACCTAGGGATCAAATTTGGGTTTCCTGCATTCCAGGCAGATTCTTTACCATGTGAACAACCAGGGAAGCCCCAAAACATTCGCTTATACCATCAATTCTGCAGTTACAGAAATCAATATATACAACATTACAGCATTTCTAAAATGACATACAATGGGTAAGAGTCAGGCACTGGAGTCTGAGTTCAAACTGAGTCTCACTGTGTATTAGTATGTGATCTTGAGCAAGTTTCTCAACCCCTCAATTCCTCTCAATCCCTCGGGGGTTTTCTTAGGATCTCAATGGAAAATAGAAATTATAATGGAACATACATTATAGAGTGGATGAAGGGTTAAAAAGAAAAANTGTGTATTAGTATGTGATCTTGAGCAAGTTTCTCAACCCCTCAATTCCTCTCAATCCCTCAGGGGTTTTCCTAGGATCTCAATGGAAAATAGAAATTATAATGGAACATACATTATAGAGTGGATGAACGGTTAAAAAGAAAAACTAATAAGCTTTTAGAACAGTACCGAGACTATGTTAAGTGTTCAGTGTATACAATGTAATTCAGTGTTCATTGTAATTACACTGATAGTGCTGAGAGAATAAAATTAAGATTCATGAAAAGAGACATAACTGCTAGCCCTTCCCTGCTTTTATTAACCAGAGAGTAGTCCTACATTCTTTCTAATACAAACTACCCGTAGCCTTCTCTTTTTGTATTACATAATTGTCACATCTAATTCATATATGCATTTCAAAATGGAAAGGGATGGAACATACATTGACTACTTAACACCAAAAGACTCTTCAAACCAAGATCATCTTTCCCAAAACAATCAAAACAAAAATGTCTACAACCTATTGCCTTGATGACTGCACCTCATTATTATCTTCCAGATTTCTTGGACACTTGCAATAAGATAATGTAACCTTCACAACATGGATTCGTGGCTCACAAACTGATAATCCTATGAGCCTTGATGTAGCTGGCAGAATAGGCTGCTTGCAGCTTGCTCAAAATCAAGGTATGTTAAACCCTAACTATAAACAAGTTAACAGTATTCAGTTGCCGATACAAAATATCATGTTTCACCTATTTTATTCATGAACTTAATGGCCCTTTAAAAAGACCTACTTTTCTATTCTGTTATTTAACTACCAACAAATATCACTCCCCACACCAAGCATGAAAGGCTTCCAGTGTCTGTCTTCCACTACAAAAAATTAGTCAGAGGAACTGGAGACACTTCCATTTTCAGCAGTAAGGAAGAGTAAATGTCCTGATAACTGCTTATTTCATAACAATGAGTAATGTCAGATATAATATAGCAACCCATTTCACCAAATAAATACCTGAGCTTGCAAGAATAGAACAAAATTTGCAGGCAGCAAAAGGAAGAGGGAGCTAAAAATCATAGATATGAGAGATTGTTGAGCAAATAACCATCAGGTTTTACTGTTCAGGCAAGAAGAATTAAGATTTTCACAAGATTAGAAAGAAAATCCTTAAATAAAGTTTGCACTCTTAAAGAATCTTACATGAATTGGGGAAAGTATGGGCTAAAAATTCATCTGCCCACCAGAAAAGGAAGACAGATCAGGAATGCACCTCTCTTCTATGTATAAAAATATACTCTGAATTTGTTTAACCATGACAGTTACAGGTCAAATCTATTCATCTTTGTAGCATGGGATAGATGTTATAGGCTAAATAGTAAAACAAAGTGGCCTCAAATTAGTAGTGTCAAATGTACCTAGAAGAAGCAAAAAGTTCTGTGCTATCCAGTAAGGATCAGGTCAATTCAGTCACTCAGTCGTGTCCTACTCTTTGTGACCCCATGAATCGCAGCAAACCAGGCCTCACTGTCCTTCACCAACTCCCGGAGTTCACCCAAACTCATGTGCATTGAGTCGATGATGCCATCCAGCCATTTCATCCTCTGTCGTCCCCTTCTCCTCCTGACCCCAATCCCTCCCAGCATCAAGATCTTTTCCAAGGAGTCAATTNAAAAAAAAATTAATAAAAATCTCACAAGAAGAAAGTTCTTTAAAGTACTACTATCCTGCCTCATTTGATCTTCACAACAACTAGGAAAGGGAAAGTAAGATAAGTTTCATATTCTGCATTTTGCAAGTAAAGTGAAGTGAAAGTTGCTCAGTCATGTCTGACTCTTTGTACAGTCTATGGAATTTTCCAGTTCAGAATACTGGAGTGGGTAGCCTTGCCCTTCTCCAGAGGATCTTTCTAACCCAGAGATCAAACCCAGGTCTCCTGCATTGCAGGCAGAATCTTTTCCAGCTGAGCCACAAGGGAAGCCCCCATCTTGCAAACAAGAAAGCAAGAATGACCATCCCTTTCCCAATGTCACACACCCAAAAAAGTTGCAGAACTTGTCCTCAAACTCATTATTTTCAACTGTAATTCAGTGTCTACCCAGAATACAACGTTACCNTTCCAGCTGAGCCACAAGGGAAGCCCCCATCTTGCAAACAAGAAAGCAAGAATGACCATCCCTTTCCCAATGTCACACACCCAAAAAAGTTGCAGAACTTGTCCTCAAACTCATTATTTTCAACTGTAATTCAGTGTCTACCCAGAATACAACGTTACCTGGCACCTGTCAAAAAATTTAAAGAATATTTTATAAAATTAGCAAGTTCCACAGAAATTGTGTTTTACATGAAAAAAAAATTCTGACTATTAACATAAGAATATATTCAAAGGGAATTTAAACAAGTCTTATGTACAGGGATCTTCACTGAAGCATTATTTATAAAGATGAAAATTGAAAATGACCTAAATATCTCACAATATAGAAGTGCAGAGAATGGTATATCTGTGCAGTGCAATGCTGCACAGTCATTATAGATTATTTTCTAAAAGAATATTTATATCTTAGGAAAATGTTAATAATATTAAGGGGAAATATGGTATTAAAACTATAATATCCATTTTACTCAACTATAGATATTGATATAAAAACTGGCAATAATGATATATTATGCATATTGAAAGCCTAGACATAAATGTACCAAAACACGAACAGTAATTATATCTATGGTGGAGGGGCTAAAATCATTGATGATCTTTATCTTCATTCTCTAAATTGAACACATATTGCTGCTCTAAAATAAGAAAAATAAAATTAACAAATAAATTTTAGAACTCCCTATTTACAAAAGCATCGGCAACATTAAATATCTTATTCCCCCCCAGAGTTAAACAGTGAAAGGTCAATATGCTAAGAGAAACAGAAACTCAAAGAAAATAAAATAGATCAAAGATAATGATAAAGCATTTCTGAAATTGAATCATATGAGGTCAGAGCCTGGTTCTCATTATCACTGGGTCCTAAACAAATAGGTTAACTAGCCTCAGATATATAACTAAAACCAATCACAGAAGACCCCAATCCCCCAAGTTTCTGGTTAACAACACTATTAGCTGAACATCAAAAAGGCTGCCCTCACAAAAGGCACTCCAGGCAAGGCACTTCCTCTCTACCAGTTGTCTGCACCACTGAAAGATCAAATGGTATCTCAAAAAGGGCAAACCACCCAACCACAGAGATACATCATATCTTCTAATTCTAAGAGGGCTGGAACTCAAACTAGGACAAATTAGGGACCCTTCCTAACCATCTACAGTTCCTAAATCCAAGCATGTTTTCTTATAGAAGACACCTGTTCAACAGAGTCTCTTCTGCTGACTCCTAAAGAAATATGTAATATAATTTTAAAGTTCAATTCACAAGCCAACATCCAATACTACAGGCTGTCTCTTCCCCAAACGTGTGTGTACCAATCATCTAACATATCATGGTGAGCTTCTGATCACTTCATTTAGTTCTGTACTGGCAATCTCTCAAGTACCTATGCAGCAGGTCACTAGGGGTCTTGCTGAGGATGGAGAAATTTTAAGATCTTCAGTCCTGTTTTCAGGGATAATGTCCCTGCCATCAAAATAAAAACAGTTAACGGTTTTTCCATTCTTTTTCTGTTAGAGAAGTGGTGAATGGAGAGGGGAATGAAAGTTGGAAGCTAACATATTAGGTGATTCCTCCCTTTATTTATATCAAACGTCCTTCCCATACCCTTTATTCAAGCCCTCTCCTGTTCCCTTCTTCCTCGCCTGCTTCCCTTTGGCACTGGCAAGCCTGAATCTAAGATTCATGATTCGGGGGAAAAAAATAAGTTTGGAGCTCAGAAAAATCAGATGAATCTAGGTGAAGTCATTAGCGTCGAGTTTTCAGAGATAACCCTGGAAGGTCAGGCTCTTGCCCGGGGACTCAGATCCCAATTAGGTTTTCCTGGTGCTTTTGGGGAGTCACAGGGATGTGGTGGTGATAATGATGATGAGGGAGAGGAGGAAGATATAGAGAAAGAATTGATATGAGCTGGGAAAGTCAGCAAAGATTAACCTCTGAAACAAAACACATTTGTTACACAAACACCAAAGTGATAAAAATACAGCTGTGTCAAAGGAAGACAGTTAGACCCAACTATGACATGAAGTTTAAATTAAGCTTAACTTTGGCATGTATTAAAGACAAAACCCCTGTCTCTACCACCTTCAGTGAATGTCAGGGAGGTACAACACAGCAAGCCCATCCCTGACATCCAAATAAGATATTTACGGGGAAGCAAATGGTTCTGTACTTCACTGCTCCATTTCTGAAACGTTCAGTACTTACAAACATACACATGATCAGAGGATGAGAAAGGAACATTAGCTTGCTCAGGTGATTCTAACTTACCCTATGTTACACTAACCCAGGGAGGGAAACTATTTTCTATCAGGTTCCAAGAACTCATAAGAGGTAGAGAGCAGAGTGGGTGGGGGGAGGCAAAATGTTCAGGGCAACATATTAAACATAGTAACTTGAGAGCTTTTTAATTTAAGAAAGAGCAACTGTCCAACTAATGTGTTTTTAAAATAGATCACTGGAACACACAATTCCTCAATAAACATTGCAGACATCACAAAATATATCCCATTCATGCTCTGGCCAAAGAGAGAAACAAGAAAAGTAGAGGAGGGGAAAGTGGAGAAAAATATAAATCGAAGAAGAAGGAAAAAGGAAAAAAGGTAGTGTGTGTGGATGCAGAAGAGAAGGAAGAAGAAAGGATTGTAGGGAAAGAAAAGAGCAGAATAGAATCAGACTGGGGGGGATAGACTCAGTTGGTAGCCAGGTAAATATATTAATTAATTAAAACTGGTTTTGCCACTCCCAGCTTTTCATCAGTGGACACTCCCTGTTATTACTGCCCTTTGAAATGCTGATTAGGTCTTCAGCATGGAGTCATTCATTTAAAGCCCCAGTGTTCCCCAAAGGTTTTTCTGTTTGGTTGGTTGTTTCTTTTGGCTCTGAATGGGCCATATTTCCTCCGGCCAAAGTACTCCAGGAAATCTGCAGAAGGAAATGGTTCTCTTAGCACCAAGACTGGAGGTTGCCTAAAGCCATAGTTCTCAATCCTGGCAACATGTTAGAATCATAGGGAGAGCCTTAAAAGAAAAAAAAAAATTGACTTCCCAAATAAAATACTGGTGTCCTTGTCTGCTCTGAGCTAATTAAACCAGAATCTCCAAAGAAAAGTCTCCAACAAGAAAACTTTATGTGCTACGTGAAAAACATTTTTCTATCCCCTCAAGAATGTATCCACATCAGGGCTTCTAGAGTGTATGGATTTTATAATTATAAAATTATATGTATGTATATATATAGTGTGTGTGTGTTAGTCACTCAGCCGTGTCCAACCCTTTGTGGCTCCATGGACTGTAGCTGCCAGGCTCCTCTGTTCATGGAATGCTCCAGGAAAGAATACTGGAGTGGGTTGCCAGTCCCTTCTCCAGGGGATCTCCAGGGGATGACCTGGGCATCAAACCTGGGTATTCTGCATCGCAGGCAGATTCTTTACTACCTGAGCCCCCACAGAAGCCCAGTTCTGCAAAGAATCAATGAGTTTCTAAGCACCAAGTTCAGAGGCATGTGTTTCTCTGCAGAGATTTATCTACCTGATTTTTGTACTGTGTGCAAGAGGAGCCAGCCCACCGAGAAAGCTAAGCTGCAGCAGGAACTGTGCATTCAATGACTCCTGAAGTACAGCTCAGCTTAGCCCCCTCTTGTGCAGTACTGCCACTCCCACATCAGCAGCCCAGCACCTTCTAATGCCTTTTATCTGCTCATCTTTGTCCACCACGTGAACTGGTCCAGAAAAAGTGCTATGGTTTCAAGGGAACTAAACTGCCTCTCACCAAAATCCAAACAAACAAACAAGTCTTTTCGGAACTGTAAACCTTAAGAAAATTGTACTTGAAACTGTTGGGGGAGTGTGTAACTTCCTCAGTTCTGTTTTGTCTCAACAAAAATTTGACGCAGTGTTACAGCCCCGTGTAATTTCCTCAGACTGATCAGTTTACAGCTCCCTGCTACAGCTCACTTTTACTTACAATACTTAAGGCATGAGGGCGGGCCGACCCAAAAGACAAGAGGACTCTCAATCCTCCTAGGCTTCCTCCTTTTATACATTTCTCTCCTCACCTCGCCCCCACCCCACCCATGAGCCTGCCCTGTGTAAACTGGTCTATCCAGGAGGGCTGTTAGTTTTATCTGAGGTCCTCACTCCGGTCCTCAGACCTTCCTTTGTTCTATTTTCGTGGGCTTTTGCCTTCTATGTCTTTTGGCCACCGCCATTCTGGACTCCTTTTTCTTATTCTAACTACCTACCAAAACTGACCTTCGGCCTTCTGATTCCATTGGAAGAATCCCAGAACCTGAGAAGCAGTTATCCCTAGTTCTGAGAGAACCACAGAATTATTTGCACATACTCCCTGGGCATCTTTAAGTGTTAACAGTAGAGTGGAGGAATAAACAGGCATGAAGATCAATATCAACTCTGAGCCTGGGGTGAATCTTCTCAACAGAGGATGTGTAAGTACGGACTTCATGCCATCACGTATTCCTTTATTCTGCAGTTTGGAATTTAGTTTGGTTTACTTTGGTTAATAGTCATGAGTACTTTGCTCCCTGTTAATATAAGACATAGTCTCTGCCCTGCAGGAGCTGGAAAACTAAGTAGAAGTAAACAGAAATAGAGAGGAAATAGCTCAGTCAGGCTTTCCCAAACTAATAATGAGAGCTTTTCGAGCTTCAGTTGAAGTCCTATGAGGCTGGCCAGTGGGCCAGCGCTCTCTGACATGGTGAGTTACTGCCTTGTAAGAACTAAACCAATGGGCATAACATTTTTCCTACAAGAATCATTTAAAATAAATGTTGATCCTAAACCTTCCCCTCACCCACTCCCTTGTGCTCCTTTATGAAAGGAAAAATATCACTAGCATTGATTCTCCTACCTTCCGCCAAAGAACACTTGTTAATCCTTGGCACAACACTGAGAAGGGACATGTTACAGCCCACCAGAAGAAAATGACCCACAGGACAAATAGCACCTGTTATTCTAAGAAAGGGAAGGACAGCAATGTAGGCTGGGCTACCGTCCAGCATCTAATTATTTAGAGCAGGGGTCTTCAGGTGAAGCAGACCCATTGTCTTCACTTAGCCATCTGACCTTGAGCAGGATATTTAATCTCTCCAAGCTTGAGTTTCTCCTCTGTCAAGTATGTGTGAGATTATTTAGTTCCAAGGAGCACAGTGGATACTTTATAATTTAATAATGAATACAAAATACTCAATACAATGCCTGACACAAAATAAACACATAATTGATTTGCTCATGCAAGAAATATTTAGAGAGTATCTAGAAGGTGCCAGAAAGTGTTCTAGGGGCTGGGACTAGCAGCATAATAGACCCAATTCCTGCCCCTGTGTTGCTTACCACCTACTGTTCAGGGGTAGATGTTTTAGATGGTCATCACTGCTATAGAGAAAATGAAGACAGAGAAGGATGACAGGGAGTGGGGATGGCATCCAATGTGAAATAGACCTTACTGATTTGATAGCACGTGAGGGGAAAAAAACCTGAAGAGGAACGGGAACGAGTCATACGGAGGAAACAGCCATTGCCAAGGCCCAGAGTGAGAAGCTTGTCTGGTCTATTTGCATATCAGCAAAGAGGTCTGACTAGCAGGAAGAGAAAAATGGCGGGGGGAGATGATGAGGAGATGAGATCTAGGCAGTAAGGCATGAGGGACTAGGTAGGGCTTTGAAGCTTGGCTTTTGCATTGAGTGAATTAAATGCTGCTGAAGAGGTCTGGAGCAAGTGACACTACCTGATTTAGACTCTACCAGGATGGTGGCTCAAAGGTTAAAGCGTCTGCTTGCAATGTGGGAGACCTGGGTTCAATCCCTGGGTCAGAAGATCCCCTGGAGAAAGAAATGGCAACCCACTCCAGTATTCTTGCCTGGAGAATCCCATGGATGGAGGAGCTTGGTGGGCTACCGTCCAGGGATCACAAAGAGTTGGACATGATTGAGCGACTTCACTCTCAGGATCCCATTAGCACCAATATACAGAAGAGATTGGGCAGGTATGTAACAGAGACTCAAAGGGGGAGTGAACAGACTACTGCAATCAGAGAGGTGAGAGTTAGATGTGACTCAGATCAGATAACAATGGGAAAGACAGTGAGATGTGGTCAGATAGATTCTGGATTTTGAAGACTTAGGTGACAAATTTTGCTACTGAGTTAAATGGACAATGTGAGAAACAGGAATCAAGAATGAATCCTGAGGTTTTAGCCCGAGCAGTCATAATCATGGCCTTTAATTGATGGGAAAGACTGATGGAGAAGCAGGTTGGGAAAGACAGGCTGTAGGGAATACAAGAAGTTCAGTTTTGGATACATGTTGTATGTGTATTGTGCACACCAAGTCGAAGTAGAAAATAAGCAGTAAAATATGTGAACCTAGGATGGAGAGACAGGTCTGGATTTGGATGTAAATGTGGGCATTGTTAGTATAAAGATGATATTTAAAACCAGGGATAAGATCACTAAGGATGGGAGTAAAAGCAGAAAGACAAGTTGATGAAGAGAGCCCTGACAGCTTCAATGTTCAGAATTCAGGAAGGTAAAGAAGACCCAGCAAAGGAGACTGAAGAATCAGCCAGTAAGGAAAAGCAGAGAATATATATGTAACCTAAACTTCCCGTAAGCTTATTCACCTAATTATGCACACCACCATGTAACTATCCATCCGGTATGGCAAAACCGTTCTCATCAGAACATGAAATTTAAAATGAGACAAACCTGGATTCAAGCCTAGAGTCTTCCGTTAACTAGGAAGACCTTTAAGCTTGCTCAGTCTCTAGTTCCTTGACGATGAAGTGAAGAGAATAACTCCAACTTCTTAGGATTATGAGGAAAAAAGATTTTGAATACAGAGCATAGAGCTGGGTAATCCAGATGCCCAATGAAGAATGGCTACACCACATGTAAATCATTGAAGTTAGCACACAATTTCATACCATACACAAAAATAAATTCAAAAAGGCTTAAAGACTCAAATGTAAGATAGGATACTATAAAAACTCCTAGAAGAAAACGTAGGCAAAACACTGACGTAAATCGTAGCAACATATTCTTAGGTCAGTCTCCCAAGCCAATAGAAATAAAAGCAAATATAAACAAATGGGACCTAATCAAACTGACAAGAGTTGGACAGCAAAGGAAATCATAAATAAAAAGACAACCTATGGACTGGGATAAAATACTATTAATAGTAAAAGGTGTAACTGACAAGGAATTAGTTTCCAAAATAAACATTTCATACAACTCAAAGAAAACCCAATCAAAACATAAGCAGAAGACCTATACTGACATTTCTCCAAAGAAGACATTCATATGGCCAAGAGGCACGTGAAAAGATGCTCAACTTTGCTACTTGTTAGAGAAATTCAAATAAAAACTAAAATGAAGTACCATCTCACACCTGTCAGAACAGCCATCATTGAAAAGCCGACAAATAATAAATATTCCAACACTCTTGCAAGCAATTTATATTCAGTTACTCCTCAAAAGAATCTTCTAAGGTAGATACTATGATTTCTACTTGATAGATGAAGAAGTTAGGATGATACAATTCTAATTAATTCTGCTAAGTGGCAGAGCTAGGACTTGCACTTCCACTGCAGAACTGACCCCTTCACTATTACAGTGTGTCCTGTAGAGACCATATGCATCCACAGATCCTAACACTGACAAGTGCCATAAGATCTGTTAGGAAAGAAAAGCCACGGAACAGAGAATTTAGTCAAATTAACGATAAACATCATGATCAATATCATTCCCTTCCTTAGTTGATGTTACATGAAACCATTCTTCTAAGTCAGTATCATAGCTCCTGTATTTGTAAATGAACAAAATACACACATTCCCAAAGTATCCAAAGCTGAGTGAAACTGAAAGTGCTTGTTCTTACTCTGGAACATCAAAATTTCTCTTGGTCTTTTTTCTTCTCCCTAAATGATGGGAATTTTTACTAGTTTTGAGAACTCAATAGCCATCTTTATTTGCAAAAAGGCTTTTGAAAAACATTGGCACCTGTTTTGGTGGAGCAGCTTCTATGCAGTGCTGCATTGCCTTAGAGCAAGGCTGGGTGATTATTAATATATGTACAAAATGAAAATAAAACAAAATGTGGTGTACTAAAACCCATCGAAGCAACTGAACAGAAAGTCAAACACGTCTGCTTTCCGCAGAGTGATGAGTCCGATCAAAGACACCGTATCAGCCACCTGTGCCCATGACTGGGAGGTGGGGGTGAGAGTGAGCAAGCCTCAAGCGTTGTTTTTATCAGCATGTTCCCTGGTTCATTATATCTCAGGTAATGATCCACGGGCCCAGCAGGGTTGCAGATTGCCGATATTCAAAGTCTTAACACTCAGAGCAAGTTTTTCTAGGTAGGTAGTATTTTTTCCAACTGGCCTATTCAATCTGCAATCTTATAGCCTGAAAAAAATAAACGAGCAACATCAGATATTTTCTGAATTGCAAAGTGATATGTGTGCATGGTAGAACATTTGGAAAATACAAAAAACACCAACAAGTGATATAAGAGTCACCCATATTGCCACTTCCCAGGGGTAACTTCTTAGATTCACAGAATTTAAAAATGAAAGTACAAGTGAAACTAGGACCAGAGACTTGGAGGGAAGACAGGATTGTGGTTGTGTGTGTGTGTGTGTGTGTGTCAGTGCTCAGTCATACCTGACTCTTTGCGACCCCATGGAATGGAGGCCACCAGATTCCTCTGCACATGGAATTTCCCAGGAAAGCATACTGGAGTGGGTTGCCATTTCCTTCTCCAAGGGATCTTCCCAACCTAGGGATCAAACTGGCATCTCTTGCATCTCCTGCTCTGGCAGGCTGATTCTTTACCACTGAGTCACCTGGGAAGTCCTCCTTTTATTGTTCTTTTAACTTTGCTATTAAGTCATTTTATGAGTCTTTTTTTAATGGGAAAAAAGATATTAGGGCTCAGTTACAAATTTTTTTCATAGTAAGAAAATTAAGATTTAAAGAACAAGAATGATCGTTCAGGACCACACAGCTGTTTGTCTGAACAGAACTAGAACTGCAGGGTTTCCCACACGAGGCTGGGCCCTCTCTGTACTCAGCTTTCCACAGTAGAATCCCACCATTATATTATTCATGGCTTTGGGTCTTCGTGGCCTTTTGCTTTTCAACGGTGCCCTATAAATTTGTAAAATCCTAGGAAGGGAGGAAGAGTTTCCAGTATGGATTACAAAATTTCAGTGAATATTCTTTCTAGATGCAGCCCATCAAGGGAGCCAGAACCCTGACAAGTAACCCCTCCACATCACCACTCAGCCTAGGATACCACTCGCCCATCACAGCCTCGAGGAACTGCCTGCTTTCCTTTATGTCATGACCTCTGCCACCTTCCTGTCTTCTCTTGAAATTAATATTAACCATATCAACAATTTTTGAGTGAGTAATATAAACCAGGTGCCATACTACAAATACATTATCTCATTTAACACTTCACTTCAGTCACTCAGTTGTCTCCAACTCTTTGTGACCCCATGGACTGCAACACGCCAGGCTTCCCTGTCCATCACCAACTCCTGGAGCTTGCTCAAACTATGTCCATCAAGTCAGTGATGCTATCTAACCATCTCATCCTTTGTAATCCCCTTCTCCTGCCTTCAATCTCTTTCAGCATCAGGGTCTTTTCCAATGAGTCAGTTCTTTGCATCAGGTAGCCAAAGTATTTGGAACTTCAGCATCAGTCCTTCCAATGAATATTCAGGACTGATTTCCTTCAGGATGGACTGGTTGGATCTCCTTGCAGTCCAAGGGACTCTCAAGAGTCTTCTCCAACACCACAGTTCAAAACCATCAATTCTTTGGTGCTCAGCTCTCTTCATAGTGCAACTCTCACATCCATACATGACTACTGGAAAAACCAGAGCTTTGACTAGACTGACCTTTGTTGGCAAAGTAATGACTCTGCTTTTTAATATGCTGTCTAGGTTGGTCATAGCTTTTCCTCCAAGGAGCAAGCGTCTTTTCATATCATGGCTGCAGTTACCATCTCCAGTGATTTTGGAGCCCAAGCAAATAAAGTCTGTCACTGTTTCCATTGTTTCCCCATCTGTTTGCCATGGAGTGATGGGGCCAGATGCCATGATCTTTGTTTTCTGAATGTTGAGTTTTAAGCCAGCTTTTTCACTCTCTCCTTTCACTTTTATCAAGAGGCTCTTCAGTTCCTCTTCATTTTCTGCCATAAGGGTGGTGTCATCTGCATATCTGAGGTTATTGATATTTCTTCTGGCAATCTTGATTCCAGTTTGTGCTTCATCCAGCCTGGCATTTCGCATGATATACTCTGTATATAAGTTAAATCAGCCAGGGTGACAATATACAGCCTTGACATACTCCTTTTCCTATTTGGAACCAGTCCATTGTTCCATGTCTGGTTCTAACTGTTGCTTCTTGACCTGCATACAGACTTCTCAGGAGGCAGGTAAAGTCATCTGGTATTCCCAGCTCTTTAAGAATTTTCCAAAGTTTGTTGTGATCCACACAGTCAAAGGCTTTGGCCTTGTCAGTAAAGCAAAATTAGATGTTTTTCTGGAACTATCTTGCTTTTCCTACGATCCAAAGGATACTGGCAATTTGATCTCTCATTCCTCTGCCTTTTCTAAATCCAGCTTGAACATCTGGAAGTTCTCGGTTCACATACTGTTGAAGCCTTGCTTGGAGAATTTTGAGCATTACTTTGCTAGCATGTGAGTGAGTACAATTGTGCATTAGTTTGAACACTCTTTGCCATTGCCTTTCTTTGAAACTGGAATGAAAACTGACCTTTTCCATGCCTGTGGCCACTGCTGAGTTTTCCAAATTTGTTGGCATATTAAGTGCAACACTTTAACAGCATTATCTTTTAGAACTTGAAGCAGTTCAGCTGGAATTCCATCACCTCCACTAGTTTTGTTCGTAGTGATGCTTCCTATGGCCCACCTGACTTCAGACTCCAGGATATCTGGCTCTAGATGAGCAATAACACGAGGCAAAAAGATATGATGCTGAAAGATGAATGCCCCAGAACACCCCAATATGCTATTGGAGAAGAGTGGAGAAATAACTCCAGAAAGAATGAAGAGTTGGAGTCAAAGCAAAAAAACATGCCCAGCTGTGGATGTGAACGGTGATGGAAGTAAAGTGCAACGCTGTAAAGAACAATATTGCACAGCAACCAGGAATGTTAGGTCCATGAATTACGGTAAACTTAAAGCAGTCAAACAGATGGCAAGAGTGAACATCCACATTTTAGGAATCAGTGAACTAAAATGGACTGGAATGGGTGAATTTAACTCAGATGACCATTATATCTACTATTGTGGGCAAGAATCCCTTAGAAGAAATGGAGTAGCCCTCATAGTCAACAAAAGAGTCTGAAATGCACTACTTGGGTTCAATCTCAAAACTGATAGAATGATCTCTGTTAATTTCCAAGACAAACCATTCAGCATCACAGTAATCCAAGTGATGACTAACAAGACCTTCTAGAACTAACACCCAAAAGAGATGTCTTTTTCATCATAAGGGACTGGAATGCAAAAGTAGGAAGTCAGGAGATACCCTGAGTAACAGGAAAGTTTGGCCTTGGAGTACAAAATGAAGCAGGGAAAAGGCTAATAGAGTTTCACCAAGAGAATGCACTGGTCATAGCAAACACTCTCTCCCAACAACACAAGAGAAGACTCTACACATGGACATCACCAGATGGTCAATACTGAAATCAGACTAATTATATTCTTTGCAGCCAAAGATGGAGAAGCTCTATACAATCAGTAAAAACAAGACCAGGAGCTGACTGTGGCTCAGATCATGAACTGTTTATTTTAAAATTCAGACTTAAATTGAAGAAAGTAGGGAAAACCACTAGACCATTCAGGTATGTCCTAAATCAAATCCCTTACGATTATACACTGGAAGTGACAAATAGATTCAAGGGATTAGATCTGATAGACAGAGTGCCAGAAGTTCGTGACATTGTACAGGAGGCAGTGATCAAGAAAAAGAAAGGCAAAATGGTTGTCTGAGGAGGCCTTACAAATAGCTGAGAAAAGAAGAAAAGCTAAAGGCAAAGGAGAAAAGGAAAGATATACCCATCTGAATGCAAAGTTCCAAAAAATAGCAAGGAGAGATAAGAAAGCCTTCCTCAATGATCAATGCAAAGAAATAGAGGAAAACAATAGAATGGGAAAGGCTAGAGAGCTCTTCAAGAAAATTAGAGATACCAACATTTCATTTAACACTTAGGATACCATCTCTATTTCATAGACACAGAAATATAGGAGGCATATACCCAAGGTCACAGAAAAGTAAATACAAAAACTCAGATTTGAATCTAGGACTGTTCAATTCTAAACTCTGTCTTCCTCCTTCTGGATACTGAGAAGAAAGAACTCTTCCAGGGTCTTGCCAACATGGCTGCTTCTGAAATCTTTTTTTTTTTTTCTTAATTGGAGTATAGTTGGTTTACAACGTTCTGTTATTTCTGCTATATAGCAAAGTGAATCAGCCACATGTGTGTGTATGTATATGTGTGTGTGTGTATATATATATATCCTCTTCCTTGTATTTCCTTCATTTTAGGTCACCACAGAGGACTGAGTAGAGTTCCCTATGCTATATAGTCAGTTCTCATTAGTTATCTATTTTATACACAATAGTGTATTTTAGTGTTGAATGTAATTATGGATCACTATGGGAAAATCAGACAGAAATATCAAAGCAACCAATAGGGCTCTGGAGTTAAACTGTCTTGATTTCAAGATTTAACAACCAAATTTAGTAGCTGTGCTCCAGACCTTCAGCAAATCACTTGAATCAGAGTTTAATCTTTCTCCAGTTGGGAGGATTTGAATATCTTACTCAAACCTATGGTGTCTATAAAATTTGTCATTCAAATCTGTATACATTCGGAAGTGAAAGGAAGTACTATTAATAACTGGTGGGACAACAGGTACAGAACAAGACTTGCCAAAGCAAATCAGTACATACAGTCCTCTGTAGATAACCAGGTCAAGTAACCTCCTAAATCGCCCAGCATACAGTTGAGGGTCACAGTCTAATTGATTTCTTTTTTTCTGTGCAAACGAAACATCAAATGGCACAGTGGTTTTTCAACCGGGCCAATTTTGCCTCCCAGAGAACACCTGGACGTGTCTAGCTAGAGACATTTTGGTTGTCACACCTGAGAGAGGGAATGCTATTGGCATCTGGTGGGCTGAAGCTGGAGATGCTACTAAACATCCAACAGTGCACAGAACAGGACTCTACAAAAAGATGGCACTTATGTCAAGGTGGAAGAAAAAACCCAAAATGTACTTTAAGACAGTGTAAGAGAGGGTAGAGAAGGTCTGATGTCAAGGACCTATGTCAAAGGCACAAGTTCACTGAGCTTCTCAGTTTTATCTGGGTTAGCCCAAACACAGCTCTTCTGAAATCCGCCCCCTGGGAACTCAAGAGAAATGGTACGTTCTTTTGATAGTTTAATTACTGGAAACAAATCTTCAAATGGGTCTCTCCCCACTCTGCAAGTATCATCTCATCTCAGAGGCAAACTCATTATGTAAGGAAACAAGAGGCCGAGTACCACATACGTAATGCAATCTGCATACATTCAAAGGACAGCAAGTGTGCGCACGGTCAACACAGGCGCTCCTCCAAAGGTATACAACCGTAATTAGCAATAATAAAGCCTCCGTCTGACTTGCCATCCCCAGGACATGCTCTGACACTGAGATAAGTCTAATTTGTAAGCCCCGTGCCTAAAATGAAGGAAGCAACTATTTGGGGAACCAAAGCTCTTTGAAGGAGAATGAGCAATTACCCACAACTATATGGGGATAAAATTGATCATTCACTCATAGTTTTTCACCCTCTCCGATAAACATGAAAGAGATATTAAAGTTTTTAAAAGCTTTCTTCAGATCCACACCCCTCCCCTACTCCCATTAGGCCAAACTTCAATATTCATTGCTTTCTTCAGTCTGCTCAGCTTGGCTCAAGAAACCAGCTGTAAGGCTGGATATGTAAACACATTTATCTCAACTCTTAAGGCAAATGTAGCTCATTAAAATACAGTTACAAACAAAACATAATCTTTCTTTCTCTATAGAATGAGGACTTTGTAGTTTGGGTACCCTTCTGAAGGTCTAAAAATTCCAGGAAAGAGAATGTCTTGATTATTATTATTCCTCACTTTCTCTCTGCTCCATCAGCCAGCAGATCCCTACCAGGAGAGGTTTGTTCCTGCTCATCACAAGGGTGAACGAGTTCAAACAGCTCCGCAGATCATTGCTGTTCAGTACAATGTCCAGCTGGTCTACTACATGGGCCTCCCAAAATTAGTGGCTGTTTCTGGGCTTCCTACAGTGGTATCTCTACCAAGTGATAAAGGGATAAAAGGAGCATGTTCAGAGGCCCTCCCGAACAAAGATGTCTTTTCTGACACAAGTCGATTTATCAGGGCAGAAAAGTGGTGAGAGACAAGCAGGAGCAATGTCCTCCTGCCATCTCAGATCAGGGAGATAAATTCAAAGTGATCCCAGGCAGGGAGACAGAACAGCCGAGGTGGGGAGAGGATTCAAGAGATAAACCATCTTGAGTTTCTAAAATAAGGAGAAATTTGTCTGATTTTTCATCTTTTCAAAACTAATGTTTTAAAACAAACAAACAAAAAACTTCTTCCCATATAGCCTCAGATAGAATTAACCAGTCCCAATTTGGAGCTGTTACAGGAGAACATATATAGTCCTATTATCTTTATTCAACTAAACTAATAAGCTTACTTAAATGTATGTCTGAAAGTGAAAGTGTTAGTCTTGCAGTCATGTCTGACTCTTTGAGACCCCATGGACTATAGATCACCAAGTTTCTCTGTCCATGGGATTCACCAGACAATAATACTGGAGTGGGTTGCCATTTCCTTCTTCAGGGCATCTTCCCAACCAGGGGTCAAGGCCAGGTCTCTGGCATTTCAGACAGGTTCTTCACCACCTTAGCCACCAGGGAAGCCCAACGTATGTTTAGGGCAGTTTCAATTTCCTACTGTCCACTGCTGTGTCCAGAGAAGGCAATGGCACTCCACTCCAGTACTCTTGCCTGGAAAATCCCATGGATGGAGGAGCCTTGTGGGCTGCAGTCCATGGGGTCGCTAGGAGTCAGACACGACTGAGCAACTTCACTTTCACTTTTCACTTTCATGCATTGGAGAAGGAAATGGTAGCCCACTCCAGTGTTCTTGCCTGCAGAATCCCAGGGACGGGGGAGCCTGGTGAGCTGCCGTCTATGGGATCGCACAGAGTCGGACACGACTGAAGCAACTTAGCAGCAGCAGTGCTGTGTCTGGCACACAAAAAAAGGGTATAAAATAAAGTTTCAACCAACTGAATTGAAATGATACAGGAACCATATCCTGATGCTNTCATGCATTGGAGAAGGAAATGGTAGCCCACTCCAGTGTTCTTGCCTGCAGAATCCCAGGGACGGGGGAGCCTGGTGAGCTGCCGTCTATGGGATCGCACAGAGTCGGACACGACTGAAGCAACTTAGCAGCAGCAGTGCTGTGTCTGGCACACAAAAAAAGGGTATAAAATAAAGTTTCAACCAACTGAATTGAAATGATACAGGAACCATATCCTGATGCTATATTGGTGTGTACTGGTGCTGGGGTAGAGTCAGACGCAAGCTCAGATACATACAGGGCTTTCCCAGTGGCTCAGCAACAATCTGCCTGCAATTCAGGAGCCACAGATTCGACCCCTGGGTCAGGAAGATCCCCTAGAGGAAGGCATGGTAACCCACTCTAGTATTCTTGCCCAGAGAATTCCATGGAGGGAGGAGTCTGGCAGGCTACAGCCCATGGGGTCACAAAGAATCAGACATGACTGAGCATGCCCATGTGCAGATACATAGTGGTTATCTCACAAGCACTTAGTAAGTGCCAAGCACGATTCTCAGAGATTGGTAGCTGGCATATAATCGAGTTATTTCCACATATTAAGTGGACTACAACTGAAAAAGATGGGTACTCATATCTCCATTGTGGAGTCAAGCAAGTGCAGGCACAGGGAGCTGTCTGCGGTCACATCACCAGGAAATGACAGGCGAGAATTCAAAGCAGGCCTCCCATCTTTTAAGTCCACATTCTCAACCATTAAGTGATACGGGGACAAGAGACTATTTCAGGGTGAACAATAGGTAGAGAAGAGTCCAATGCAAGTTCATGTCACAAGCAGGTACTGGGCTCGGATTAACATATACACACTACTACATATAAAATGGCACAAGAAATTACACTCAATATTTTGTAATAACATATAAGGGAAATAATATGAATTATTCATTTTATATATATATATATGTGTGTGTGTGTGTGTGTATACACATAATTCACTTTGAATAACAATGCCATACTCCTGAAACTAACACAACACTGTAAACCAACTATAATTTTAAAAGACAATTAAAAATAAATCTGGAGATTTCAGCATTTGAGTTCAGGGTTTACCAAAAAATGGCCCATAGGCAGGCCACTCAGAGAGGTCATCACCTCCTCTGGGTTGTCTCCAACCAGAGAGAAGCTGCTCATCCCAACTAGTTCTAGAGCTCTGTTGTGGTAATTTAGTCTCTACGTCATGTCCAGCTGGACTAAATAGGACACATCAGTGTTTTCCAATCACAGCACTACTGGTATTTGGAACAGATAATTCTTTGTTGTGGAGGGCTTACATCATGCACTGGAGGATGTTTAGCAACATCTCTGGACTCAGACCACTAAGTGCCAAGAGCATCTCCCAGTTGTGAAGACCAAAAATGTCTCCAGACATTTCCCAGTGTCCCCTGGAGGCAAAATCGCCCCCAGCTGAGAACCACTGAAATACATGTGGCCCCAAGCAGACAAGACGGAGTCAGAGTATACAATGACCCTAGTCTTTCTGTCATCAGGGTCAACCATACTCTGCCTGTAACAATGGGAAACTAACTTTTAAAAGTCTCTTGGGCCACATATACTCACCCTTTCCTCTGCCACTGGATGTTGGGAAGACACGAGGTGATGTCAACGTTCAGTGGTCTATTACTGCTTGGCAGTCAAGTTTCCTGTGTAACCAATTACTCATTTAGAGGAAAAGAAGTCCAGTTGACCTTTGAACACCATAAGGGTCAAGGGCACCAACCCTCACAGTGGAAAATGTGTGTGTGAATTACAGTCAGCCCACCATATACACAGCTCCTCTGTATCGGTGGTTCCTCTAGATACAGTTCTGCATCCACAGATTTCATAACCTTGGATCGTATAGCACTGTAGTATTCACTTCTGAAAAAATTCCTTATACAAGTGGACCTGAGGTGTGCAAATCAACGTTCAAGGGTCAACTGTCTTGGTCCTCATTTTGCTCTAGAACTAGACTATCCTTCATCAGACTAATGTACCCTAGGAGGTAAGAGGAACGATTATAATCATCTCTATTTAAAAAAACAGCATGCGCACGAGACTTAGAAAGGTTAGGTGATTTAGCCAAAGCCACAAAGCTGGCTCATGTTAAAACTAAGACTCAAACTGAGACCTTTTATGTCAAACTTGATTATAGTTCCCTGGCAGCTCCAAGGCAGGTAAAGCTTTCACAGGACCAATTAAAGCAGAAGGAAAAGTGAAAACTTCGCAACTGCATTCTGATGACTAAATCACCTTCAGGCTAAAGAGGGAGATGTTCGAACATTAGGAATCCTTACAGTGAAGCAGCCCACAGAGATGATTGGGAAGCAGACTGTGCTGATGAGAAATGAATCAGNTGGCTTGATGGCATCACTGACTCGATGGACATGAGTTTGAGTGAACTCCGGGAGTTGGTGATGGACAGGTAAGCCTGGCGTGCTGCAGTTCATGGGTTTGCAAAGAGTCAGACCCGACTGAGTGACTGAACAGAACTGAACTGAAGCGCATATTTTGGAAATAGTGCTAAAGATAGTTAGGAGAGTAGACGATCTTGAATTTTGGCTTTAAGGAGTTTGTATTTACTTGAACACTGCATGAAATCATATACATTGGTTTATACCCACAACAGCATTCAACACAACAATTTAGATATGGTATATTTTTGAAAAAATAACAATAGAAGTATTCTTCATGGTATCTGGTAGATGGAGAAAGAAAGATAATGAAATGATCACTACTATGGTATTAGTATAATATATAATATAGTGATATTATGACAGCTGAAGTAAACTGTGATTAAAATTGCATACCTTTGTCATTCAAATACTTTAAACAATGTAATACCAGTACCTTTGCATGCACACAGGAAACAAAATGATATTTATTTGCAATTATTTTGGGAGCTATAATTATATCATTTATATTCTTGCTAAAATTAGAAAAAACAATTGGTCTACTTTTTTTTTTTTAACTGAATACATTGGGTAACCAGAGGTAATAAGCACATGCACGTAATTTAATTGCTCACTGCATAAATTTAACTATTGATATTTATGTTAAATGTTGGATTTTCTTGTAGCTCAAAGGTAAAGAATCTGCCTGCAATGGAGGCCACCCAGGTTTGATCCCTGGGTTGGGACGATCCTCTGCAGAAGTGAATAGCAACCCACTCCAGTATTCTTGCCTGGAGAATCCCATCGACAGAGGAGCCTGGCAGGCTACAGTTCATGGGGTTGCAAAGAGTCAGACACAACTGAGTGACTAACACTTCACTTCATATTAAATATCGATTAATTCCTATGTTTTCTAGGAATATATCCGCTCTCAGAGAACTACTTTCTTGGCCTTTATCAGTTGCTAGCTAGTCAGTCAATAACAAATTGTGTAAGTGAGGATTAGGAGGTATGGATGGGGACAGAGGTAGGAACTGGTAAAACAAATTTGTTGCTAAAATATATGCGTCCTTAAAGTAGAGCAAGCATATTCTGAGCGAGTTAATCACTTGATGATCATTGAAACCTGAGTTTTCAGTCTCCCAACTACTAAATAGTTCTAGTCTGTGTTATCAGCAAAGATTGTGTCTTTCTTACACCTGAGGGTAATTGAGCCATGAGGATCTTACTCATAGTCTCCAAAACATTTCAAGTTTCATCAAATATTTGGATGAATTTGGGAGGACTTCAGAAGCAGTGATAAATGGTTGTTCCCACTGGAGAAATAATACATCATTTTAATATGATAGTTGAATAGCAATTTCATCTCTAGATCCAGAATAAAGCTCAACCAATATTTTCAAATGCTAATTTATTCCAAATAATTTTAAGCTATAGGGCAAGCAGAATATTGGGATATCCTGAAGACTAAAACAAAGTCATGTTTGATAAGCATAAAGAATTTCTTTCAGAATATTTAATTTCCAGATCTCCAGATTTCTGAAAGTAAAAGTTGCCTAATCTTCTAGGTACGCTGTTCTCTAAGCTGGTTGTCTTCCTTTTTATTGCCTCCCCATATCAAAATACTTGTGAGGGATGCATTCTTCATCCGGACTTCTGATCCCCTCTGATTCTTATTTCATTCATTAGGGATTATCTTGGATGATTTTCTGCCGTCTTAGAGGTTGGTCTTTCTGAACCCCTATCTCAGCTCACCATGTTAAGGTGACTTCCTTGAGGTTGGGGAGTTTATATTTCTCTGATGCCAAGTATTCCATAAACTTTTAAGGTGTTCAATAAGAATAAATCAAATTTAACTTGTATATACTGCTGCTGTTTTTATGGACTGCATTTATTTTATCTAAATTTAAAATATGTGCAGTATTTTGTTCTTGAAATGTAAATATTAGGTTATTTCAAAGTTAAAAACCAAAAATTCAGTCAAAAAAGATGGAAACTTAACATACAATTGTTTCTCCAATCATTTAAAAACTCAAGATAAATAGCTTGTGATGGATTTAAAACATGAAGGTATTTCTTATCATGTAGTGACCTTCTATTCTCACAGTTAAAATATGTGATATAACAANGAAGGGGACGACAAAGGATGAGATGGCTGGATGGCAGCACTGACTCGATGGACGTGAGTTTGAGTGAACTGCGGGAGTTGGTGATGGACAGGGAGGCCTGGCGTGCTGAGATTCATAGGGTCACAAAGAGTCGGACATGACTGAGCGACTGAACTGATAGCAAATTTACATAACTGTACAGCAGAAACTAGTGCAACATGGTACAGCAACTACACTCCAATAAAAAATAAAATTTAAGAAATTTACAATGTAGCTATATATATGAAGTTTTAAGTGCATTTGTGAAGTTACAAAAATCATCTTAGATAGCAGACCACAACCTTAATGTTGAAAACTGCTTGTTTTACACGGACATCTAGACCTTATAATCATTGTTCTTTAATTTGAGGACTGAAGGATGTGATAGAATTATTCACTGTTAAATCATAATTGCATAGCACCTGCAGTAGCAAATGAGCATGAATGAGCATACATCCCTCCCACACAAACTCTGCACCAAGACGCCAAGAGGATGGGGGCTGGCTGCCTGGCTTCTAACAAAACAGAGAAATCAAGAAAGAGACAGGGAAGAGAAAGCCAGCAAGGAAGGCTGGTGGGGGTGTGAAACATGCACACAAAACGCTCCAAACAAGAGTTGCAGCAGTTACAGCAGAGAGCAGCCCCAGGCTACCAATAATTTTCACCCCAATCATTTCTGAAGCTTCTCACCCCGTGCCTGATAGAAACCACTGGTTGTGAATGCCCTGATCCTATCAACATGTCACATGTTATTATGTCTTCTGGGGAGACTGTGTCACAAAGAGCTGACATTTATAACAAATTTAAAGGATCCAGTCATCTCAAAAATGCCCATCTCCACCCCAACTTTGGAAAACAAAATGTAACCAGACAATAAGAGGATGAGGGAAGATGCTAGGTGAGTGAACTGCTTCGTCTCATTTCCCTGGTTATAGGAGAGGGTGGAGGATGAGGTCTGCAATAGAATCCTGCCTTGTTCAACAAAAATACTCTGTGATCTTTGATTCTCATCCCAAGAATAAAGCACTGTTCACCTCACATTGCTATATGTAAATAAATCACCCGTTATCCCACCCACAGGCAGATATCCTTAAAAAGTTAGCTTCGATTTTCACTTTGTGTTTTGCTTCCCCAGTAATTAATAGCATTAGATGCAGACACAGAGGTTTGCTCCATTCAAAGGACAAGGAATTTACTTTGGCTCATCCTGTCCACCTCCCTATGAAATGGTCAGAGAGAAAGAGTTATGTCAGGATGAATGAATTAGTGGGGAAATAAGGCACCACAGTGGCCAAAATTCCAGTGCTAAGCTTTCAGATGAATGGGATGGGGTCATTGGCTTCAAACCCAAGAGGAGTCTTGGGATCTCACCTTGCGGCAGCCAGCTACTCAAGAGACCTGTCACTAAGAACGTATAAACACTGATGAGAAGAGAGGACTGAGGACCAAAGGGAGGGGAGCCTGTTCTGGGAACAAGGCCTGAGTCACTCACCACATGGAGAGAAAATGAACAGGAGTGAAGACTGAGTTCAGTGACTGTACCCACTAGAAGATGGGGCTCAATCATTGAAGTACAGTATGATGCAGGCATACTAATGGTGCTACCTCTTGAAAAAAAAAAGAAGAGACCTGGAAAGAGGGGTCCTATATATTCTGCATCCCCCACACAGGGTGGAGACTCTGCCATTCAGAAACCTTACTAAGGGAGCAGGAAGGCTTCTGATCATCTACACTTGCTGTCACTGAATCTTCAAGACTCCAGGCAAACCATCTGATGTTCAAAGTTTTTTGTGGACTTCCCTGGTGGTACAGTAAATAGAAATCTGCCTGCCAGTGAAGGGAACACGGTTTCAATCCCTGCAAGGAGATCTAACCAGTCAATCTTAAAAGAAATCAGTCCTGAATATTCATTGGAAGGACTGATGCTGAAGCTGAAGCTCTGGTACTTTGGCCACCTGATGCAAAGAACTGACTCATTTGAAAAGACCCTGATGCTGGAAAAGAATGAAGGCAGGAGGAGAAGGGGAAGACAGTGGATGAGATGGTTGGATGGCATCACTGCTCGATGGACGTGAGTTTGAGCAAGCTCTGGGAGTTGGTGATGGACAGGAAAGCCAGGCATGCTGAAGTCCATGGGGTTGCAAAGAGTCAGACACGACTGAGCGACTGAACTGATTCAACGAAGGGTGCCTAGATAATATTAAAAGTGAAACGCCACTGTGAGTTAATGAGATATCGGAAAGCTTTTAACCTCAGGGCTGCAAAATTGCAGCGTTAATGCTGACACTCATAAACACCGTCTTTATCGAAAAGAGAGGAGATCGGAAATACACGCTACTCATTCATAAAGACAAGGGCCAAGAAGCAACAAAATGCCAGTGATCGGGCAGCGGTACCCCAGCGCAATGACGTGGGCTCGAAATACCACCAGTGTGACGATCCATCCATACTCCTTCCCCAGCAAATCTTTGCCAAGAGTTCAGTTCAGTGGGAATGCAACCTGGGACAAAACCACACTAACCCTGGTGCAGCAGACTTTCTGCTCCCAATATCAGCTTCTGGATTGGGGTAGCTGTAGTGTTATCCAATTTTTAAACACAGAGGAGGGGCAGGGGAGGGGACACAATTGTCCAGAATGCTCTGAAAATAAACAAATAGGAATCTAAGATGGGGCTTAATGAGAAGTAGCAATGAACCTTGCTTCAAGTCTTAGTGTGAAAAATCATCATACAGACATTTTTCATTTACCCATATCCGTACTAAGTTGCTCCAGTCCTGTTCAACTCTGCAACTCTATGGACTGTAGCCCACCAGGCTCCTCTGTTTATGGGATTCTCCAGGGAAGAATACTGGAGTCAGTTGCCATGCCCTCCTTCAGGGGATCTTCCCACCCCAGGGATCAAGCCTGTGGCTCCTGCGTTGCAGGCAGTTTCTTTACCACTGAGCTACCAGGGAAGCCGTCACTCACCCCTAAGCATCAGTAAATATCATCATAATAAAATACAAGCTTGTAAGAATAACGTGACTACATTTATTATTCTGAATATGAGTCTTCTCCTTCCAGGGATGGAGTTAAGTTTAACCTAAGAAACTAGATTTGGCATATTCTGAATCCAAGACTTGCCCTACATGACTTTAGGATGGATGTGGTCTTAATGAAATTTCTGATATGAATTTGTTTTCTCATCCTTTTCTTTCAAAAGACAGGCATGGGGAAAAGTTAATGAGTTAAGACATTTCACCAAGGTTGCTGTGGTTCCTAGGCTTTGAGATTTAGCAAACTGGCAACACTTAGAAAAAACCTTTTTCTGTAATAATGTTTATCTTATAAACTATATTCCTTTTTGATACTAAAGTTGTTTAATATACCATATGGTACTACTATCATGTTTTAAAAGAACACTTTAAAGCAAAAATATGTAGGATAATCCTTTATTTTTAATACAGCATTATTTTTTAAAAACTCATTTATTACTTATTTTTCTCATTTTATCGTGGATATGTGTGAGCTATCAAACAGGAACCAGTCTAGGCCTGGTATTTAAAAATCTCCATGGAGAGATTAAGGCATGGGGTTTGGATCCAGTATTTCTGAATTGGAACCTCTATTTTCTTATGAAGTAAAAATGACTTCTCTGATTCTGTGCCTTCCTGTAACCATGAAAATACAAATACCTCTTTCCTGGGGCTGATATTAGAATCAAGTAAGGCAATAAACAAAAACACTTTGTAATCAAAAAAGATCAGCATGCGTATTACTGTACATATTAGTATGTAAATGTAGCCTAAGCCATTCTAATTAAATGGGTTTATTATCTATCATCTCAATTAATATATATTGAACACCTATTACATATCTGTGACAGGCTTTAGAGATGTAGTGATGAGTGTAGTTATTCCCTGCCACTCAAATTCACAGCACAACCAGGGAGAAAGACCTCAAGGGACAATGAAGCTTCGGTGTCGCGAGCGCTATGATGGCCATCACAAAGTGCAGTCGGGACGCAGACGGGAAGCCTGTGCTCAGCTGGGGGCACAGGGCAGCAGCGATAGGAGGATGAATGCATGAGGTTTCGAGGCAGAGAAGCTGAGGGAATTCTAAGGCAGAGGCAATGCAGAAAGAATAGACACGGATCCTGTTTTCTCACATTCATCACTCCACAAAAGTCTGGGGAAATTTTTCATCTGAATTTGGTATTTAAACACTTCTTTCCCTTAAAATCTGAGCCTACATGGCTTTGTTTCAGAAGTTTACCTCCTATGAGCTACACAATTCCATTATTGGGCTGTCTTGTTCATCAAGAAACCATGTCAACCATCCAAATTCATAACATGTGGGACTGTGCTCAGGCTTGGGGACAAGGGCTTGCAGGACCCAGTCCCTGGTCTCGAATGGGGTGAGATCAGACATGAAAAGAATAAGCAGCTACTTAAATGTTCAAAATGCTATTCGTGGTCAAAGCAAAAACTCGTTATCATCGAAGCTGGGGAAGTTCTAAATGCTGCTCTCTTCACATTTTCAGCCCTTGTGGATGACAATAATAAATCACAATCAGAATAAATCAATAAAAAAGGAAAAGTGACAACAGCTTAAAAATATTTCAGCCTACAGAGTTTAGAAACACTTTCATAATTTAGTTCCTTTAGGTTACGTGCATGCATCCTCAGTCGCTTAGTCATGTCTGACTCTTTGTGACCCTATGGACTGTAGCCCGCCAGGCTCCTCTCTCCATGGGACTGTCCAGGCAAGAATACTGGAGTGGGTTTCCATTTCCTCCTCCAGGGAATCTTTCTGACCCTGGGATCGAACCTGTATCTCCTGTGTCTCCTGCATTGGCAGGTGGATTCTTTACTACTGAGCCTCCTGACGCGGTGGCCCAACCTCTTCCAGATTCCCTGGCCCAAGGACCACTGGTCTCTGCAATAACACAAGTCAGAACAAAGTGAAGGGTGTGTAAAAATAACCAGGGTCTCAGATCTCTCATTTATGGGATCCAGCCTTGGGCAAGTCACTTTCCCTCTCCAACTTTTGGTCTCCATGCCAATAAAATAGTCTGAGCTAGGTGGTCTCTAGGTGTTCCTGCCAACCTCAACTTTCCAATACACAAAATTAGTGAGACATAACTGAACAATGTGTCTTAGTGACCACTGCGCTGTTAATGTTCTTTAGACTTGTCCTCATCATATAGCCTTATGTCATATCTCGATGTAGTGGTAGCTGGCCCACCAGACATACCCCCACTCTGTCAAGGAGCCAGATATCCATCAGTAAAGCTCAAAGGAAAAAAAAAAATAGTTCTCATGTTTACAGGCATGATTTACAGGAAAACGTTAAAGACCTCGATCCTCCTGAAGTCAAGAACCAAGTCTAAGTGACTTTATTTCAAAATTTGCTCTAGCAGAGAGCCTAGAATATAGAAGATGCCTTGCATACTTATTCAAATAATTATCAATTAGTTAAGGAGTGACAACAGAAAACAGATTTAAGAGTACAGAACTTATCAATTCCTTTTAAATTAATATGTATTCTATTAGTGGTTTAAAAATGGCAATCACGCTTTCTAAGGAGTCAGTGGTATGCCTCAGGGGCAGAGGACTTGGGGAGCATTAGAAGAAATTTGCAGCATTCAAGATAACACCTAGGGTAGTCAAAGGTGGCAGAAGAGAATCCACTGCAGGCAGAAGTAGCAGGAAACAGCATGTGACAGCTGCAGGGGGAAACAGCATTAGGAGAGGACTCGAAGTTTAAGGTCAGTGCGTCTCACGAAGGTGACTTAGCAGAGGAGGAAAGTTTCCCACTGGCAGAGAGCCACAGGACTGGGAATTCTCTGGCAAGCAGCCCCTGGGTAGTAACACCTTCTGCCGGACTGAAGGTCACACTTTTTGGATGAAAGAGGAGATAAAGATATTGAGGGGGATGTGGAAGGCACATCTGGTGCAAATCCAAGAAGGTCTTTAAGCTGAGAAAGTTCCAGACAAAGTATACCTACCTCCTGGTCTCCAGCATCCTTACTTATAAAGATTAAAGCTTTCTAACAGAATGGAATAGACGATCAGACAAGTAGGAAGACTTCCCAGTCCATCTATCCCTTCACCCTCAGACTCTCCCATTCACTGCTATGGATATAATGGTTATCAAAGACAGAAGGATCAGAACACACAAATATCTGCAGTCTTTGCTTTCATTTGTTAATCAAGGTGGCTAATTGCTATAGAATGTCCTTGCCCAGCCTCCATATTCTAAGAGCCTCCATACTCCAGTCTAAACCCTTTTATGACCCTAATAGGTACCTAGATCCTCTTCAGAAATGTTAAGTTTCAGAGATGCTGGTACAGTTAGGAAACACATGGAAAAGCAGTTTGCCATCCCCGGTAGCCATGGCGATGGGCTGCTTGGTTCTCTCTTCAAGAAAGATTTTGCTGCTAGGTCGAGAAAAGCACAGCTAGCTGACAGCCCCCTCAGCATGCCCTGCCACCACCCCAGAGTTGAGGCCACATTCTCCCCAGGCTGCCCACAGCAAGTAACTGAGCCCTGATGAAGGACTAGAGCCAGGCCATCTGTGCCTCACATGGGACTCCACTACAGGCATTCTTTTCTGGGAGTTCCCCACTGATGATGGGTGAAGAATTGATCAGGTCTGCATGTGGTCTGGGGCTTTCCTTGCCTAAAGCTGCTTCTTTCCACTTCATCTTTAATAGGCATTCTTGTCTTCCCCAATAAATCATCTGCCCTTCTAAATCTCCCAAACCACACACATTCTCCAGGAGTATCCTTGAAACTCTTCTCATCAGGCTGAATGGGGAAGACTTTTCTCCCTTTCGCAATGGTGGGAAGAGTTATTTCCATCCAAAGAAACGCTCTCTCCAAGTTTCCATTCCACTCTCCTCTCTCTGACCTTCTCAATAGGATGAAGCAAATGGTCAAGAGTTCTGAGGTACCTCTTTATAAGTCAAGTTGTCCAGCACTTCACCTTGTAATGAAAAAGGTGTTGTTCTGTGTTAGGACTCTGATCCATCCTCCACAGGACAGAAAGAGTCCAATTTTAATATCCGGCTAAATAGAGAACATTTAAGCCCAGAAACAAGGGTTACCAAAAGCCTCAACTTCTGCTGTAGCTTATAAAAAAGCCACATACTGACCTATATAAACCCTTGTCGAATGGACTCCATCAGAACAAATTGGAGACATTACAGTGTTTTTTCCCATGGAGTCTCAAAAAGACTTCTCCTATGGCGCCTCTGATGACTTCAAAAAGGTAAGAAAATGTTAAAAGTTACTAAAAGCTGTCTTTGTATTTCCTAGATGTTCTTTGTAATGAGAAAAGAACTACCAACTGAGCTATCAGGGAAATCCCAGGTGTTCTTCAGCTTTCTTAAAAGTATCAGTTCAGTTCAGTCGCTCAGTCGTGTCTAACTCTTTGCGACCCCATGAATCACAGCACACCAGGCCTCCCCGTCCATCACCAACTCCCGGAGTTCACCCAAACTCGTGTGCATTGAGTCGGTGATGCCATCCAGCCATCTCACCCTCTGTCGTCCCCTTCTCCTACTGCCCCCAATCCCTCCCAGCATCAGAGTCTTTTCCAATGAGTCAACTATTCTG